>CM066036.1:271222487-271799037 GCA_033557465.1 Ichthyophis bannanicus
CGGATGTCAGGGCTGCTGGGTCAGTTGGCGGCGTCAACTTCGGGAGTGTGTAAAACGCACCTCCGTATTATTTTATTTACATTCTCTTATATACCGCACTAGGTTATGTGTGCACAATTGCAGATCTGGGATGTCTGTTGAATGACGTTAATGGGACTTCTGTGATGATGTAGGATGAGATCGCCAGTCTATTGGGTACGAGAATTATTTCCGGGCAGCAGGGCATATGGACAGCTAGGGGAGGCTTGGCAAGAATCTAGCCTAACTGGCTACTAGCCTCCCGGGTTGTTTCACAGTGTAGTGGCTTGAGAGTGGTGGCTCGATAAGCTTTGCAACCGCAGGGTAGTATGGTGGGGCGACAATGTATCGGTGGTCAGCGTAATCAAGACGTATGCTCCACGTGGTATTCGGGTGACAGCCTTAATGAGGGAAGTGGTATTAGCAAGTTTTGCATTAGAATGTGTAGGATAAGGCCTGGCATAGCCCGGAATGTACTAACGGGATGGAGGACGCTCGTTCCCATTCCAAATGGGAACGGTTTCAGACTTGGCTCCAGAGGGGTACATGGAAGGATTCATGCTCCCGCAAAAATGATGGAGCATTGGCCGAGAGAGATGTGGAAATTACTAATAGCTACAGGGGTGGGAGCGTTCCTGGTCAACGTCTCTGGACTCCAGGTGGCCTACTACACATGGGTCACTAGAAAGGTGCTACTCTGCCTTACTCGGGGAGTGGGGGGCGAGGTTATGGTATGAAGCTTCCTGATGGCAGGTGGATATGCCGGGTATTTTTCGGCGCTCCGTATTGGGGGGTTAGTAGCGAACTCCAGTAATGCTGGGGTTGGAGGTGGTATACAGTGATAGTAGGTACGGGCAGAGGAAGGGCTGTTGCGGGTCCTCCTAGCGAAATTGATAACGGACCAGCAAGGTAAGGGATTGGGGAGGTATTGAAGGAGAGTGTGGGACTCTTGTCATGCCCGGTGGACACCTTGAAGGTATAGTTGCGGTTATGCTCCGCGCAGGAGGGGAAATCTTTATGTATGAGGATGCACGGCTATTGATGAGTTTTAAGCTCAGCTGTTCGCAGCACACTCATCCTGCAGTGGGGCAGCGACCGGCGTGGTCGTGGTGGGGTTGATGGAAGAAGAGAGACAAGCATCGGTAGATGGCGTTTTAGGGCTTTTCAGGCTATGTTCGGCTTTGAGAGGGTGAGGGGACAAGCAATTGATGGATACCAACCGGTTTGCGTTTCAGCCGTGGGACAAAGCCCTAGGGTCGGTTGACGGATGGGCATTCCTTTGTTTATGGGGATGGTTAGCGTGAAACGGTCCAGCCAGTGTGGACTCACGGGGTCAGGAGCAGGCGGCAGTGTCGGTTGTATGGCTAGGCGAGCGCGGTCTCAGTTGTCTGCAGCTAATGCCTTTGCTTGGACACCATGTGCGGTCATAGGAGCATTCCTGCATTGGTATTGGGGGGGGAGTGGCCTAGTGGTGGAGGCCGGAGGGCCGGGTGCTCAAGTCCCACGTAACCCTCCGTTGCCTACCGCTTTGATTGAAGGATAGGGCGGGTTGGAAAATGGATAAATAAAATAAAATAAATAAAGATACAAGGGGTGAGAGGGCAGCTACTTGACTCTTGTTAAGATATTGCTGTGCTTCTGCGAAGGTTGTAAGGTGGGGTGCTGAGGTGGTCGGATATAAGTTCAAGGCCTGCAGCTGAAAGAAAAAAAAAAAAGGCATGTAATCGGCAGTGTGGCCGTTGCGGTCTGTGAACAAGGAAGTTATCTAATCATGCATTTGTGTGTTAAGAGCGAGTGTGCAGGGTTGTATAGGGGGACAGAGGGCACTTATTGCCAATGGGTGTTGACTTGCTCATCAACAATGGGCAGGAGGCCTTGGAATGTGTGCTTCGGCGGGAGGCTCACTGGTCGCAGCTTCTTGGTGGGGGGGCGGCTTCGGGACATTAATGTCACCTGTGCAGGTGGAGAGAACCCGGAGGTTCCAGGGTCCAGAGCTTTAGGCTGTACTTGGGCCGTGGCGGGGTGCCCTCGACCCTACATTAATGTCCTCTGTGCTGGTAACGGGATAACGGAGGTTTCCGGGGTCCAGAGCCTTAGGCTATACTTGGGCTGAGGGTGGGGTGCCCCCGACCCAGATAACCCCTGGCTGACTTTTGCTAATTACATGGCAAGGTCGGGGAAAGGGGATTAGGAAGATTGCCGTTGGCATGACCGCGGCAGAAGTGGAGTCGGTGTCACCTTGCTAATAGCATGACTGGTGAGGCATTGTTCCGCTGTTTAGATCGTTAAGATGATTATTCTTTGACTGTACGGTTCAGTATGTTATAAAAGTTAATAAAGCTGCGACCAGTTGTTTTCCCAAGCGCGGTTGTATGTGTGTATTTTGTGGGTAAAAGGAGGGTGGATCTAAAGGTGGGGGAGGGGGAAGGGGGTGGCTGGTTAGAGGGGCCTGGAGCACCGGGTCCGATCTACCTTGGTTATAACATTATATTGGTAAAATTATGCTGACTTATTCAGCATTCAGACTTAAATACTTAACTGGGCTGAAACTCTGTATGCACATATATGGATAAATTTCCAAAATATCTCTATGCACTCCCCACCCCAATTAATATTTATTTCTGTATGCCTATTTGCACTAAAGAAAACTGACTAGTAGCAATGATACAGTAAATAACCAGAGTTCTCCTTTAAATAGTTTTAGAACTCAATTTCATATTTCATGATATTCAATTAATATCCTTTATTTAATTTCACCTATAATTACTTACTTTAATTATTCTTGGTCATGGTCTTGTTGTTTTAGCTCGGAGTCTCTTATTTCTTTTTTTTTTATCTTGTCTTGTATGTCTGTCTTAACTACAGTACATTAAAGGCTTCAAAAAGTACGGACTTCTTTTATTTGTCTCCGTAGAGCTGTGCATATATCTAATATGTGTTTGTACTTTTTGGACTACCTAGTTAAGTCAGGAGTCCTGAGATTGGCCAGGAACATTAGGAGACAGTTCTACCAAAACACCAAATATATCACTTAGGGATTTATTTATTTAACTAGGCTTATATACTGCTTTTCTACCAGTTAAAGTGGTGCACATTCAGGTACTGTATATATATTTTTCCCTTGTCCCGGAAGGGCTCACAATCTATAGGGGGTGTTTACTAAATGGTGGTAGCAGACTCTGTGTGACGTTGGAGTTGTGGTGCTATTGAAATCATTGGGACTACTGCTCCAATATCACACAGAGTCTGCTACCACTGTTTAGTAAACATCCCCCTATGTTTTTGTACCTAAAGTGGTTTGCCCAAGGCCACAAGGAGCACCTGTGGGACTAGAAGTCACAGTTCTTCTGGTCCAAGATTGTTGTCCTCTAGTGGGAATTGAACCCCTGGCCCTCTGGCCTGAGCTAACTTGCTCCAACCACTAGGCCACTTAGGGATGTGCTGTCATTTCTGGCCAAATGACAAAATGTGATAAATGAGGGATTTTCAGTTCATCTACCTTTAAACCAACCCAACAGATGACTATCTCAACTGGACCACCTCTTCATTCATGCCATTTGATTTCAGCAGATAAATTGGACCTCTTTGAGAGGAGGATTAAGCAGTAGTATGAGACACTTCACCAAACATTTTGAAACATTTTGACAAGCAGCCAAAAAAGTCTATCCTTGTTTCCCTTTCCTCAAATCCCATAGCTGATGATGTCATCAGCATTATGACAGAAAAATGAAAGAAAGCAGAGGAGAGCACTCTGTATTAGAACAGAGAGAAAGATAATAGACTGAAAAATTACTTTGCCAAAGCAAAATAACTGTTAAAAATAAACAGAACGCATCATAGCAACACTGAAAAAGCTCCTAGATACAGAGAAAGAGAGCAACTATAGTCAGGACCAGTGTTAGACATGCAGGGCCCCTGGGCAGAAACTGCTGAAAAGCCCCCAAAACCTGCCTACTTCTTATGCCTCCTTCAGTTTGAGGCCACAGGACTACCAACCCCTTTTCCATTCTTTCACATGGTTGCCTCTTTCTATGATCCAAGGGTCCTACCAACCATGCCATCAATTTACATCCTTTACAATTAGTGTCTTTGTACATGGAGTGATGCACGTTTTTCTCTTCTGCTTGTCTTGCACCTTTCTTGGTACATTGAGTCTTCACTCCACTGTTGTTGGTGCTACTTTACTCTTTCTATAGTAGCAGGTATAGATAGGAAATGTTTACTGTACCCCCTAGTCCACAATTACTAAATGCATTCCAGGATAACATTTCTTCCTAAGTTAACACATTTCATCACCCAGTTACCTAAGGAGACTAAAAGGCATATTTTACAAAGGATGCCCCAATGCAAATTGGGACATCCAAGCCTGAATGTCCATAAAAACGGAAAGCATGTCCAAGTTCGGGCCCGATTTTACAAACATGGATGTGCCCGATATGCACGTCTACATAGTATATAATACTGGAGACATCCACAAGACATGCAGCAACCGTGCAAACTCAAAACAAGTTTCCCAAATACACACAACAGATCATTGTCATTGTGAAGAGTACTGAGGATAGTGTAGTGCCAACTTTGACACAATCCAGAAGTTTTAGTGCTGAAATGAGCACTTTCCAATACCTATTTGTGCCTGAATCAGGTCTAAGTTTGGAAGCAGGCACAGACATCTCTGAGGGTTCTATGACTGATCATGGATGTCTATGTTCAAGTTCCACTCTGGACATGCCTCCATCGCATCTCCTGCCTATATAGACGTCCTCACAGCAAAGATGTCTAAAAAGACCTGTTGCTGGGTATGTCTCTGGGTTTGGGATGTCCTTCTGCACATTTGCAGATGTCCAAATCACCTCAAAGTGATTTAAAAATACCCCCTTAGGGAATAGATGCCACTTCTAATGCTGACCTTTCACTGAACCCCAGCAACCAAATCTTGGAGGATTAACCACTTACCCCTAAACAGCAATGCCCAAACTATTCATCCTCATTGCTTTGGGGTCTTCCAACCAATGTTTGTTCCACGGACAGGGAAATATGTACTGTACTTGATTGCAGCTTGTCTTGTACTAGTGGAAAGGTGTGAATAAAATACTTCCCCTCCCAGACTGACTTCAGTGTTTCCAGCAATATGCATGCGCATGACAAAACAGAAGCTCACGAATGGCAATTCATTAAAGGTTTTCCAAGCATGTGCTCTTGGTTAGTTCATGCTCAGATGAACAAAACATCTTGATTTTCATTGATTTGACCACTTATACAAAATTAAATGCTCATGCATCCTTCTCTCGTAGATGTCCTGCTATAATACAAAGCCCATTTAAGCCCTTCAGATCTCTATGATCTTCCAAAAGAAGTTTGTTGAGTCTACCTTTATTAGTTGTCATGAGCAAATAACAAAGTGACAGACCCCAATTAAAAATATATAACTCCAAAATAAGGCCTTAGGGAGACATCAAAGGGTGTTAGCTTGAGCCAGACTACACATAGTTCACAAAGTTGTAGTTGCAGAGAAGCAGAAGGCTGCCTATGCAATGCAATTTACTTGATATACAGTAATAGTGAAATGATTCCCCTGAAGCAAAGCAATGCTTGGAATATGAATTCATGTCAGGAGTACCAAAATTGCTGAAAGATAAGTGACTTCTAATTGCAATAAAAAATGCACCATGGAATTAGAGAACGCTGAATGATTTTGTAGGATTTTCAAATGGTAGTTCAATATCATATATTGTATATATCCCCTGACTGATGGTCTCTTTTTTCAATCTAATTTTCATGATTGCATTTTGGAAAGTATTGTCGCTTTAAAAAAAATATATATAGATATAATTATTATTGCAATATATATAGGAGTGTTTATTTTTGAGACAATTGGTTTGAAATCATTGTGGTGTGTTGGTTCTCACTTGAGATGTGCATTTGCAAGAGCACATTCTAAGGATGTGCATTTTTGAGCATGTATTTGGTTCATTTAGACACCTAAAAATTTAGGAAGTGATATTCAAAAGGGTTTAGCTGGTTAGCACAACTTGCTAATCAGCTAAACCCCACGATCCTAATATTCAACAGCACTATCCCCACAGACCACAGAAAAGATGCTTGGTTAAATCCAGGACAGACGTGGACAGAGCAAGTGTGTGGCAGCTATCCAGTCACCAATGATGAACCACTAATTGGAATGCTAAACCGCATTAAGTTAGTACAGATCAATGGCTGTCCTAGCTTAATGTGGTGTAGCTTTAACTCATTATGGTTGGTGACCAGACAGCTGCCGCGAACACTGTTACTCCGCCCACATCTATGCTGAATATCTGGTTTTATTTTCAGTAGCAGTGTTTTAAAAGCGCTGGCTGCCGCTGCTGCTAAATATCTCACAAATTGCTTGCACATGGGTATACCTATGAATAAACATGCATGTAACAATGGCATGTTTTTTAAAGTTCTTGTGTGCATACAACACATGCCTAAGAAAGCAAATAGATCAACAAGCATGAAAACATGCCCAGAGAATTTGGAAAAAAATGTTTTAAATGAGTACAAACCAAGCTTTTTTTTTTTAGTTACATACCCTTAAAATATATAGGGGCATGTTCACTAAAGCTTAGCGTGTGCTAAAAAACAGTACACACTAAGTGCCACCATGGTCATTTATTCCTATGACCATGGCAGCAGTTAGTGTACTTAGTATGCATTAGTCCAAGGGTAAACATTCACCCATCCTCATTAACCTATGAATTAACACATTTATTGCATGCATTAAACATTTCTAATGTGCATTAACAACATTTATTAAACCAAATGTATAAAACCAATGAAAAAAACACCCCAAAATCGAAAAAATTCTGAAAATGAGACATACTTTTTTGCCCGTGTTCATCTCTATTGTTCAAACAAATGTTGGTACAATATAGAGAGTCCATGAGAAGAAAGAGAAAGGCCAAAAAGATGAAATCTCATAGCATCATAATCTTGGGGGATCTTTTACTAAAGAGCATTAGCTGACAATGCATGTTCTGGCATGCACTGAATGTGCATGGGGACATGCATTAGCAGTTAGTGCAGGGCTATGATAGTTTGCACATTAGGGTCATGAGTGGGCAGGGTAGGGGTGGAGAATGGTCGTGGTGTGCTCCGTGCAGCTAGCACCGGGTTCGCACCATGTGCGAACTGCATTAGCGCCTTGATCATCCAACCCTGCATCAATAGGTGGAATTAAGTGCACCCGTGCTAACATTCCATGCACTAAGGGACAGGGCTCCGCGTTAACTGCTTGGGAAATGCTTTACATGTCTCTGACAGTAAGCAATGGTGTTGCACCTAAGGCACCATAGTTTTGGCACTATTGCGGCATTCGGTGCAATACCCTAGTGCCCGTTAGGAAAACAGCCCCTTAGCTGAAACAAGTTCCAACTGAATTGAGTCTGAAAAAAGGGAAAGATAAATGTATTCTCAGCAGTGACTACAAGCAAATAATGCTTAACATCAACTTACTTAAAAAATAAATTAAGATCATTGTCAATAACTTGTGATGAAATGAAGGAAATTTAAATTTAATGTCCTTTGGTCCTGGTAATAAATGCTTAATTGAAAAATAAATTATGCATAGTAGTAGTAGCTTTCAGTAATCACTCGGGGGTTACCTGGGTTCTTTCCTACCCATGCATCTTGCATTTAATTTCTTTTCTGAAGTTAGCTACAAGATATGTGAGTAAAATACACATTGGAAAATACCTTCATGCATTTGAAAATTAAATATATTGATAAATTTGTCCTCCCCCAACCCAAACACACCTTCTAGAGCCCCATTTCTTCAAAAGCTAATTATAGCTACTTTGTCAATCAATGCAACTACTATATATTTAGCTGCTGTAGTTCGGTTAAGTTTCTACCATAAACTAGGCAAGTCATTACAGTTCAGTGTGCCTGGATCCAACTGAAAACTAACCTTCCCAATTGAGCCCACTTAATAAAGAAGTGTTATAAGAATTAATTTTCATATTATGTTTACACCATATTAATGTTTCTGCTGTACTGTAATCTAGCACTTGCTTTCAATGATGCATCTTTGAATTTAGATTTCTTCCCTAATTATTTGTAGGGTCTGTATACTCATTTTAAGACAAACAAAGGACTAATTTACAAACACTTTCTCATGGAGGTGTTTCTACTAATTATATTTTCTTAACTACATTAGCTAAAACTTATTATACACAGCACACCAGAGAAATTTTGTTGTGTCAAAAAGTTGTTCCAACATTACAGCATTTATAGGATTATACAGTAATGAGCCTTTTCTACTGATTATCAAGCAATCTTGTCAGCTACCAATTCCTCAGCCATCTGTTTCTTTTTTTTTTTTTTTGATCCATAGTAAGTCATCTTAGAAATCCTGTCAACCTCTACCTGAAAACTAAGGGGAAAAGCTACCATAATAAAGCTCCTCTGTCTTTTCCTCCTTGCTTTCTATTGAAAGTTTTATAGGTTCCGAATGGTAACAAATGGTGATGGTGGTAGTATGTACATTTTTTATGTTGAAAAGTAGGACTGGGGAAGACACATCATCTGACAGAGCCGTGATAGAACTACTCTCCGAGAGATCAGAACATTAATGTAAAATCTTGAGCAATTGATACCATTCTCACATGTTTTGCTCTCCTCAGCTTTACTTGTGTTTTGTCTGCTCTGCTGAAGACGTGTGACAAAGTTCTCTCATGCTTTTCTATTTATCAGTACTCCGATGTAGCTTTTTCATTGTTTTCAACTTTATTTCCTTTTATTTCTTGAATTCGAGTTATTTGCGTAATTTTGTGAAGTTTTTTTGAACTTTGCTTTCAGTATAATGTCGGTGATTCATCCTTGTCCATGCTTGAGGCAAGAGAGACCTTCATCCAGTCTTTCTTGTAATTTTGGGGCGCAGCCATGACTCTGAGTCCTGTGTTTTCCACACAGTCTTGTCTATTGCCTGCTGTAGTGACTGGGTTGCTGCTCTACATCATCAACTTAATCAAATATCCATTGCAGCAGTTCAACTGACTTCATTAGTTGCACAGGAATCATGGTCAGGGAGGGGTAACGGGGAGAGGGGGAACTGCTCCTACTGGCTCATGCTGTCTGTGGAGATCGAGAATAGTGATTTTAGAAAGCTGCCCCTAATACATATAAGAGAAGTATTTCTAAGTTATTTTTCCACATACAACTTTCCATCACAGTACATGGAGAGACATCAACATGCAGTCCTGCATCACTTTTACAAGAGGCTCTACATTTGGCATAGCCTCTTATACTGTTTATGATTGTATTAATTTAAATCTTTCAATAAACATATTGATTCAAAAATACTATAGGAGTTCTCCATGTCCTGACTCCCATATACTAATTCCTCTTTCCACATATTATCTAAAATCTACTTTTGAGCTGATCTTAATTAGTCAATATTATGCTTCCAAAGAACATTTGTTTGAGAAATCGACGACATTACCTAGGTCTCCACATAATCTGGGCATTGTACTGAGTTATCCATGAAAGTACATATTAGGAAAGTTTTGAGAGTGGTGCTTTATAAACGTAGATTAGTATGGAAATGAAAACCATTACTTATACTAGAAGATTTTAGAATGGTGTTATAAGCCTTGCTAACTGACACCCTTCAAAATGCTGCTGAAAGATTTCTTATGGGCATGTCATGCCACAATAGATTGAATTATTTATCTGTGCTTATTTACCGCCTTTCATGAATCAAAGTGGTTTACAATGAACTCAAAGAATTGAACAGTACATTTAACAAAAAATACATGTAACATTGTGAACGAGGAGTGATGGGGATTAAGGGAAGAATAACTTAAAACAGCAATCAGCCGATTTAAGCAATTTATTTATTTATTTAAAAGGATTTCCATGCCGCCTTCTCCTTCAATCAAGGCGGTCTACACAGCAAACAATCAGCAAGTAATGGATTTGTGTGTGCATGCAGTGAAACAGTGAGTGCGTGTGTAGTAGGATGAAGTAGATTCTTGTTGAGCTATTTACAGTGTGCGCTATTATACAATACTATATACATGGGAGAATGGGGGGGGGGGGGGGTGTTGGTCTGTGGTCCTGGCTGGCGAGCAGCTTATGTGGTGGCGAGCAGTTTATGTGGTGGCTGGTGAGCAGCTTATGTGGTGCCCCGTATTGTTCGATGAAGTGGGTCATCTTGAGCTACTTCTGAAAGTCCTTAATGTCAGTTGTTAATCGTAATTCATCTGGGAGGGAGTTCCAAATTGCTGGTCCTTGCGGGCCTTGGTGAAGGCTTTTGGTGTGTTAACACGGTTGGAAGTGCCCCTCCTCCTTGGTCATGTACTTCTATCGGATTGTATGAGTGGCTGTAAGCTGAGAGCTGATGTCTGTTGTTTGATTTTGAATATGTTTATGACTGTATACTATACTATATTTGATGCATGAGCTGATTGGTAGCCAGTGAAGATCTTTTAGAATGGGTGTGATATGTTCTTGTCTCGCTGTACCAGATATAATGCGCGCTGCTGTGTTTTGCGCCAATTGTAGTGGCCTGAGTGTCTGCTTTGTGAGCCCGAGATAGATTGGGTTGCAGAAGTCTAGTATTGGAGTTATTAATGCCTGACAGACTGTGTGGAAGTGCTCCAGGGAGAGGAGGGGTTTGAGGCGTCTGATTAGTCTCAACCCGTAGTAGGCATTTTTGGTGGTTCTGCTTATGTGTGATTGTAGATTCAGTTCCTTGTCTAGAGTCACTCCAAGGTATTTTACTTCCGGTTTTATTGGTATGGTTGTGTTGTTTATCTTGATGTTGAGTGGAGGGATGAGGTTGGTGTTTCGGGTAATGATTAGTGCCTCAGTCTTGTTGTAGTTTATGGCCAGGTTGTTGTCTTGAAGCCAGCTGGTCATGTGCATGAGACAATCCATGATTTTGGTGTAGTCTGGGTTGTCAAGTGTGATTGGTGTGTATATCATGATGTCATCTGCATAAATTGTGTATTGTATTTTGTGTTCTTTCATGATATCGCATATTAGCTGAATGTAGAGGTTAAATAATAGCGCCGATAGGGCGGATCCTTGGGGTATGCCTTGCCTGACCTTTATGGGTCGGGATGTGTTAGGGCCGACCTTGACCTGTATCTGTCTGTCCGTTAGGTATGAATGGAACCATTTCAGGGTGGACCCGTGTAGCCCAATGTTGTGTAGTCTTTCCAGTAGAGCTCTGTGATCCACTGTGTTGAATGCTGAAGAAATGTCGATGAAGATCATCAGTATTCCGTTCTTGCAGTTGTCTATGAGGTGGAGTATGTTGTCAAAGAAGTATAACAGGAGTGTTTCGACTCTGTGGTTGGGGCGGAAACCGTGTTGATTGATGTCTAGTGGTGCATGTTGTCAATGTGGTCCTGTAGCTGATGCTGTACTGTCTTTTCAATAATTTTTGCCATTAGTGGTATGCTTGAAATCAGTCTGTAAGCGGCTGGGTTGTTCTTGTCAAGTGGTGATTTCTTCAGGATTGGTCTTATTGTAGCTATTTTTAGCTGGTTCGGCATGTTTCCTTGGGTCAGTGACCTCTGCACCATGTTGTGTATGGTGTGGATGAAGTTTGACTTAGTAGCTTTAATCCATGTCACTGGGCATGGGTCTGTTGGAGCTGTGCTTGTATTGAGTGTGGTGATGATGTGTGAGAGCTGCTCTGTGGATGGGGTACTGAATTTTCCCCATGTTTTTGGAGGTGTGGTTGGTTTGGTGGCTGTGTTTGTTTTTGATTGTGAAGAGGAATGGAATTTTTCTTGGATGTGGTCTGCAGATGCTTGTGGGTCTATTTGGACTTCGCTTTTGGTCTTCTGTTCCTTGGTGAGGGTTTTCACGATTTCAAAGAGCTCTCTTGGTTTGTTGTTGGATTTGAGTATAATGTTTGTGTGGTATTCTTTTTTGGTTTGGTTGATGAGTTCATTGCAGTCCTTTTGTTTTGTTAGGTATAGAGCCTGTGTGTTGGGTGACTTAGGGGCATGTTTACTAAAATACGCAAAATAGCGCGCCGCAAAATAGCGCACGGCAACGCGGCACTGAAACGCGCAGAAACGCGTTTAAATGCCCCGCACACGTGCGTGTCACCCCCGCACAGGTACGCGGCTCACTAACGGGCCCCGTACAAGTGCGGGCCCGCAAATGTCCGATAGAGGCGTGGAACAGCGAAAGGAGGGCGGAGGAAGGCTCCGGAGGGGCGGAGGGACGGGGTCAATGGGTGGAGAGTGGGAGGGGAGAGGCTCCCCGCACAGTATCGGGCCCGAATTTGCATGTAAAAACTACCGCGAGTGAAACACTCGCGGGGTAGAAAGCATTTAAAGGGAAGAGAAACCATTTCCGTCAGCAATGTACAGGAAAACCGGGGAAACCAGCAAAACGTGAGCAGTGTGATATATGTGCACAGCACAAAAGTGAAAATAAAAATAGAAAATGACCACAACAGAACTATTAAAAATAGTAATTCAGCTGGGGAACAGTTATAGTGATGGGCAAATACAGAAATCACACCCAGCAAAGCTCCAGAAAAAAGAAATGAATTTTGGAAGGGTCTACTGAGAGGAGACGCTTCCAAAAAACATTTCCACGTTTTGGAGCTTTCCTGGGAGTGTTTGCTATGGTTGCCCATTAATATCACTGTTGCCCAGCGTGGTGATATTTTGTCCCACATTTCCCGTGGTCATTTCCGGGGTTTATGTGCACGTTTGTCACCAGACAGGGTGCATATGCCCACAGTAGAATTGCGTAGAGCAGGGTTTGTGACTCCATCCTGCCAGGCTTACTGCCTCCAGGGGCTGCACTGTCTCTGTGGCTAAAGTGTGGTACAGCGGACAGAGTCATTACCTCTAGGACAAGAGGGCAGAGGTTCAAAACCCAGCTGGGGCACCTGCCAGCCCAGTCCCTATATTTTACCCACCACTAAATAAAGATAGCGCAGACACCCCTGTATGCATGGGGAAAACACCCATATTTTACCCAACACCGCACACACACCACAACAATGGGCATTACCTACAGCCAAGTCCCCCAAATGCAGTCCCATACTGCCACATTGCAATCAGGTCAACTGCTTTTTCTGAGAGAAGTTCATGCCAGCATGTTGGCGGACAAGTACATGTGGTGCAGGGGGCAGTGGCTGCTAACCACAGAAGACAGAGGCCTAGCCATGTGCAGGCTGGCACAGTCCACTGCAACAGACAGGTCCTGCCGGATCCACAGTCATGGACAGTCCAGGGAATCCAACCAATCTGTGGCTACACAGTGGTGCAGTGCACACAGACAGTGCATACAAGAACAGAAGGTCACAGGTTCAATGTGCATAGATATACAGCACAGGCATTTGTATGAGTGTCAGCATGGAACCTGACTGGTGTGTGGCCCACCAGGACTGCATTTGGGTGATTCTGCTCTAGGTACTGCCCCTGTTCATGGTGTCTGTGCTCAGTGGGGTAAAAGATAGATGTCTTACCATTGCATATGTCCCCGCCATGAAAGGTGTGTCCTTACTATCACTGTTTAGTTGTGGGAAAAATATGTGGGCAGGATTGGCAGTAGCCCCAGCTGGGCTTTGAACCTGTGACCTTCTGTTCTTGTATGCACTGTCTGTGTGCACTGCACCACTGTGTAGCCACAGATTGGTTGGATTCCCTGGGGCTACTGCCAATCCTGCCCACATATTTTTCCCACAACTAAACAGTGATAGTAAGGACACACCTTTCATGGCGGGGACATATGCAATGGTAAGACATCTATCTTTTACCCCACTGAGCACAGACACCATGAACAGGGGCAGTACCTAGAGCAGAATCACCCAAATGCAGTCCTGGTGGGCCACACACCAGTCAGGTTCCATGCTGACACTCATACAAATGCCTGTGCTGTATATCTATGCACCACCCCCATGGCATGTAGATGTAGCCCATGCATATTCATGAGGGATAGCAGGAAAACCCGAACAGTGTGATGCAAACCTGGACTGGAGTTGGGAATCTGTGCCGTAAAGCAGCAGCCATCAAGGGCAGACACACCCACACCCACAGGCCCCATTGGCCAATGTCTCCTGGAAAGGCAGAACATTGGACCGTGCATGCAGCACCCAAAACGAGCACTTGCATAACTTACCAATGTCACCCTACACCTGAGGTATACGGTACACAGCTCGGAGACGTTTGCTAGGAGCACAGGCAGGCAGTTATCCATACGTTACGTACATACTGCTAGTTGACCCCATCCAAACAATCTGTTAGGTGTTTGCGGGGCATGCTCCAGGCCTGGCCTCTGACGGTGCTTACCACCCTGGGGAGTGACCACCAGCTGTAATGCGTACCATATCCATGCCTTGCCGTGCTCAGGACCGGTTTGGTGGGCAAGGCTACTTACCCCCTCAATCGTAGCACCATGATGGCAGAGGTGTGGAAGTGTGTGTCTGTCTATACAGTGGGTGTTGGCTGCAAGCCCCTTCAACAGCCCGCACTGCCAGCACTGTTGCCAGTATTGGCCAGTCAATGTGCATAATGAGGTGCAAGGTACCATGGGTATAGCCAGGGCAGGGTGGCGTGGCCAGGATGCATCTGCACTGGGCATAGGGCCCTGGCAGGGACATTGGCTGGGATATTGTAGTGTCCGGCCACCACCTACACAGACAGGGTGGCCAAAGCATGTCCTTCTGGGGGATCACGCTCACCCTGACTGTGCAGTGACCACAGCATGGCTAGGCCCCCCCATAGTGCTGTATAGTAGTTCTCTCATGTGATAGATATGGGTTTCTCTTTGGGGCCCAGTCACTGATCTATCTGCTTGCTGTGTATGCAGACAGCCCAGTTCTGGGTGCATGCATCTCCATTGGGAACATGCACTATGGACTAACCAGCAGGCTGTTTGTAGCTGGTAAATGTCTTGCTATAATGGCTTGCTGCAGGGGAATATCTGGTGGTGGAGTGCAGCTTACCATACCCTGGGCTTATGTCTGTCTGCTATTGTGTTATGGCTGCCTGGGGGGGGGGGTGGGTGGTGGTGTTCCTCAGCAGGACTGGGGTTGATGTTGCCCTCTACTGCCACCTTTGCAGGGAGGTAGAGTGTGGATCCCTTGATGGGGACCATGTTTGCCACGGACGGGGGGGGGGGGGGGTGCCTGATGGCGGCAGACAGGGTTATCCATGGTGTTTGTGCAGAAACTAGCTATCTTACACATTAACACTGCTTTGGAACGCCCGCTTGGCCTCCATCAGCCATGGCAGGTGTTGTTGACCTGGTCCTGGCCACCTCATTGCACACTCAGGGTGAGCACAGTACCCGCACGATGTAACGGTGTGTGGCTACTCTGTGCCAGTAAAACACCCGGTCAGTGCCCCCTACTAGGCCAAGGTGCTGTGTGGGTGCACCCGGTCACTTCCCCCAACAGGGCCGAGGTGCTGTGGGGGTGCATTCCCCATCTTGTATCCATCTGCGGACAGCTAATTTGCATGTGCAGTGCATCATGGGTACGGGTGGCCTAACCCTATCCTGTTGACACCAGCAGACTGTCTGTGAGGTGACGTGTAGGCTATCTGCAGCCAGCCAGGGGCCTGCTTACAGCTATGGAGCTGTAGCGCAATGGTTACATCACTGCCTGTGCAGCCAGAGGTCATGGGTTCAAACCCACAGTGGGGCCCTTTGGTAGGGCTGTCCACAGCTTTATTTTTATTTACTGTACATATGTCTATGCCGGCAAGACCACCCTCAGCTTACTATACCCATTAGGTGCCTCTGAGGGTGCTTCATAGGGCGCCCTGTAGGCCACCTTATGGTTGCCATCCCTATAGGGTGCACTATACATTATCCTGTGTCGCAACATACATGCTGCCCTATAGGGGTCATTCAAGGGTGCCTTGGCGAACAGTGCACTGTAACATGTGCCTTATGGGCCGCCGTATGTTAACATGCTGGGAGAGTGCGTTTGCTAGTAGTGATAACAAAATAAAATTATACAGCCTCCTACAGCACTCCACAACATAATACATACTGCCTCAGCAGGCATTTTTCACTGGGCATTGTGAGGAGTTGAACCCCTGATCCCTGCACTATTGGTCAGTGTTTTAACCATTGTGCTGTGGCTCTGTTCCTGTGCTTGTGCATCAGCGCGCCGCCTTGTGCCTATCAGCGCGCCGCCTTCTGCCGCCCAAGGGGACCAGTGCGCCGCCTTCTGCTGCCCAAAAATAACTGTGCGCCGCCTTATGCCGCCCAAAAAGCACTGTGCGCCGCCTTCTGCCGCCCAAAAATAACTGTGCGCCGCCTTATGCCGTTCCAAATTAATTTGCCTCCTAAAACAATGTTAATCATTACAGTTACTGCCTCAGCTGACCTTTGTCGTTGCGCACACTGGGGGATTGAACCCATGGCCCCTGCACCATTGGTCAGTATCTTCACCGTTGTACCACGGCTCTGTTGTTTTGTATACTCAGCAGCGCGCCACTTTGCCTTTCCACGCGCTAATGTCGACCCCCGCACATTAGCGCGACGCACACACGTCCGGTTGCTTACTACCGTTTTTTTTCTATTTTCTGCCTGAACCGCCCACTCCTTATATGGCACAGGCACACTAGCGCGGCCCCGCACGTTAGGAATGTTTAGTAAACATGCCCCTTAGTGTGTCTCCATCGCCGTTCTAGCTTTCTAAGTTCCCTCTTTTCATTCCGTATGACTTTTGAGTACCATGGTTTGTGGTGCGATTTGTTGCAGCGAGCTTTCTTGGGTCTATATTCTGTGGCTTTGGCTGCAGCATTGATGACATTGTTCCAGTTTCCGATTTGATCGTCTAGACGATCTGCTTCTGAGTTCAGGTGGGGTAGAGTTTCTTGTAAAAATTGGTCCCTGTCGAAGCTCTTGAATCTTCTTTGTGTGGGTGGGTTGTCCCCCACACTATGTACAGAGAACTAATCATGTTGTTTACGAACAATGAACTTGAAACCATCTTGAACTGTGAGCAGGATTGTTGCTTTACTAGGAGAATTTTGAACTAAGTGATTAGTTCACCAAAGTGCTCATTCAACAAAAATGTTTTTAGAAGTTTACGAAAAGATTTAGGATCCTTAGTATCTCTTATGAAGGCGGGAAGTGAATTCCATAAGAGTGAATTCCATAAGTGAGAAGGCTCTCTTGGACGTTGTTGAATTGCATTTTCTGAATTCAGTGTGTACCTCAAGAGAATTTTTATTGTTACTTCTTCGTGGTCTGTTTTCCAAATTGACTCAAATAAAAGCTTTCAGGCAAGTGGATGGTTCTGCTTGGAGGGATTTGAATATAGTGTGAATAACTTTGAATTTTATTCTGCTCTCAATTGGTAGCCAGTGCAGCTGTTTTAATATTGGGGTAATGTGATCTTTGATGGGGGCTAGATTACTCTAGCCGCTGTATTTTGAGCTAGCTGAAGACTGTGGATGCTTTGCTTTGGTAGGCCCATTAGTATGGCATTATAGAAATCGAAATGTGGAAAGATTATTACCTGCACTGCTATTCTGAAGTCACTTGTGGAGAGGAGAGGTCTTAGATGTTGAAGCATCTTTAGCTTGGAGTAGACTGCTTTTGTTAAGTTGCTCATATGCTTGACGAAATTAAGCTGTTGATCTAGCATGACACCTAAATATCTCACATCTTTTTTTTAACTTGGATGCTTGCTTCTTTTATCTTAATAGCGTCTGGTGGTGTGAAAGAATTGTCCTTTGTAATGAATAGAATTTCTGTTGGGTTTTTTTTTAAATTTATTTGAAGGTTGTGTTCTCCTAATCTTGCAATGGTGTTATTGAAAAATTCCTCTATCTTTTCTATGTTTAGTTGTTTGGTGTTGATTTGGGTGTCATCCGTGTACAGGTTGTGGTCAATGCCATAATTCTTGATTATGCTGCAAATAGGTTGAATATATAGATTAAAAAGAAGTGCTGATAATGCAGAACCTTGGGGTATACCTTTCTTTTGGTGAAATGGGCTTGACGTGTTATTACCCATTTTTACTTGAATGGTTCAGTTTGATAGGTAGGATTTAAACCATAACAAAACTTTGTCCTTCTTAGGGCCGATTTCTTGTAATCTATGAATGAGGTATTCATGTAATATGGAGTTATATGCCGCGGTTATGTCAAGGAAAATTAAGATGAATCCAGAATTAGGTTTTTCAATTCCTTTTAGAAGTTTATCTGTTAATGCCAGGAGGAGGGTTTCTACTCCATGATCGATTCTATATCTGTGTTGTGGATTGAGCTGGGCAAAGTCGTCTACGTGATTTTGTAGCTGGAGCTGAGCTGCTTTTTCTAAGATTTTTGCCATAAATGGCAAACTTGAAATAGGCCTGTAGGAGCTTGGTTCTGATTTATCCAGATTCTTGCCTTTGAAGAGGGGATGGATAGAGGCTTTTTTGGAATATAGCCTTATTCTAATGAAGAGTTTATTAGATTTAATATATGAGGAGCAAGACTGTCGCGAGTCAGTCGTATCTATGTGGCTGGGCAAGGGTCAAGAGCTGAAGTTGAAGTGTTCAGAGCTTTGATTATATCATCTAACTGTCTTTCGGAGATGAGAGAAAAACGTTTCCAGACCTGATTTATAAGTATGGTGCTTGTTTTGAATTGGTGATCTGTTGATGATAGTGTGCCCACCTTTTCCTTGTAGAATTTGGCCATGGCAAATGCATCAGGTGCGACAGTGGTGTTGTCCTCCTTCGGGTTAGTTGTTAGTGATAGCGCGGCGTTTTTTTGATAGAAGACACAACAGCCGGCATGGGATAATAAATGAGGACCAATGCTAAGTTTGAGCAGCTGTGATGAGCATCCCCTGACGAAACGTTGGATTGTGAAACGCTACGGCGCTATTGTTCAGGCGTTGGGAGTACACTCACCATGTTTCAGATAAGCATCCTCAGATAATGATTTTTCAATAATATCATATCTTTTTTAGCATTGATTAATAAATAAGCAACCAGTTGGGTCATTGATGTGAGGTTTGGGCGCTGTTTCCATATGAATATATGTGTTCAGTAAGTCGCCCCATTCTGGTTCTGAGACCCAGTTGCATATTTATATGAAGTTATGGATGTGTTGTAACACAAGGAAATTTTTTGATACATATCATCTTGAAGGTGAAGAGTAGAGCTTAATATATAGATTGGACTGAGATCTAACTATATCAAACATTTCCCTTGGCTTGTTCAGAGCTGACATTATTAGTTTGGTATGGTAATCTCGCTTGTTGTTATTTATTGATAATTGTATTCTTCCAGTTTACTGAAGAAGGATCCTTTGTCAGTTTCACTTTTTGATTTTCTCCATTTCCTCTCCAACTTTCTTAGCTGTTTTTTTAATGTTCTAATATCTTTAGTGTACCATACTGCACTTTTCCTTGTATGGGACTTGAGAGTTGTGGGGCTGCAAGAAAAGGTGGCTGCTTGGAAAATTGTTGAGTTCCATCTGCTTATAAGAAGATCGGTATTCTTGGTGTCCATTTGAAGCTGTTGTATGACTTCTTTTAAGAATTGATCCTTATCGAATTGGCGGAACCTTCTACACTGATAGAAGATTGGATTTGAAATTGCTCTGCTAGGAAGGGATGGGATAATGAATTGAATAGTGTGATGGTCAGACCAAGGAACTTGTTGAATCTGTACCTTTGGGACCGAGATGTTGCTTGGCCATTCTTGCTGGATAAAAATGAGGTCCAGGATATTTCCTTTAATGTGAGTGGGTTCTTGAACTATTTGATTAAAGCCTAGAGCATCCATAATTTTTCCATAAACCCTTGAGCAAAATGGGTTGTGGCAAAAGGCAAGTTTAGGTTGCCTAGTACCACTGTAAGCCTATTAGTAGTGATTTTGATGCACAGGTAGTCCATGATGTTAGCCAGATCGTTACCTTTTGATGCTGGGTGATTATAGATTAGGTGTAAGAGCATGCTTGTGTTTTCCACTAGGAGAACGTCCATGTTTTGGGTGAAATCACTTGAGACTTTTGTTAGTTGCAGCTCTTTCCTTGCCAATATGGTTACTCCTCCTCCTCTTTTATTTACTCTTTGGTGATTGAAGATGTCATACCCCAATGGTTTTAGTTGATTGATCAATACTGTCATTTGTTGTTAGCCATGATTCAGTTATGAATAAGATGCCCAGGTTATTATCAGATATGTGGCCATATCTGCTGATATTGGCAAATCTTTGATCTGAAACACTGATGGGTTTGTAAGAATGATCTTCCGATTTTTAGTGTTGAAGGACCCTGGCAATTATGTAAAGCAACCGCTCAGAATTTAGAAGTTATGAGGCATACCTGTTCAACCGCAGAAGCTGCTAGTTTGTTGTTGTAGGAAAGATCTTGTTGCTCAAATGAGTGAGGAGCTGGTGTGGCTTAGAACTGCTGCTGCTTCTCCTGATCTGGGCTCTGAGGCAGTGAAGGAATTAGAGGATCTAAAGTCCTTTTGAATTAGATGACACGACGGCAGATGGCGAGTCCTGGATTTTGTTCCCCCGGATCCCCGGGGTGGGAATCGAGTTTACAGGTTGCAGAAATGTGAACAACGGTAGATTTTCAGGATGAACACGGTAACACCTCATGGTTTGAATGCAGCATTGAAATGGGGCAGTTTAACCTAATTTAGTTTCACCGTTATGTGCATTGATCTAATTGTCTGCAACTTGTGCTGTATAAGTCTTTTGGCTGTTTGGAGCTCTATTTGTGGGTGGGAGGGAGTTGGCCGCAGGCAGAGTGAGGGCGGGCAGTGGGTGGGAACCCGATCCCAGAAATACAGGGCCGATTCTGATGTCATTCCTGTATGTCTGGGGTTGGAGGATTGGATGGGGGACTTATTCCATCTCGGAGGGGGAATAAGTTCCCTTAGACAGAGCCACATAACATGACTAGGCCCGGAAAGGAAGGTGAGGGGGAGCAGGGGTTTCCTGCGGCTCGCCCCTGGCCACGGCAGGCCCCATTGGGAGTTGGGCTGCAGGGAACGCAACTTTTTGGGGTCTGCTGGAGATCGCGGCTCCTGCATGGAGCCGCAGTGGCATGGCAACAGGATGCCATGCCACCGTCGCTCCATGCACAAGCCTGGCTGTGCTAGCCATACAGAGGTCTGGACTTCTGGGACCAGAATCAGGCCATGGCCTGTATGTCCGCCCAGCTGCACTTGATTCTGATCCACAGGCACGTCTAGTCGCCATGGGATCAGACTCCGGTGCGAGCGGGGCATGTACAGATTCTCTGTTCATGCACAGGCGGGCGACACCCATAACGGAATTGTCCTCATATTGTTTTGTTAAGGCATTTGGGTGAGGTGAATTTATTGTCATTGTTATCTGTGGTGAGGCTTTTTTCATTTTTATCTGGGATATTATATGCATTTGATTATCTGTGAATGATGTGTATTTTGTGTTGTGATGTTAGTTGTATCTTAATTCTGCTCTCTCAGATAATAGTTTTCAGGTTTTGTTGGAATCCATCCAGAGCATAATAGATAGGTGGAATATATGTACTGCAAATGAAATAAAAAACATTGAGCAAAGGTCAACTTTAATTGAGTAAAGCTGCAAGGAATGAGGTGTTTTCAGAACCTAAGTATGAAAAATTCAGTGAAGTGAGCCTGTGTAATACTGCATCCTGAAGATGTCTGAATAGTATAATTAGAGAACCCAATTTGGCCTGCAGATTGATTAACATTTAGGAGGTAATTATATAAAACTTGTTCTTATGTAAAGCACTGATTTACATACATAAAAACCCTCTTATAAACTTAGGTCACGTCTAAAAGTACATGTAGTGCAAGACAACAGGTATTTGTAGAGTAGGCATGCTCAGGGGAGGAGTTTTGGGGGATGTAGGAAGAGATGCGATTTATTATATACAGTACTTTACTTGCTAGCACTTATGCCTATTCCCGAGCAAGGGTAAATGTTAGCATCCACAATCTAAGCACTATTTCTAAAAGATTTATGCTAGCATTTTATAAAGATATAGTTATCTATGGGGGTTATTTTAGAAGCCTTATTTGCAATTTAAATATGCAAATATAACAATTTACATGTGTAAATTGCATAGGTGTATAAATGGACATTTCCGAAAAGGCTTATTTTACATGGGGATGTCATTACCATGTCAAAATTGCAAGGAGACACGTTGGGGATGTGTTGAAGGTGGAACAAAAATCTACGGACCCGGTATTGATTTGGGCAGGCTATGCAGACCTACGGTGCATAGCCTGCCCGCTGCCCGCTGACCCCAGATATTCAATGTCAGGGTGACCGCAAAACACTCGCCTAGTTTTAACCACGAATCACTAACTGGGTAGCGGTGCAGTATTGCTGCTACCCAATTAGCGGTATTCTCCATCTCCGCTCTGCCCCAGTGCGCCCCCAACATGTCCCGATGCTAACTGGATAGCATCGTGGCACATAGGGGACATAGATGGGGATATTCAAAAGCACTAACCATGTAGGTGCCGTTGAATATCCCCATTTAAACCATTTACACGGTTTACTAGGCTGTAAACCATGTAAATACCTTTTGAATACTGGGACCTACATGTTCTTCCCATTTCAAATACAGAATGCGCATGAAAGACCAAATTGCCCACATCCAGATTTACACTTACTCCCTGACATGTATAGGTATTTAAAAAGTGCTCCTTTTGGCTATCCCTTTATAGATTTAAGGGGGATATCCTTAAGGAGGTTTAAGGCAGATATCTAGGTTTATTCCCCCCCCAATTGAAATGTGGTAAAGATAAAGTTCCCTGCATCTACACATCTGTTCTTAGAAAATGGCTCAGAGACACGGGTAAACATAGATCGGTTGTTTACTCCTTCAAAAAGTAGAAAGACTAGAGGACATGCAATGAAGCTACGATGTGGCACATTTAAGACTAATCACATAATTTCAAATTTGTTACCAGAGAATGTACTATAATCTGTTAGTGTAGCTGAGTTCAAAACCGGTTTGGATAAGTTCTTGGAGGAAAAGTCCATAAACCATTAGTAAAGAAGACTGGGAAAATCCACTACTTACCCTGGGACAAGCGTTGTGGAACCTGTGTACCTTCTGGGAACTTGACAGGTACTTCTGAACTGGATTGACTACATGGATACAAGATACTGGGCTTAATGGACCTAGGTCTGATCCAGTATGGCATACCTTATGTCATTGATTTTTCTCACGTGTATATTTGTGAAATGGCTCCTCCTACTGCATGTGGATATATAAACATAGAAACATGATGATAGAAAAAGACCACATGGCCTATCTAGTCTGTCCTTCCATATCAACAACTACAACAGTCCCCTTTTTTCCTTTAGGGATCCTCTGTGTTTGTCCCATGTTTCTTTGAATTCAGATACTGTCCTCATCTCTACCACCTCTACTGGGAGACTATTCCATGGATCCACCACTCTTTCCATATAGAAATATTTCTGCATATCGCTGCTGGATCTATCCCCTTTCACCCTCCTCCTATATCCCCTCATAACAGAGCTTGCTTTCAATTGAAAGACGCTCTCCTCCTGCACATTTATGCCACGGAGATATTTAAACATCTCAATCATATCACCTCTATACCACCTTTCCTCTAAGGTGTACATATTAAGGTCCTTAAGTCTGTCCTCATATGCTTTATAATGAAGACCACTAATCATTTTAGTAGCCATCCTCTCTACAGACTCCAGCCTGTTTATATCCTTTTGAAGGTGCGGTCTCCAGAATTGCACACAATACTCCAAATGAGGATGTACCAAAGATTTTATACAGAGGCACCATCACCTCCTTTATTCTGCTGGCCATTTCTCTCCCTATGCACCCAAGCATCCTTCTAGCTTTTGCTGTCACCTTTTCTACCTGTTTAGATATTTTAAGATCATCAGATATAATCACGCTTAGGTCCCGCTCTTCTATAGTGGACAAAAGTACTTCACCCCTTTACTATATTGCATCCTTGGATTGCTGCAGCCCAAATGCATGACCTTGCATTTTTTAACATTAAATAACAACTGCCAAATTCTAGACCATTCTTCAAGCTTAGCTAGATCCCTCCTCATGTTATCTACACCTTCATGGGTGTCTACTCCATTGCAGATTTTGGTATCATCCGCAAAGAGGCAAACCTTACCCGACATCCCTTCCGCTATATCACTAACAAAGATGTTAAAAAGAATCAAACTAAGGACAGATCTCTGGGGCACACCACTGGTAACCTCCTTCTCGTCAGAGTGAGCTCCATTTACCTGTACCCATTGTCGCCTCCAACTCAACCAATTTCTAACCCAAGCAGTAAATTTAGGGTCCATCCCTAGGGTGCTCAGTTTGTTTATAAGTTGCTTGCGAGGAACGGTGTCAATGGCTTTACTGAAATCTAAATGCACCACATCTAGGGCTCTCCCTCGGTCCAACTCCCTAGTCACCCAGTCAAAGAAATCAATCTGATTTGTCTGACGACACCTGCCTCTGGTGAATCCATGCTGCCTCAGATCCTGGCAATATAGTATATCTCCATACATTCCTGCAGTTCATTCTGTGTGCGTTGGACCAAGCGGGACCAGAGAAACGGCTGTATTTATGAATGGTTACTTTGCTGGTATGCCTGTTTTAGGTTATATGTTATACCTCGTATGATGTGTGTATTCTTTCCCCTTTGTTATGTGCCCCCAGTGCTTACTGTTTTTTTTTTGTTTTTTTTTTATGCAATTTTCAATACATAACAAGAAAGGTACAACACCACTTCTTGAAGAAATAGAAAGGCAAACAGAAAATCATCCCATTTAACCGGAGTACAAGAAATCATCTTTAACAAAGAAAAAAAACAAAATTGCCTATTCTGTCTAGCCCTCAATAAGGGGGTTCCATTAATAAATTAACCTAATACAAGAGGAAATGACATACAATCTAAACAAGAAGCCCAAATCTATGAGCCTGAGGGCCTCTCCTGACTTTTAGCATTGATGAAAGCCAACAACTGGGAGGGCTCGAAAAACACATAAGAAACAGTTTGGAATTTCACCAAACACTTACATGGGTGTTTAAGAAAAAAGAGCCCCCCCAGTTGCAATACCCCTGACCTGAGCAACAGAAACTCTCTACGTCGCCTCTGCGTTTCTCTTGATAAATCAGGATATATGCGAATTGAAAATCCCCGGAACAGAAGATTCCGTTTTTGAAAAAACAATTTAAGTAACCATTCCTTATCAGATAACAAGGCAAAAGTGATGAGCAGTGTAGATGAAACCTGTGACTCTAAACCAGAATTTTCTAAAATATCTGTAACATTTAAGACATCCCCCTGATTTTGGCTCTCCCCCAACACTCTCGGAGCCAAAGCCCGTTTAGCAATAGGCAAGTAATAAACTTTTACCAAGGGGGGAACTAACTCAGGGGAAACCCCCAAAGTCTCCACAAGATATTTCACAAACATGTCTCTAGGGGAAATAGAGGAAACTTTAGGAAAATTAATAATTCTCAGGTTATTCGCCCGAGACAAATTATCCAAATGCTCAGTTTTTAACTGCAAAGACATAATACTTTTCCTGTGTCCATCCGAGAGTTCCTCCAACTTTTCAACCTTACTGGAGACAGCTGTAAGCTCCGTTTGGAGCGTAGAGACTTTCCCTTCAAGTTCAGTCAAACAAACTGCAGATGTAGCTACCTTATTAGCTAAAGAAGAAACTTGTGGAAGAAGTGCCTCACCGAGGGAAACTATCGCATTCCAAATGGATTCCAGTGTAAAATTTTATGGCTTCTGCAACACAAAGACCTCCCCTGAGCCAGGAAGGGGTACTGACGGCTCCATCAGCGCCGCAGGACGATCACCCCTCAAGGAGAGAGACTGCTGCTCCAGCCGCGTCTCTCCAAGCGCTTCTGTAGATCTTCATGAGCCCTGATCACCTGAGGGCTCCGTTTCAGACGCAGATACAGCCCAACCTGACCCTCGCGAGCACTTCCCCGACCCCCCCGCCGAGGGAGAAGAGGAGAGCTCCAGGAAGCCGGAAGGCAAGGGCTGAGTGCGATTTGACAGAGGCGGAGGGCTCAATACGGGGGAGACAGATGAAAGCGACGCAGACGCCGGGCACTCCGACTCCGATAAGCCTGCTAGCCGCACAGCTCCTCCCGGTCGCTCCAAGTCCCGAGGGGTGCGAAGAAGAAAAGGATCCAAAGGACCCAAAACTGAAGGCAAATTCAGCGTAGAGGTACCAAAGGGCTGGGAGGGCAATGGCCCCATTTTCCCCTTACGCTTTCTCCCCATTCAAAAAACACACCCGACGGCACAGATTGCAGCCGCAGCCATTTTGGAAAAAAAAACCCCAGTGCTTACTGTTCGATGTAATGTAGAACCAATGTTTATTTCCTTTCCTTTGTATATCCTTTGTCTTGTATTTTACCGCTTTGATTGAAGGAAAAGGTGGAATACAAAACTTGTCAAATAAATAAATAAATACATAAATTTAGAAAGTGCTCCAGTTTTAGCAGAGCTGTTTCTAAAATACAGTCAGAACTGAATATGTCCCGACCTCAACATCACACATGTCTATAAGAAAGGCTAAACCTAGGTGCACTGTTGTAAAATTACCATCTGACAGCTAGCTTTATACGGTTGTTTGCAATTATAAATGTACTGTAAACAAGAGAACAAGGGATTCAATTTAAACTCTTGAAGGTATAATAATTCATGGGGTTTATTTACAGACAGAAAATATTTTATTTAATTGGGCAAAGTGGCAGATGTTTGATTACTGGGAAGAAATCTATAAGAAATCCAGAGCATGGGTTAGTTGACTGCGTCTTGAGTTCCCAGTTTGTTCTGAATTTACTTCTTAAGTGTCCTGCTCATCACCTAATAGATGCTGTAATTTGGCCCCAAAAATTACGCTCCCTTGGAGGTATCACTTTGATCTTTTCTATGGTATTTGTTCTTGTGTCCGTGTGACTTGATTCCATCTACCATGTCTCACTAGTCAAGTGTCCCTCCAGGGCCAGCTCAACTCTAAGGAAATCCCAGGTGGTTGTCTAGGGTAGCAGCTTCTGAAGGACAGCAAATGGTAGCAGCAATAAAAGCAAAAGATAGATCTGACAGCCACACACTCTCAAAGAGCCATCAGCACATTCTTTAACTTTCAGAGAAAATGGGCACACATGTATCTACAAAGCAAAGCCTAATATTTAAGAATAAAGGGCCTGATATTAAACTAGGTATGTTATGCACCGCTATGGCACATAGCCCTGCCCACTTACCCCTAACCCCAGATATTCAATGCTGTGGCACTGAATATCCGGTTTTGGCACCCAAAGAAAACCACCGTAGAGCCTAACCAGGTAGCGGCGATATTGCACCACTACCTGGTTGACATCATTAGCTAAAACTAGGCAAACCAAAAGCTCGCCTAATTTTAGCCACGGATCGTTAACCGGGTACTGGTGCAATATTGCCACTACCCATTTAGCGGCACTCCCTATCTCCGCTCCATACCAGAACACCCCAACACGCTCCAATGCTAACTGAATAACATCGGGGTGCATAGGGGACTTAGATGGGGATTTATTTTCAATGGCACTAACTGTGTAGGTGCTGTTGAATATCCCTGTTTAAGGCATTTACACATTTTACTGGGCTGAAAATCATGTAAATGCCCTTCGAATATCGCGCCAAAGATGTCTAATTATGCTTTTTACAGGACTGTTGAATTTGATTATCAAATTCTCGGGGGAGGGGTATAAAGCTGAAGGCTCTCCTGGTTTACACCATAGGCTTAGACCAGCCCTGCATCCCTCTTTCCATTTTCTGTATTGAATTATCTAGACTACATTCGAGGAGAGGCATAAGTAGGATTACTGTCTGTTGAATGACTTTGCCGTGTGCTGTCCTGTGTGTGTTAGCACAGTTTGAAGCATGATATATTGCAGAATTTTTGCCATTGTGCTCTTGCTGAATTTCAGTTAGAAATTAGCTTTTTTTTACTCATTTTTGCTTCATATTAAGCAGCTTCTGGAAGGCCAGCACCAGAGAAGCAGAGAATCCGTCTTTCAGGAACTCATTCCCAGGAGGGGCGCTATAGGAATTTTATGATGTTTCTCAGTTCTTCTGGATTTGGATCGCATGCTACTAGAAAGGGGTACTTTTCTAAATGGTTTTCCTTTGTACTGCAGTTGGTTTACCTTGAGTTTTTAATTGAAGAACAAATCTTTCAGTAGATGATTAGGGGGAACTGCTTTCAGAACCTGACCACAATATCAATGATCAGGGCACGTGGGAGGTAAATTTATAACAGGATGCCTTGGTTTGGTTGATGGAGACGGCATCTATGTAAAGCCTATTTTAGAAAGACATATACGTGCCTATGGGGGGTTATTCTGCCCTGCGAATAGTGGGGATGAATGTCCAATTTTGACATTCCACCCCCGCTATTCACAGGGTGCCGATTCCATTGCCAAAGCTCCCTGAATGTAGAGAGGAGCTGTGCAGACAGCTCTGGACAGGGGCGGGCTGGAGGATGAGCATGTGCAGTGCAAAGGCAGGACCCTGACCCTGGACGTACAGGCTGATTTCGGTTGCTGCCCTGTACATCTGGGGGGGGGGGGGGGGCAAGGATACACGCAGAACTTATTCCACTCAAAGTTGGAATAAGTCTCTGTGATGTTGCCGGACAGCCACAGAGGATAACCTAGAACAGGTGAGCGGCAGAATAGGTTTCCCGCCGCCCAATCATGGTCTTAGCAGGCCCCTCCAGGGGTCAGGTGGTGGGGAAAAGCTCTTTTAATGTATTGCAGGGCAGTGAGGTTCCTGCATGGCATCCCAGTGCCATGGGGATGGAATGCCACAGCATTGAGGCTCCATGCAAGAGCAGAGGGAGGGCTGGATGGGGAGATAGCTGCATGTCCCAGCCCACTGAATCAGGGCTGTCGGGCCTTCCATGCCCTTTTCCCCAATTCTGCTCCCACAGGTGCAGAATCGAGTGCAAATCCGGCCCATCCAGATTTTGGATGTCCTGATGGGCCGGATGGGCCCCGTTCAGAATTGGCCTCTATGTGTCTTTGGAGTGGAGATGACTAGTGATTAGAGCAGCAGCCTGTTGACCGAGACCAGTGTTTGATTCCCCACTAGCACTCCTTCTGGCCATGGGCAAGACACTTTACCCTTCGTTGCCTCGGAAGAAAGGCCTGGCAATCTACTTCTGGTCACACCTTGCCAGGAAAACCCAGGGGCACCAGGAGTCAAGATTGACTTATAAAATTGGGTCTAGATTGAAGGCACAGATTGGGGCAAGTTTACTAAAATGTGCTAATCGGTAGAGTGTGGTATGCTGCACTAACTGGTTAGCTAAAATCCCACATTATCCAGGTAGCGTGTGATTAGCGGGGGCTAGGAGGTTTAAGGGAACAATGTGGACATTGATGGCACAGAGGGGTTAGCAAGAGTGTCTCTGGCATGCACTAACCATGGCTATTGCTGTTAGTGTGTGTGCACTTAACACCGCTTCATATAAGGGGTGTGTTTACTAAAGTACAGCAGGCTTTTGCAGGTATCGCCGGGCGTTAATTGCAAAAGCTCTGCAGTAGTGGAAAAGTTGCAGATTATTTGTTAGGGGTATGCTCAGCATTTCCCCAGCAGCTAATGAAGTGAAATGTAATTGTAAATACTCTTAGATGTTTACTTCACTTCCATCCCCTTCCCCCTGTCTTTTGTAAACGTACCCAACCTAGTTCGCTGTAAACCACTTTGATTGAAGGATAAGATGGTATATAAAGCTGATAAAATAAATAAATAAAATGTAGAAATCGTGGCAAGACAGCATCATTGATGCAGCTAATGACACTCATTGAGCAAGCGTTAACTACATTTGCTATGTCTGCAAAACATGAGACTACTGCGCTCTGTCAACACCCATGGTAATAGCACGATACAGGGGGGTCTACTCTCCGCCCATACCTCACCCACTGTTGCTACTAGCATGTGAAATGCAGCTATTGTGGAAAATTGCCTGCAGTAGCGGCATTTCCCCCCATGTCAGCTGTCATCACAGCACGATTATCCCACGTTAGCACCGTGACGTCAGCTAATGCCCTTTGGAGACATACCCCTAAGTGTTGAGAGGTGAATAGGAGGTATAATTTTAAATCAATAAGATAGCCACTTAAAGTTATATGTAGACTTTCTGCAGTGGAAATTACGGGCCTGATATTGAAAAGGATGAACACGGTTAGCAGACCTGCTAATAGTATTAATCCCCTTGTGCAAGATATTCAGTTGCACTAACATAGCTAGTGCTCCTGAATATCCACAAGTGCTGCCACTGCAAAGCCCGATGCTAACTGGTTCACATCAGGACGTTCGGGGAAGGGGGGAGTTGCACCCAGCGATTGCTGGGCAGTGGCGATATTGAGCCTGGTTATTGCAGAGCAGAGAGGCGCAGCAAAGACTGGCCTAGCTTTCGCTACCGAAGCCAACTGGTCAGCGACTGACTATTGCTGCGGCCCAGTTAGCCTCATCACTATGCAGGCAATCTGGACAGTCAATGCCAGGACCCAGATATGGCCCCGGCATTGAATATCCAGGTCTAATGTTTAGTGGCAGTGGCTAGTTGCTTTAGCAGTGTTAGCTGCCGCCGCTGGATATCGGACCCTATATGGTTTAGCCTGCTAAAAATAGGTATTTAAATGTTTCTTATGCAAATGAATGTTGACCTCCAGGTTTTTGAACTCATCATGAGCCTTAAAAGTGCTAATCACCTGGCTTCCCCCACCACTGCAACTTTTTCCATTGCACTATTATTTCACAGATTTTCTAGTAAATGCCATCTTTTGCTCATTCTCTTCTGATGTGAGGAACAGTAGTAGCTCCTAAAAGTTAATCTAGAAATGTGTTGCTAGTCCAATAAAAACATAAAGGTGAACCCCTCCAAAAAATGTACTTCCCTTTATTTAAGTTGGGGTAATATGCGGTAGAAGATGTCCTTCTTTGAGACAAGAGTTAAAACATCAGGAAGACTTTTAGAGAATTCTCAAGCAAACCTAACCTGCTGAGCTTTCAGCTAGAAATACTATATGCCTCTATCTAAATCGCTCTACATTTTGACTGGTTAGATTCAAAGGTTGCAATTCATTCACCTAGTTCTAACCATCTAAATAGTCAGTTGGCACTGAACATCAACTCTAACTGGCCAGGTAGTAAATCCACTCCGAGTACATTCTTGTAGTTGGTCATTTTTTAACCAGCTAAATTCACACAATTCCTACATTTAGGAGGGTAAATAGAGCTAGCCGGGGGGGGGGGGGGGCAGAAAGCATTTTTTAACCAGTGATTTAATTGACTAAATCCCGTCAGGTGGTTAAACATTTTGATAACTGACCTCCCATGGGAAAAAACCCTGGAACCAGTGCACTCACCCTGAACATTACCGGTCTACATATACTTTCCCTAATAGGTCTTTCTCCTATGTTATATTACCAAAAATAGCAATTGCTGTATCCAAGGGGTACATCTAAAATGACAATCAAAGGGAAGAGATTCTACTGTTCTCACTGAAAAGCAAATAGCAGACCTGAAAACGAATTGCTATAGCCATTGCAAAAACCAAGTATGAACTACAAGTGCCCGAATCCATACAGATGTTGCTGCTATGTTAAATCAAATTGAAAAGAGTTTGTACTTGTGTTAACCAGGTCACAGTGTGCTATAATGAATTCTCAGTACGGCAAAGGAACTATAGCTATAAAGAATCCAGGTTAAAAGTGTTTTTCATCTCCAGATGCTATATTTTTGGCACCAGATTGACTATGACAAAGTAGTCTAAACTTTATAAGTAGCTGGAGGTCTCATTGAGTCTATGTAAGTGCAAGAGGGTTTGTTTTTATGGTGGGGGTTACTTGATTTAGAGATGTGCCTGAGCCATGTGAAATCTGTACCAGCAGAACAGGTATTAATCTTTGTCTTTCTCTTTAGTAAAGCTTTTCATTCTCTTTGTCCCTACACACAATATAATAAGGAACAAACTTATACAAGCTGCTTTTATGGAAGATATTGAAGGCAGACAATGTATTAAACATCAGATACTTAATAAGTAACCAGTCATATGCTATAGGCAAATGGGGTAAAGGCTAGTTGTTAAGAACCTGCCTGTAATCAAACAATGAGTCCCACTAAAAAGAAAATCTCCAAACAAGTGTGAAAATAACAATCCACAAAAAGATACAATATGGTATTCTTAACAATGCTTCAAAGAGACGCTGAGATATATATGTAAGGAGACCTCGGTTGGGGGTATGCTTAACAGCTATTATAGTATTCAGCTTAAGATATCTGTTAAGCATATACAGTAACTGAGGTCTCCTTACACACACACATATATATCTCAGAGTTTCTTTGAAGCATTAAGAGTTAAATGTTACATTTCTTTGTATAATCAAACAATGACAGGGATAACCTGCCAGCTGGGTCTAATTAATAAGTAAAATTAATATTCATATAACGTTTTCTTTCAGAAACCATCAAGAGGCTTAATGCACTAAAACATGCTAAATTTGGAACTAAGTTTCCCGTAGCATGCACTAAAAATATATGCTAATACAGCCAGTGTGAAGCTCCTGAAGTATAAGAAACTTTTGAGGCCCTGAGCTCAGTGGTTGTGCCAAAATATCATATAATTATAAAATACTGCAGCTAAGTATAGTACATATGATATACAGTTTCCTGTTTCAGATCACGAGAGAGTTCCCAACTTCCCTCTAATAATTCTGTCATAAAGCGGTTAATTTGCCTACAGACCTACATGAAATGGTGGGGAAACAGACAAGACTGTTCATCCAAATCATGTTACCCAAAAACAGCTTGCTGAAAAGCATGGGTGGTGAAGTTAATCTGTGCACAACCTATATAGTCTGCTTTTCTTTATCAAGCTTTTCAGGATAGGTATGCTTTATTGATAGAGTAGTAGTAATATCTACACGGAACGATGGGTACACCCCTAAACAAAGGCATGGGGAGGGGCAACCTTCAGAGAGTGGCAAGTGCACCTATTCTTACCACCTTGCTGGGCAGACTAGATAGACCATACTGGTCTTTATCTGTCGTCATATACTATGTTACTGTTACTATCTATGATATTTAGGGGTATGTTTACTAAACTGCGGTAATCATAAATAACGCGCATTATGTAACGTTAACGATCGTAAGCGCATCATAACACGCGTTATGATGCGCTTACGATCGTTAACATTACATAACGCGCGTTAACCGTAGTTAACGATCGTAAACTCCTGTGGCGCGGTAAAACACCGCAGAAGGTGGAGAGAGGGCAGAGAGAAGGGGTCAATGGGCGGAGAATGGGCAGGGAGAGGCTCCCTTCACACTAATGCGCTGATCTGAAGAGCTCAATTCCAACGCGAATGAAAACCTGCCATTAAATGCACATTACAGGGGAGAGAAACCATTTCAGTGTCAGCAATGTACAACCCAGGCAGGGAAACCAAAACAAAGTGATAAGTGTGATACATGTGCACAGAACAAAAGGGCACAGAAACACTGAAAATGACCTCAACAAACTGGAAAAAAACCATAACCAAGCTGGCCAATAGTGGTATCAATGAGAAACATCAACCCCCCCCCCCCCCCCTGAGTAAGCTCCATAGAAAAGATATAAATCGTGGAAGGGTCTATACTCTGTCCCCATACAAGGTGAATGAGCTCACAGTGAAATAGCGCTGCTCAGGGTATTCCCCTCCATCGGACAGGGTTCCTATGGCATGCACATGTCCCGCAACATCAGGGCGGGCATGTCGGAACGGCAATTGGACAGATGCCGGAGAAGGGGATACAGAGGGCCACAGGCGGCACATGCTGTGGTGCAGTTGGGCCACAGTGCGGACTAGGGGGATGCCTAGGTGGCCCATACGAATGCTGAAACAGCAGAGCAGCCAGACAGCAACTGCTGAAGGCCCAACATGGGCACGAGTGTGTTTCCCACAGTGTCACAGGGGATAGTACCCAGCAGCTACCCCCAAGGGCACGGAACATTGGCAGGCGGTGCTGGGGGGAAGCGTGGACACCTATGCAGGCACCCCTACCCCAGAACCCGCACCATAGGCAGCCGCCTACCTGCACACTGGATGGCCTGAGACTGTGCACCACCAGCACCACCAGCAGAAGGGCATGTCAGCATGGTGGCTGAGGGATACTGGTGGTGGAGGGGGCAGTGGCAGCTGCCCAGAGCAGACCGTGGCCTAGCCCTGTGTAGGTGGGTGCCGTGTACTGCAACAGATGGGCCCTGTCTGACGAACAGTCATGGTATCACAAGGAATGTACTGACTCTGTGACAACAAGGTGGTGCAGTGCACAAAACCAGTGTATTCAGAAGCAGAGGGTCACAGGTTCAAGTCCCAGCTGTGGTTCCCACCAGCCCAGTCCCCATATTTTACCCACTACTACAACGTGCTAATACAGACAGCACCTTTATTGCAGATGACGTAAACATGCCCAAGACACCTACATTTTACCCTACAGAGCACAGACACCATAAACATGCACATTACCTAGAGCAGAGCCTCCCAAATGCAGTCCTGGAGGGCGAAACACCATTCCGGTTCCATGCTGCCTCTGATAAAGATGCCTGTGCTGCATTTCTATGCGCCACCCCCATGGTATGCAGATGTATCTCATGCATATTCATGAGGGACAGCATGAAAACCCGAACAGTGTTTTGCACCGCAGGACTGGAGTTGGGAACCTCTGCCATAAAGCAGCAGCCAACAGGGGCAGACACACCCGCACCCACAGGCCCCATTATCCAAAGCCTCCTGGGGAGGCAGGACTTTGGGCTCTGCGTGCATCTCCCAATACTAGCACTTGCATACCTTAGTAATGCCACCCTAAACCTGGGAATATGGTACACATCTATCAAAAGGTTGCTATGAGTACTGGCAGATAGCAATTCCTAGGTTAAGTACACTTTTCTGAGTGAGCTGCATTATAGCAACCTTTCTGATGTCTGTGGAGTGTGCTACAAGTCTTGTGTCTGACAGTGTTTACTAACCTGGGGAGTGACTCCTACAGTATTGCGTACCATAGCCATGCCTTCACTATGCCCAGGACTTGTGTGGTGGCCTGGGATGCCCAACACCTCTATAGTTGCACAATGCTGGCATAGGTGTGGGGAGTGTGTGTCTGTCTATCCAGTGTGTGGTGGCTGCCAACACCCTCCACAGCCCACACTGCTAGCACTGTTGCCAGTATTGGCCTGCCAATGTGCATAATGAGGAGCAAGGTACTGTGGGAATAGCCTGGATAGGGTGGCCTGGCCTGAATGCATCTGCACAGGGCATAGGGCAATGGCTCGGACATTGTAGTGCCTGGCCATCACCTGCACGGACAGTTTGGCCATAGCATGTCCTGCTGGGAGGTCACTCTCACCCTGACTGAGCAGTGACTATGGCATGGTGAGGTTCCCCCATAGTGCTATATAGCATTTCTCTCATGTGATATTTATGGGTTTTCTTTTGGGGCCCAATCACTGACTTATCTGCTTGGTGTGTATGCTGACATCCCTGTTCTGGGTACATGCATCTCCTCCAGGACTATGAACTAGCTGGCGGAATGTCTGCAGCTAGTATGTGTCTTGCTAGAACACCTTGCAGGGTGCAGCGGCTGGAGGCTTGCTGCTGGAGAATGTCAGATAATGGTGGGGGGCAGCTGAGCATTTCCAGGCCTGCCGTCTGTCTACTATTGTGTTATGGATGTGTACCGTTCTGTCTGTTCCCCAGCAGGACTGGGGTTTCTGGTCCCCTCTACTGCTGCCATTGCAGGGAGGTAGACTGTGGATCTATTGGTGGGTGATCCTGTTTCCCACCCTAAGCCCCAGAGGGTGGGTTGTGTGGTGGTACATAATCTGCCTATGGGTCCATACACCCCCCCCCCCCTTCACCTAGAGCAGGTTAACGATGGCACCAACACAGGATATGCACTATTCTGGGTGCAGCATTGCCCATAGGGACTAGACATGACCGAGACATACAGCAGGACACAGATGTATCCTAGATGTGTCTAACTGAACTACCTATCACACACTGATGGGGACCTGCAGTATGGCGTATTTCAGCCATGAAGGGTGCTGTGGATCTGGTGCTGGGCGCCCCACCTCAACCTCAGGGTGGGCACTGTACCCACACAATGTGACTGTCTGTGGCTACTCTGTGGCAGTGCCACACACGGTCTGTTCCCCCTACAAGGCCGAGGTGCTGTGGGGGTGCATACCCGATCTTGTGCCCATCTCTCGACTGCTGATTTGCATGTGCAGTGCATCATGGGTATGTGTGGGCTACCCCTATCCTGGTAACCACAGCAGACATTTTGTGTGGTGACGTGCAGTCCTGCAGCCAGCCAGGGCTTTGTTCACATCCTTATAAGGTGTCCTATAGGGGATATTATAGGGTGCCTTGGTGGACAGTACACTTTATAATGTGCCCTATGGAGTGCGTTATGGGGTGCCTTATGCGGCACCTTAGGTTATGCCACCGTGAGGGTGTGTTTGCTGGCAGCACTAATTAAAATACACGTTACATGCCTCAACAATCACTACTTAAATGTAAAGGGTGCTGCCTCAGCCAGCCTTATACATTTGGCCCACTGGGGAATTGAACCCATGACCCCTGTACTATCAGTCAGTGTTGTAACCATTGTGCTACAGCTCTGTTGCTATGCTTGTATGCCTGCGCGCCTTCTTAAGATTAACACGCGGTAACGTGCCCTGTAAGGCTCATTCATTTATGGCACCTTGTAACGCGCATTCTCGGCGCGTTCACGGAAACGATGTACCACCCATGTCCTTATTTGGGGTTTCTGTCTCTACCGCGGCTCCTAACGTGAATCGCACTAACGCAGTTTAGTAAACATACCCCTTAGAGTATATACATTAAGGGGGTCATTTTGGAAGCTCTGTTCAATGCCCTTTCAGAAGTGACAATCACATCCACGTCCCAAGAAATGGCCAAATATATATATCCAATGAAATCATGTCTACTGTATGTTATACAAGGGTGTGGTGTAGGTGTGTCCAGGGCAGTTTGTGAAAGATACATATGTACGGTTGATTTTAGCTGATTAGCCACTTCCGCCCCCCATGCAAGAGGAAGCCAGCACTGGGTGTTGGAGGAGGCGGAAGCCAAAAAGCCTTGCAGAACTAGAGGTTGAGGTAAGCACTGCAGCGCAGTTTGAAGTGATTGCTGCTACTACAGAACCCATAGAGGGGTGGTGGTGGTGGAAATGGGGTTCAGGGAGGGGACAAAAGGGATAAGGTTTGACTAGGTCCTGGACTTAGCTGGCGTCACAATCTCGATGGAGTGTAGGTGAAGCTCACAGGTATGTGTATTGATTATAGCATACCTTAATTTCAGAGCTGAATTTAAGTTTAGGCAAAGGTAAGAACATAAAAACATAAGATATGCCATACTGGGCTAGACCAACATCCATCAAGCCCAGTATCCTGTTTCCAATAGTGGCCAATCCAGGTCACAAGTACATAGTATGTTCCCAAAAAGGCACACAGGTTCCATTATTCTCATCCCAGGGCAATCAGTGGATTTCCCAGGTCCTCTTTAATAATAGTTTATGGACCTTTCCTCCAGGAACTTGTCCAAACCTTTCTTAAAACCAGCTACACTAACAGCTTTTACTACGTCCTCCAGTAAGGAATTCCAGAGTTTGATTACATGTTGAGTGAAAAAACATGTTCTCTTATTAATCTTAAACAGGTTACACTGCAGCTTCATTGCACAGCCGCGCAACCGGCATTATAGCCTCGGGTACTTGGCCCCCCCCTGCCCTCCTCTTGCCCCCCCCCTCCCTTCCCCCCCCCCCAATAATCCACACTTCTTCACAGGTTTTCTTTCAGCAAGTATCTACATTTATTTATTTTATTAACAATGGTTATTAACAGTCCAAAACTGTTGGCCACAGCATGCGCCTAACATCTCGCTAGACACTGTACACAATTCCTTTCCTTCCGCCCCTCGAGAGACACAGCCATTATCCCAGGGTCCTTTTAACTGTCAGTAGGAGATAGCCGTTCAAGCTTTCCCCAGTCCTTAATCTTCTCTATCTCTTTCCGTCGCAAAGCTATTACGCCTGCTGTTCAAGCAGGTTTATATAAAATTTGTTTTGTCGAAGCCCACCGAGGGGAGGCTAGAACTGTTTCCCTAGCCCCCTCCGGACGGTAGACTGCTTTTATTTTAACGAGAATTCACCTTAGTGTTATTAAAACGAGCACTTATCTTCTAAATCATAAGATTCTTCATTCTTTTTCCAGCCTCGTTGCTAATAGTTGAGGTACAGCAGACGTGCACGTTTCGGGTGTGCGCCCTGCTTCAAATGCTCTCAAAACCATTCAAAAGTGCAACGAAGAAACGCCGTCAATGCAGCCGTGGGTAATCACAGCTGCATTGACGGCGTTTCTTCGTTGCACTTTTGAATGGTTTTGAGAGCATTTGAAGCAGGGCGCACACCCGAAACGTGCACGTCTGCTGTACCTCAACTATTAGCAACAAGGCTGGAAAAAGAATGAAGAATCTTATGATTTAGAAGATAAGTGCTCGTTTTAATAACACTATGGTGAATTCTCGTTAAAATAAAAGCAGTCTACCGTCCGGAGGGGGCTAGGGAAACAGTTCTAGCCTCCCCTCGGTGGGCTTCGACAAAACAAATTTTATATAGATTTGTGGGTTTATTTCTATGGTGGTTTTTATTGTAATATTGGATTTCCATCATTGAGGAGGGTTTTTTTCATTAGTTCAAGCAGGTTTGGCACTTTTCTTGCTTTACCCCTCCTTTTGCCCGCCGTCAAAGCGAGGCCAGGGGCCCTCTGCGCCGTGTTCTTGTGCCTGATCGCTCTCACTGGGGGGCATGTCCAGGTTTCTCTCCTGCAACTCTCCCCCTTTACTTAAAACCTAGGCTGTGTTCTCTCTCACCGGGTGCGTTTGTTCTGCCTTTTATCGCATGCTGCGACTATTCCGCCCTCTTGCCACCGGGGTGGGTCGAGAGGGTGTCTCAGCTCCTCTCTGCCCGACGGGAGGGGGAACGGCGAAAGAGGCTGAGCCGGCTTCGGGCCCACTCTTTTATCGGCGGTTCACGGCCCGCCCCCCTTCGCCGTCCCCCCGCCCCTCCCCTTGCCCTCGGCTCGCCTGTGCGCGCCTGTGCACCGCTGCAATGATTCGCAGTCGGGTCTCAGCCGCGCAACCGGCATTATAGCCTCGGGTACTTGGCCCCCCCCCTGCCCTCCTCTTGCCCCCCCCCTCCCTTTCCCCCCCCCAATAATCCACACTTCTTCACAGGTTTTCTTTCAGCAAGTATCTACATTTATTTATTTTATTAACAATGGTTATTAACAGTCCAAAACTGTTGGCCACAGCATGCGCCTAACATCTCGCTAGACACTCTACACAATTCCTTTCCTTCCGCCCCTCGAGAGACACAGCCATTATCCCAGGGTCCTTTTAACTGTCAGTAGGAGATAGCTGTTCAAGCTTTCCCCAGTCCTTAATCTTCTCTATCTCTTTCCGTCGCAAAGCTGTTACGCCTGCCGTTCAAGCAGGTTTGGCACTTTTCTTGCTTTACCCCTCCTTTTGCCCGCCGTCAAAGCGAGGCCAGGGGCCCTCTGCGCCGTGTTCTTGTGCCTGATCGCTCTCACCGGGGGGCATGTCCAGGTTTCTCTCCTGCAACTCTCCCCCTTTACTTAAAACCTAGGCTGTGTTCTCTCTCACCGGATGCATTTGTTCTGCCAACCCCGCCAACCGCGAATCCTCGCTTGTTGACGGGGCCCCCACCCTTTAACACGCAGCTGTGGCCAACACCTCTTTCTTCCATAGCCGCTCCACCGCATCTTGTATGGTGCACAGAAAAATGTCCATCCCTATGTCTGACAGGTGTACACCATCCGCACGATACAGTCCTGGGCATCTTTCTTCAATGAGGTCGTGCTTGATGCTGTCACCACCTATCATCCCCATGAAACGGGCCATCCACCTGTTCACTTTTTGTCTCGTCTTTTCGACTGCCTTGTGCGAAATCTCGCCCCTCCACACTCTCCGCGGTATGATGTGGGACCACGCTAGGCACGCTCCAGGGAATGCGTCCGCCAGCGTCAGCATGTCACTCTGCATCTGTTTGGTGAGCTTGACGCTGCGTATGGCCGCCAGGTCGTTGCCCCCTAGATGTATTACGATCATTGCCGGGTTTCTGGTCACCCGCTTCCTTTGCAGCAGGAGCGGCACTAACTGGTTCCACAACATACCCCGTCGACCGATCCATACTACTGACACCTCTGTACTTGGGAGTCCCAGGTTTAGCCCCTGTGGTCTACTCTGAGTCCACTTTTGCACCCAGTGAACAAATGAATGGCCGCATATCCATACTTCGCGGGGCCCTAGGCAGTGACTGGAACCTAGGTTGGAGCACAATTAGCAAGAAATGGTTACAGAAGCAATATAGAGATAATGGTCAAAGGCCATCAGGATTTCACACAAACAGTAAAGTTAGCCGTCATAAGTGGGTTAGTACAACATTTCTTATATTTTTTTTTTTATATATATCTCCCCATTCCTCATTCTGCTGGACGTATGTACAGTTTGTATCTGTCCGAGCGCCATCGTCCTATATTCATTATTTGTGCTCTGGACATCCCTATGCTGGCCGCCGTTGAAGCGGCTCCGATGCGAAAGGAGTGCGAGCCGTATAAGCTGGCATTCCTTCCCGTTCGCTCCAAAGACAGCTTGAGTACTCTGATGAATTGGAAACGTGAAAGTGGGTTGCCGTTCACATGGATGAACCATTGTTGGCTTGCATGTGCCCGTAGTTCTTGATAGGCCAGAGCATTTCGCAGTGGGCATGAGGGATCATTGTGCATTGCCGACAGGACTATTTGAGTCCCTTTTCCTTCCATGTCCGTTTTGGATCTGGGCAAGTGCAGCACTATGGCTCCCTGAAGAATGTTCACATCGCGTTCTTTGATTCCGCCATAGGTCGCCCCAAGCTTTGTCGCTGACGGGGCGACTAGCTCTCCCACCCGAAATGCTCCGTAAAAGGCCCAGGAGAAGGCACACCTAAAAAGCCTGACTTCATATTCATCATAACACACCTGGCTACTGACCGTTATCAGTTGCTGGAGCATCTGGTGTGTGATCGGGCGGCGTTGGTCTACACCTCGGGGCTGCCCTAAGGACCAACCTCTCATCACTTTTTTAATGACAAACTCCGTCGTCGGGCTCTTCTTACCCATGGCCTTTGCAAAGAATGAAAGCGCGGCTAAGCGTGCTTGCACTGATCCTTTTGTCTGTCCACTGCTTTTACACTGCAAAATCCATCTCAGAAGCGTAGTCGCTTCAAATCTGTCCTCTTGCTGTATTCTGGACTCATTGCAGAAGGTGTGGTACACTTCCCATGCTGCTATGTATTTTCGCCGGGTCTGCTCTGCTAGGGAGCCCAAGAGGAGCTCCCATACCTCGGCGGGCCATACTCCCAGATCTGTTCGGGGACTGTTGTCTTGACTGCGTCCGCCTTGGGCGCCAGTTGGTGGAAAAGCCTGATCTTAGAACGAGAAAGAGCGTCGGCAATGTTATTGTTTTTGCCTGTGATATGTTCCGCTCTCAGGGTTATGTTATGCACTAGACATAATAACACGATTCTTCTTAATAGTGCTATTACCCTTGGCGTCTTCGCTCTCATCCCGTTCACTGCCCACACCACTGCTAGATTATCAATATGGACGGTAATAGCCCTGTTAGCAAGCCCCGGAGCCCAGATACTTAAGGCTACCATGAGCGGGAAAAGCTCCAAGAACGTGATATCCCTGGTGGTTCCTTCTGCTCGCCATTCCGTGGGCCATTCCTCTGAGCACCATGCCCCTTTATAGTAAATGCCGAAACCAATTCCTCCCGAAGCATCGGTGAAGAAGTCGAGTTCCGCATTAGACACCGGGGGGGCCTGCCAGAAGGCCCGGCCATTGAAGGTGTGGAGGAATTGCATCCAGACCCGAAGGTCTTCCCGCATCTCTTTGGTAACTCGGATGCGATGATGCCGTTTCGTGACCCCTCTCGTTGCCCAAGCCATACGGCGGCAGAAGACTCTCCCCATTGGCATTATCCTGCATGCAAAGGATTGTTTGAAATTGCTGCAGGGTCGCCTTTCGCTGACTATGAAGTAGTTGTATGTCTTTTCCCAAGTTCGCCACTTTATCTGCTGGGAGGCGAGACATCTGTGCCGGCACATCCAACTGTATGCCTAGGAAAGTGATGATCCCTGTCGGGCCATCGGTCTTTTCCTTCGCTAACGGGATCCCGAACAACCGTGCCGTCTGCTGAAAGATACTCAGGATCCTTTTGCATTCGTCATGGTCTTTTCCAATAAAAAGGAAATCGTCCAGATAGTGGACCACCGTGTTGGGGCCCGCGATGTCCTCGACCACCCAGTGTAGGAAGGAACTGAATTGTTCGAAGTATGCGCATGATACCGCGCATCCCATGGGTAAGCATTTATCGTAGAAATATTTCCCGTTGAAAACGAAACCCAATAATGGGAAAGACTCAGGATGTATTGGCAATAGCCGGAACGCGGACTCAATGTCGGCTTTTGCCAGCTGCGCCCATCGTCCCTTGCTTCGAATCAGCCTAATTGCTTGGTCAATGGTTGCATATTTGACCGAGCATAGTGCCGGGTCAATATGGTCATTCACTGACTTCCCCTCTAGGTGTGACAGGTTATGAATTAACCGGTATTGCCCCGGTTCCTTTTTTGGTATTACCCCCAAAGGTGAGATTACTAGGTCCTTGAATGGGGGTGATCGAAAAGGACCTGCCACCCTCCCTAAGCCTATTTCTTTGGCTATTTTATTGTGTGCTATGGTGTTATATCTCCGGACCGATGGTGGGTCCATGATCGCCCGCATTAGTACTTCTTTCCTGTTTATTAGTGATGGGATGCGAAAACCATGTGAGAAACCCACCTCAATACTGTGAGCTATGTCCTTCTTCGGGTAGGCTCTCAGCCAGGGATGCATGCTCTCAAGCCTGATGGGCGTTGGGGCCAACTCCTTCCGATGAGCGCTGCTGTAGCGCTCTGAAAGGCTTGGCTTCCCTGGATGCTCTGCAGGTGAAAGCGGGGTGCCCATTTCCGCATAATGAGCAGGCATGTCTGAACTTACAGGGCTGCCATGTACAACTCCCTGCGTTGTACTGTCGGCACGCCCGCCTCCCCGTCCACTGATTGGCTTGCCTCCCTTGTGTGTTTTGGGTTGGCTGTTGCTATTGCGTGCCTGGGAGAGGCTGCAGCATCCCGTCCTGACAGAATGGCCTATTTGGCGCCATTTCCTCTGTCCACATGTCCAGAATTCTATGATGCCATGCTAAGGTGGGATCCTCCGCCATGCTTCTTCTGAACCTCACATCATAATTCAGCCAGGCCCATCCCCCGTATTGTTTATATGCCCTGGTGATCGTATCCAGGTACCTGGTCAGATATGGGCCCGCGTCAGGTTCTTTCTCCATAATTACACTCATGAAGATGTGAAATGCTGAGACCCAGTTATTAAGGGACTTGGGGATTTTTGGTTTTCTGTCCCTATCACTCCTTTTATCTTTATCTTTCCCATTGCCGGCTTCTTCATCCTGGTCTCTGAGCAGGAGAGAGAAGAGGTCAATGTATTCTCGCTTCCAAATTCTTTTCTTTAATTTTTTGGGTACTGACACGGCCAGGGAGCTCACTCCGCAGCGTGGATCGCGGCTGGTGTCGCGCCAATCCTGCAGAGTTCTTTGAGCCATCCCTGGTGGCGTGTCCCCATGGTGCACCCCATCTTGCGCCTGTCCCGCCCAGGCTTGCCTTAGGGATTTTGCCTGCTTTGAGGTCTTCTTTCTTTTAACTTTCCTCAAAGCGTATTTAATTACATCTGCCAATGCAGTATCACTATCACTCCCAGAACCAGAGTCATCAGATGATGAAGTTGTTAATTCCATGGTCCCACTGTTCACCCCAGACTTACCATCTGTTGTGCAGGGTGTTAAGGCGCTCGTGCTTGCTGACGGCTGTCCCTCGCTCATAAAGCCTGTTGTCCCCAGTCGTTGCTTAACTGCGGACAGGCCGTGCTGGGTAACCTGCTCCCGTATCATCTGGAGCAGGTCGTCCAGCTCCTGCCCTTGTGCAGGAGCTGCTATTTGTTGCTGCTGTGGTGCCTTCTTCCGGTTGCTCCGCCTCGTCTGTCTTGCTGTTGCGCTACTCGCCGCATCATGGCCGTCCCCATGTGCTCTCTTGCTTCCTGATCCAGTCGCTGCCCGCGTCCTTGTCGTAGCCCTGCTCTCTGCCTGCCGGGCCCGTTGTGCCTTAGCCTTCTGCGTCTCTTTCCTTGGCATCTCTATTCTAGGGTGATATCTACTACTGAAGGGGGTAAGGGAAAGTCTGAATTACACTCTGTCTCATCCTCTTGTATCAACCCTAGGCCCCCTGCTTCCTATTGACTACCTCTATGTGTCCCTGTACATATTGTTTTCAATATATACTGTCCCCATATCAGAATTCCCCTCTATAGGACATCCTTTCCAAAAACAACATATATATGGTTTTATTTGCATTTTCTGGTTGATATTCCCTCCTAATTATCATACATGCCACCTACACACTTCTACCTTGTTCTCCTGTACCTATTTCACCTTTAAAGTAGTTAAGCATAGGCCCCCATTTTCTTATTATGTAGCATACATTCACAGAGAGAAAAGAAACATGACCATGCAGTACCTTTTTTCGTCCCTTAGAGGGCATCACCGTTCCCCACATTCAGCATATGCCTGCATTCCCTTCCTTACTTTGGAATAGATGCATATGCCTGCATTCCCATCTCAATCCCCTCACAAATTGCCATTATTTGTATTTCATCTGGCTCTAGGCTCCCCGCCACCGTTATAGCCCCTTATATTTTTCCTGGAGATGGATGCTGTCGCGTTCAAAATAGCACGTTCACAATAGCACGTGGTGGTGCATATCCCCTCCCGGTCTCCAGATTCTTTTACCCTTCTTTTTATTTTGATTTGTTATTTTCCAATGCTGTGAGGATAAGGACTTTCTCCCCCCCCCCCCCCCCCGCCTGCACCCGGCATTTGCATCATCACATTGCTAAGGCCCGAGGAGCACACCTCCGAAGCGCCTGCTACAGGCCTATTCTGGCTTCCGCTCTGAGACGCCTGCTCTCCACCTAACTGGCATCCGGTACAAAGCGCCTGTTTGTGCGTCGGGTCGGGAGGCCCCCTGCAGAAGTACTTGCCGTTCTTATGCTCCTTCGCCTCGCGATGCAGTAGCTCCTCCTCGCTGCCTCGTGTCTCACTCGCTGCCTCACGTCTCAGCTGTCTCAGCTCCTCTCTGCCCGACGGGAGGGGGAACGGCGAAAGAGGCCGAGCCAGCTTCGGGCCCACTCTTTTATCGGCGGTTCACGGCCCGCCCCCCTTCGGCGTCCCCCCGCCCCTCCCCTTGCCCTCGGCTCGCCTGTGCGCGCCTGTGCACCGCTGCAATGATTCGCAGTCGGGTCTTGTCTTCTAGTCTTTCTAATTTTTGATGGCATAAACAATTGATCTACTTTTACCCTTTCTACTCCATTCATTAATTTAGACTTCTATCATATCTCCCCTCAGACGTCTTTTTTCTAGGTGGAAGAACCCCTTCAGGTATTACAGATAATCTTAATGATAGTTCACAGATTACTAGTAGTAGGTCTGCAATCTCGTGTTTCAGTTTTTTCAACACCCTCGGCAGTATACCATCCAGTCTAGTTGATTTGCTACTCTTCAGTTTATCAAATAGTTAGTGCCTCTTTTATATAAGAAGGGGTGCACCTACTCCCAGCACCCCTAAACAAAGACATGGGAAGGGATGCACCTACTCCTGCCATATTGCTGGGTAGACTAGATGGACCATACTGGTCTTTATTTGCCATCATTTACTATGTTACCCCTCTATCATCTAATGGTCCAACTGACTCTCACACAACCTTTTCTCTACAAATGTACTTGAAAAACGTTTTATAATTTATTTTATTTATTTAACCAGTTTTCTATACCGCCTTATCCTTCAATCAAAGCAGTTTACATTATGTAATCACTATTTTTTTTCAAATTCTCTCTTTGCCTGCCTTATCAATGCCTTGCATCTAACTTTCCAGTGCATATGTTGTTTCCCATTTCATCACTTGGCTCCTTTTTTCTGAAAGATGCTGTTTTGCTACAACAACCTTTCTGACTTTACCTTCAAACCATGCTGGCGGTTTTTTGGCATTCCTTCCATCTTTCTTAAAGTATAGAATACATCTGGTCTGCACTTCCAAGATAGTATTTTTAAACAACATCCATTTTTTATGTAAATCTTTAACCTTAGCAGCTGTTCCTTTTAGTTTTTTCTTAATTATTTTCCTCATTTTATCATAGTCTCCCTTTTGAAAGTTAAATGTTAGTACTGTGGATCCTCCCTCCATTTAGTAAACCAAATGTGATCATGTTATGATCACTATTGGAACCTCTCTGTTGGGATGACCTAATTTCCCTCTTTTGCTAGTATCCTTCAAGGATACATTCTTTCAAACCATGCACTCTCAGCCGGCTATTGGCTTTCCCCTATTATATTGTTTAAAAGCTAGTATATATCCTTTTTAAAGGTTAATGCCAGCAGCCTGGCTCCATACCGGTTAAGGTGGAGCCCATCCCTTCAGAAAAGCCCCTCGCTTCCCCAGAATGTTCCCCAGTTCCTAATGAATCAAAACCCCTCTTCTTTATACCATTGTCTCATCCACACATTGAGACTCTGGAGCTCTGCCTGTCTTTTGGGTTCTGCATGTGGAACAGGAAGCATTTCAGAGAATGCCACCCTGTAAGTTCTGGATTTCAATTTCCTACCTAAAAGTCTAAATTTGGCCTCCAGAACCTCCCTTTCATACTCTCCTATGTCATTGGTACCAACATGTATCAAGACAGCAGACTCCTTCCCAGTGCTATCTAAAATCTTGTCTTCGTGGCGAGTGAGATCTGTTGCCTTTGCACTAGGGAGGCATGTTACTAGGTGATCCTCACATCCACCAGCCACCCAGCTATCTACATACCTAATGATTTAATCACCAGCTATAACAGCTGTCCTAACACTTTCCTTATGGGACATGGCCCTGGAGAAAGCTCCTCAGTACAAGAGGGTTTTACATCACCTGGAGGACAGGTCCTAGCTACAGGATCACTTCCTGCCACACCAAGGTGATGCTCTCCTGTCATGTGACTTGACTCCTCCATGTCAACAGGGAAGCTGCCAGAGTGGAGGTGGGACTTCAGTGCTATGTCCATTTAGGTCTTGTCTATTTACCTCTCTGTCTTCCAAGTCTGCTACTCTAGCCTCCAGAGATTGGACTCATTTGCTGAGAGCAAAGAGCTCCTTGCACCTAGTGCATACATAAGACCCCTCACCATCTGGGAGAAACTCCTACGTGTGCCACTTAATGCAAAAGATGATATCCCCCATCTTGCTGTTAGATTGCTGTTGCATCTTAGTTTTAAGGTTTTGTTTAGCTATTTAAGTTGTTTACTTACTTAAGTTTGTTGGGGATACTTGCACTAATGCAGCTATACCTAATCAGTTTAATGGACTTTGTTCACCTCAAGATTAATTAATTTCAGATTCTTATTAATCTATTCCTGATGAGAATTACCAGCTGAACCTGAAAGTGAATTTGACCATCTCCTTCCTTTTAATATCTTTATCTTTATTAAAATTTGATATACCGCTACAGCAGCGCATTGAGCGGTGTACAATAAAATTTGATCAACACTACAATCCAGGAAAAAGAACGCCAAATTTAAGACAGGAAAGAGGGTTAGAAAAATAGGTTTTAGACCCTATAAAGCTAAGATTATATCTGGGGTGATTGGGAGTCGGGGTGGGTGGAAGGGAAAGTAGACTTAATAAAAGCTGGCTTGCTACATAATACCCTAATCTGTGCTTCTAAGGTGCTCCTTCAGTTAACCCCATATTTATCTCCAAGTTGGCTTCCTTTGTTTAATGTAAAAACAATTCTTATGTAATTGTTATGTTGTTCATTGTAAACCGCTTTGGACAAAGGCAGTATAGAACAATTGTTAAATGAATAAATAAATAAATAAATGGCTTAACAATTTCCAGGGTGATTCACACAGCCCTTGGTTTGATAGAGGGGTCCTTTCAAATTGCCCCTTGGATCTGTCACTTGACTTTAACACCTATTTAAGATAACTTCACAGATCATTTGCCTCCTAACTAGAAGGCCTCTTTGTAAAGGTCTCTAGAAACTGTTTCTCCCCCACAATTGCCATTGCCCAGAGATCTCCTTCTTACCTCTTACACTGTTCTTTGTATCATCCACAGTAGTGCTTCTTGCCTTTCTGCAGCATGGGATTTTCCATTATTCATGAATTATAGGCCCACTGATGCTCTACCCCTATCTTTGGCACAGACTTCTTGTCACCATAGAAACACATGCAAGAGACGGGGCATGCTGGGCCATCCTCAGGCCTGATTCTGTGTACAGAATTGGGGCCTAATGGGCCCTTCTTGCTCAGGGCCATCTGGACGGCCTGGACGTACCCCTTTGTGAATCAGGCTCTATGTATCTTTATAAAATACACTTAAAATAAGTGCCTGTTTACCCTATTGTCCTAGGCACTCAGTTATAAAATTATTCTCTATAAGTATAGGGGTCCAATATTCAGAGGCAGTCAGTTTGTTTAAAGAGCCTGGCTGCTGTCATTTTAATTACAACTAGATATTCAGTGCAGAGCTTATCCAGCACCCAGCACTGAACATCTAGTTTTGCCAAACAGTATGATTGCTATCCGGTGATATTCAGCAGCTAACTGGATAGCAAAAAAATGCATACTTGTATGTGTGACCCAATTTTATAAAAGAGAATATACCAAGGCAGTGAGATTCAAAAGCATCAAGACCCCACCCGAAAGTATTAAGGTGCAAAAAAATTATAAATGATCATCATCCAATGTTGATGAATTTAATATATTAAAATTATGCTCTAAATCAACTCAGGTACAATAAATACAAACAGGGGTAATAACCACAATACTTTTACAAACAAGGCTAAAGGGAGTCATCAACAGGTTCAAAAACCAACCACACTTGGTAATTCACCTAAAAGTTTCGTGCAAGTGCACTTTGACATCTGTTGTCTATGTTTTAATTTGCCAATTTCATTTGATGTATGTGGGCAAAACTTTATGTCCTCTGAAGATGCTCCTAACGGAACACAAAAGCAAGATTTTGATGGGCATTGTCATCACCCCTTTCATACAACATTGCCAGTCGACTCTTCACCAGTTTTTCCAGATTCGGTTTGCTTCATGTATGGGTTCTTTTTGAGGAAGCTAACACTAATAATGATATGAGAATTCTTTGGACTTAAGTGTTAATAAGCATTTAAAAAGATTTTAAAAAATGGTTTTGGCAGGAGAGTCAAGTGATGAATATATAGCGTTTTTTTCCAAACCAAACCAAAGTGTGGTTGGTTTTTGCGCCTGTTGATGAGATCCTTTAGCCTTTTTTGTATAAGTATTGTGGTTATTACCCCTGTTTGTATTTATTGTGTTTGTAATAGAATGGGGTTTGGTCATTTTTTGTTTTTCACTTAACCAACTCAGATCATTTAATCATCAGTCACATGTGCTTCAGTGTATATATATAAAAAACATAGGCACTTATCTCTGGTGTGTGCCGTGAACCTAACATGTCTCTATGTTCTAGTCAAAACTCCATTATTATCAACCACTGTATGATTTCAATACTCCCAACATGAATTCATGTTACGCTGAGGTACTGCATCAGGGCTCTGAAAAAAATAAAATTCAAATAGCTTCACTGTTCTCTACACACTATTTCAAAATATTTTTATGTTTATGTTTATTATTGCTTGATTGACCGCCCTTCATGGGAACACCAGGGCGGTTAAAAAACATAGTTAAAAAATTAAAAGAGCAGAAAAAAGGAACTCCATTGTTGTATTTAAAAAGAAAGTTTAAAATCAATTATACCAGGGAAGGAGGGAAGAGGGACGGGGAAAGGGTAAAAGAGAGGAGGGTTTTAACAGGGGAGGGAGATGGTTAGGAGGCTGGGAGATCGTAGGCCATATAGGTGGGTTTTAGGAAAGCTTTGAATTGTGGGTAAGAGGGTTCAGGTTTGAGGGCCAGGGGTAGCGGCATTGTGGCATCAAAGGAGGACAATCAGGAGTTAATCAGAACCTGAAAAACAACAGTCACCCATTGAGTCACAACATTTAAGCCTGCCGGCTGAACTAGTTGTACTTTGTGTATTCAGTATTGCTCTGGATAATTTTATAAAAGCCATGGTATGTATGTAAAAGATTTATAAAATCATCTCCTGTGTGTTTACATGTATATTTTATAAACTGCACATGTGCATTGCCACTCCATCTCTGCTCTGCCCAAACTACAGGAGTCATTTTATAAGTCTTAGTTGTGATTTGGACCTCTGTAGACATGCATGTGGATGTTTCCCAGTCACAGAGATATCCCAGAACCATCTTACAAATGGTTTTTAAAGACGTCTCCAGTGATGTCCAAGTAGGAAGGGGAGTGGCAGAGGCATGTCTGGGGGGGGGGGGGGATGCAATGGACTTAGATTTCCCCATTCAATTTCAGAACATCTGCAGGCATGACTACATCCAAGTCAAGACCTACTCCAGGCACAGTCATCAGGAAAGTGCTTGTTTTGGCCTTAAAATATCTAAAGTGTAGAGAATTAAGTGACTAGCCTAAGATCACAAAGGCGCGCATTGGGATTTGAACCCCGGTCACCCTGTTCCTAAACCACTATTCTAACCATTAAGCGATTAGGCATTCCTGTTCTGAAATGATATTCTGGGGGCATCTATTTAGATGTATCCATAGATGTCCATATTGGGCATGTGCGCATTTGTGAAATCGTGCCTGAACTTGCACATGCCTCCTTTTTATTTTCTGGCGTGGACGTCGCATATTGCACATGGGCATCCTTTATAAATGTGCCTTTATGTTTCTGTGTGCTATTTTTAAGCATAAATATTCCCACACAGCTTTAGAAGAGCCATTTGCTGTCTGCAAAACATGTTGAACAGACTAAAAATGCTTTATACAGTTACTCCTGTGGAGGATAATTGTATAAGGCATACCTAGATTTGCATGCATTTCTACACGAATGGCCTGGAGATGAAGCAGGACCTTAGGCTCACCCAGTCCCAGGGGGCCTCATGGTGGTGCACCACCGAAAAAACCTGGGGTGGCATAGCATGTCCTTCTGTGCTGTCCTTTCCCCCTCTTTTCTCCTCTCCTCCTCTGTCTACTCTGCCATGGTTCCTCCTCCTTCTCCGCCCTCTACTCTCCCTCCTCGTCCTCCCTTCAGATCCTATAAGAACCCAGATATAGCTATGGACCTTTGCATTTTGGAATAAGAGACTGCTGTAAACATTCTGCTCAATAAATATATATTCCAGCCTATTCCGGTGAACTACTGATGTGTTTTCACTATTCATTACAGTAGCTGGCTGAAAGATTCCTCTGGCAGAAACTTTCTTTAGAGAAAAGCACAATAAGGTGGCATGTCTAATCCACTGGAAATTTTGCAAATATCACAACATTGCTGTATGAGAAAAGCACTAAGACCACAATCCTAAAAGAGTTGAGGAGAATGAATAGGTAATGATTTCCTGGGACATTCCAATTCCAACTGATAAAAAGCTGGATGCAAGGAAACTGGACATAGTGTTAAAGGAGAAAAACACTAGGATGCCACTGATTATAGAGGTGCCAGTTCCAAACAATTATGCTGTGCATCAAGTGGAGAGGAAGAAGATCTTCAAGCCCCTAGAAATGCAGTCAGAGACCAAGAAAATGTGTCAGAAAAATACAGAAATATTTTCCATTATATTGGGAACTGCAGGTCTAATTAAAAGGAATTTTCAAACACATCTCGATAAATTGCCGAGCATTGTTGCATCTTATGAACTCTAAAAGTAAGTTTTCTTTGTCATGACGCAGGTATTAGTGACCATTAGCAGTAAATGTGAGAGACTGAGATCATAATCACACATACTATGGCTTAGGAATGAGTTTCATTACTATCATGATAAGTGCAAAACTAACCCATTTGGAGAGATTGCCTCTTCAATTAATATACTGAGGCTTTAGATAGCAATTTCCAAATGTCATTTAACTAAGTAAATACAAATGTACTCAAATGTTGTTATTGTTGTTAAGTGCTGTCAAGTTGATGTCAATTCATGGCGATCCTGTGGATAGTTATTCTAAACTGTGTGGGTGCAAAATTCATGGGTCAGTTGTACCTGTGAGTGATTTTCCGAATGGAAATCACAGAAGACTTTCATTTTGAACATTGTGTGCAAAGTCCATGAGTGCAAAGGGCCCACTAACATAGATCTGGATGGGCTGTTTTGAAATTCCCCCTTGGGTGTGTTCTGTTGACATACTAATGTGCCACAGACCACTGCAAATCCTATGTAGGAATCACACTGGTCACTCAATGGAAGAGCAGGAGGGAAATATTGTGAGAGGGTCAGGGAAAAGACAAGAACACAAAGTCAAGTGCTTTCAATTTCTTCTCAAGGATCACAATCTTGTTTTGTAACGTGTGGCGAGGCATTCGTTATTGTCATAAAATAATTTAACCAGGGACTCCCAGGGCCTCTTCCAGTATATTACTGAAGATAGAGACAGGGACAAAACAGAGATTTCTAAATTAAGTAGATAAAAAATAAACAAGGCAACGTGAATTATCATCTCTTCATTTCCAGACCTAATGGCTGAGGGGGGAAGCTGTGATTTATATCTCTGCCTACACTGTGTCCTGCATCTCACTCTTTGTTATAGCCCTGTTATCTAAGGGAAAAGAGTGATTTCTTTATCTCCTTCTGCTGTTCCTAATACCAAAGGTATAATGGGTAAAAATATCCAGGCAGGTCCTATAACTGACCCATGACAAAGTAGACTTTAAAAGGCCAAGCAATTTTTCACAGACAGCATTGTGCGAGAAAGAGCTGATAGAGATTTGTTGCCATAGACTTCAATGTCAAAGTGTAGTGAAGATTCACAAGGCTGTAACTCTGAACAAGCCAAGAGGAAGAAGGGAGAATTCATGGAGACAAAAGATACAGTAGGTGCCACTCAGATAAGTAATCTTATTTATGAAATATTTGCAAATAGGGAGGGTAATTTTGTAACAAGGTGCCCAGGCAGGGAAGGCACACAGGCATCTGTGTTGCTTCTATATTATAAAGCTGCATATTCACCCATGTCCTTCATAAAATAGTAAATTGTAAAATGCTGTTTTCTATGCACAAGACACTTTGGGACATGCTTACTAAGCTGCACTACCTGTATCTGTTATAGCATGTGCTATTGGCATGCCATAACAGCACACGGAAAATGTAGATAGTGTCGTGATTTTCTGTGCTGTCTGCATTTTCCACAGTATCTGCACAAGTGGGCAGGATATAGGTTGAGAATGGGCATGTGTGCAACATGCAGTTACTGTGGGCGAACTCAGTGTGTGGTAACTGCCACAGCTGCAGACAGCACGGGTGCAGATACTGTAACATCACTTCAGTGGATGGCGTAAGTTGCATCCACGGTGCTGCGTGCTCTGCTCGCATACCTTTTCTTTGTGGTATCTGCTGGGTTAATGCTGTGCACACCCCCAATAGTGTTAGCTGCAAAAGCCATGCGCTATTTGCATTAAAACACCATGGGGGTCATTCAGTACAGCGAATAGCAGGGATGGACGTCTAGATTGGATGTTCATCCCCGCTATTCACTCCCCTGCTGGCCGAGGCTAATGCCTTCCCTACAAACCAGCGCGTTTATATGGGGAGACGTAGACGGGGGGAAGGGGGCGTTACTGATGCAGAGCAAGAGTGGGGCATGGGCAGGCCAAGACCCTGAGCCTACAGGGCCTATTCTGAGGTAGGCCCTGTATGTCTGGAGCTGTGAACATAGACAGGGGACTTATTCCACCGCAGAGATGAAATAAGTCCCACTGAACATCAGGGGATCTGGGAGTCGGGCCGGGACAAACAGGTAGAGGAGTGCAGGAGGAACCCAGAGTTGGATCCTGGCCATGGGAAACCAGATCGAGGGTTCAGCTGTGGAGAAAGAAGAAAATTGGCGGCGGCCAGCATTCACATCTCCCGATTGGACGCCATGGCACTGCGGCTCCATTCAGGAGCCTGACTATGGTAGCCGGGGATATGCTGGGCATGCAGGCTGACCAGGATCAGGGCCCAGACTACACATTCAGGCCGTAGACCCGATTCTGATCCTGCAGGCACATCTATCCCCCATGGGATCAGAATCAGGTCTATATCTGTGTGTCCCAATTCTGGTTGGCTGTAAAAAAGGGTTGGATGGCCAGGTCGGAATGTGCCTCCGTGTTAGATGCAAAAGCTCACCATGCTTTAGTAAACATGTCCCTATAGGGGTAATTTTATAAAACATTTTCCATATGTAAAGCCTGTTTTACATGCATGAAGGTGCTTTTATAAAATTGTGCAATCCATTAAGCATGCATAGAAGTATATGATGTACAAATCTCTGTAAATATTTTTAGTAGGGTACTTTCATAAATTTTTCCCATGTGTAAAGGGTCTTTTATAAAATTGTCCTGAGACTATGCACATAAAAGTATGTGCTGTGGCAAGAAGGTGCATACTTTTATGCAGCCTGCAGAGGCATGTTCTGGGGTGGGGATTGGGCAGAGCACTGAGGGAGTAGAGAACTACATGCACATTTTATAAAATATCAGTACCTGCACCATGCAGGCCTAACTGTGCACAGCCTCAATCTAGCTGCAAATTCTGCCACTTTACCCCTAGCATTTTATAAAGGCACACAGGTGCTTATGTGTCTTTTTAAAAAAGGCTACAAATAGGTATCTTCTTGTCCTCTCAAACTAGGAGACCTGTTGTAAAATTATCACCTAGAGATGTATATAGCAGTGATTTTTCATAGCTGGCTTTCTACATGTAAAATCTAAAATCACATTCAGGGGTAGTTAATATGCGTTTTAGTGTGTGATAACTGTGCTAAATGCTGCCGTAGGGGCATGACAGATCACATTCTGATGGCGCTGAATGGGCGGGGTAGGGACAGAGGGTGGATGTGATGACCCCATATTCATTTAGTAAGGGGAAGGGGGTCATATCATGTGCTGTCTGTTGCTATGCTTAATAATAAGCTCTTAGGACGACTGATGGACCTAGGCATAGGCAGCACCCCATTGAAATGGTTCCACTCCTACCTAATGGACTGCTCACAAGTCAAAATAAAGGACAAACATCCAGCTCCTCTTCTACATATGCTTCAACCAATTTGCAGCATATTCCAAAAACATAAAATATGTACCACATGTATGCAGATGATATAATGTTCTATGCTCCTATCTCCATAAACACCCCAGAGTACATGCCTACACATTCATGCTTTGATGCAGTTGCAGGATGGCTAAAATACAACAATCTCTCAATCAACTATAATAGCCCATGACCCAGCATTCTCACCCCCAGAAACGATTAAAGTAGGCAATATCACCCTCCTAGTGAAACCACAAATTAAATACCTCCGAGTCATCTTGGACCAGCAACTGAACATGCAGACACACATGATGAAGATTACAGCTACTGCATATGAAAAATAAAAACCTTCCATAACCTATGCCTGCTTCTAGACCTAAACATTTGCATATGGTCTGCCAGGCCATTATAACATCACAACTGGATTACTGCAACTCTGCACTTCAAGTCCTACCAAAACAGGTTCTCCTTCCCCTGCAACTAGTACAAAACACTGCAGCATGACTAATTACGGAGACTTCAAAACATGACCACATCACCCCAGTGCTAAAACACCTATGCTGACTTCCCATAGAGGCTCGTGTATGCAATCATGATAATCTTCAAGACTATAGTACATACAATTAAACTGCAGACTGTGCATAAACTCATCCAGAAGCCCCCAAGCTCGCGAGCAAGAAGACAACAAAACCAGAACCTACTCAACACATAAGCTCAAAAGTACCCAAGCAACTTGCCAGAGATCATTCTCAATTTATGGACCCACACTTTGGAATGCTCTTCCTAGTGTCTTGAGAGACACAGAAGACAATAGAGACTTCTGTAAAAAACTAGTCAAAAGTCAAAAAAGAAGTCAAATACTTAGGAATTATACTAGACCAATCCCTATACATGGTCTCTCATATAAAATCTCTCTCTAAGATCATTTACCTCAAACTAAAAATGATACAACATCTCATACTCCTACTGGAAAATCACTATTTCCGTACAGTTTTGCAAACTCTGATAATGCCACAGTTTGACTATTGTAATCACATTCTCTATGGATTACCCAAAAAAAACCACCCAGCAACTTCAGATAGCACAAAATCTAGCTGCCCGTATAATCTTTAAGGCCTACTACTCTGGTCACATAAATGCCACTGGTTGCCCATTGCAACAAGAACCAAATATAAATACATCATGATCGTCTTCAAACTATACAACAACATAACCCCTCCTTACCTCTCCTCCCTCCTCGCTCTACCGGATCACATGAGAAATACCTGCTCTCAAAACACTCTAACAATACCTCCACACATCCACAATAACAGCTCCAGAGTCTTCTCTTACGTTGCCCTTACCCTCTGGAATGCGCTTCCTAATAACTTAAGGATGATAAAAGACCTCCAAACCTTCTGTAAAGAACTCAAAACACACCCTTTTATCCAATACTATGGTTCTCCCATCAATAACCAGCAACCGCTAACAACATAACTCTTCCTCAATCCATTATGCCTATCATACATTATCCAAACATATAAAAAATAATTAGGAGCCAGTGAATTGCTCATTGTATATAGTTCTGGTAAACTACCCGGTTACCTCCATTTGCTAGTAAATCAGTTCTACCAGTGTTACAATGTAAAGTTGCCTGTTATGTTCATCGTAAATAAGTTCTACTGATGTTATAATGTAAATCTATTTGTTATGTTCATTGTAAACTGTCACTGATCTCTGGAAGTGGCAGTATATAAAAGCTTATAAATAAATAAATAAATACACTAACAACCTTTCTACTTCAAGAATACACCAGTTCAGACACTTGACTTAGAAGGTACAACTCCTCCCACCTCTGACCCACACCAACCCTTAAATAATGTAGTCCACACCTCATAACAACCTATTATATACAGTTAAACCCGGATATAAGAAGGCCGTGGGCAGCGTCCCGACGGTTGCCGGTAACCGGCGGTTCCAGCCGGGCACGGGCCCATCGGTTTCCGGGGGGGGGTCAAGCGGAGAGCGCATCATTTAAAGTGATTGGATGCTGGCTTGGCATGAGGGCCATCATCCAATCGGAGGTCGGAAAAGGGCCATGTGCTCCAGTGTCGCGGGCGCGCACGGGGCACATGGTCCTGGAGCGGAGAGCCGGCAGCGTGGTGGTCCGGGGAGCAGTTTGCGGCCTGTCGGCTTCTTTGGTGAGGTGTTGGGGCTCCGGAGCACAGGGAAACTGCAATTTTTTGGTCGCGGTTTCTTTTTTTTGCCGCGTAGGGGAGCAGGAGAATTTTGTGGGTTTGCCTGCCGTCCGCTTGCAGCGGCAGCACTTACTCGGTTCAGTCCGCTGCCCGCAGTTGCTGGGTGGTCCCTGATTGTGTCAGGCAGGGCGGTTTGTCCCGGAGAGCGGTCAGAGCAGTGCGGGCTTTTCCGGGTATGGCGGGAGGGGGAAAAGGAACGAGGGGGGAGCGGGGGAGGCGTGAGGCAGCTTCCGGGCGGCGTGTGGGGGGTTGGAGGGGCACTAGGGGAGTTGGGGGGCCCGCTGAGTCATGTGAGGGGAGTTTTGGGTGTGGAAGGCGAGGGCCGGGCTGCGGGTCAAGGAGGTGTGGGCCGGGGGTCTGTTTTTCCGGCTCGGGGGTCGGGCAAGGGGAGGGGGCGCAGAGCGCGTGCTCCTGCCTTGTTGCGGGGGGGCCAGGGCGCTAGGACGGCGTCAGTGCTGGGGGCTGGTGCTGGGGAGGTAGGGGAACAGCGGGGAGGTGAGCAAGGAGGTGGGGGGCAGCCCCAAGAGAGTTTTGTGGCCCGGGGGGATAGCCGGGGCGCTGGGGGGGCTGGGGTGGGGGTTCCGCCAGGTTCTCAGAGGGGTGCGGGTTACCTGGGGTCCTCGGGTTGGGAGCATTGGCTGGGCGGCGGGCTGGGTTCCTCTCAGGGGGATTGGTCTGGGGCTTGGCCATCGGTGTGGCCTGCAGCGGTTCCGCCTGCTTTTTTCCCTTTCTTGTCTCCTCAGGTTCCTTTCGGTGAGACTGCTGGAGCTCTACAACGTTGGTCTGCAGTTCCTGTGTCATCGGAGACCGATGGGGCCTCGGGAGTGGAGGCGGCGGGGTTCAGCGGCAGAGAGACCGGGTCCTCGTCCTGCGGGGACCAGCAGCGGGCGACTCAGCCGTCGGCTGTGGGATCAGCTTTGGGTGAGTTGTCATTGGCGCCAGCCATCGGGGCTGCGGGCGGAGTGCGTGCCGCAGGGGAGTTGCTGAGTGAGCCAGCCAGTGGGGTGGGGGGGAAGGGCGTGCCGCGAGTGTGTTGGCTGGGAGTGGCGCGCGGGGGGAAAAATCTGGTAAGGCTGCCAGAAAGAGGAAGCATGCTTGCCGGCGGCGACACGGATCTGGGTCCTCCTCGTCCACTTCCTCCAGTTCGTCCACGGGGTCCTCGGCCGAGGGTGGGGCGGCAGCGGAGGGCGGTTCGGCTGGTGGCGGTTCGGCTGCGCTGACGGTTTTGTCTGAGTTGTGGGAGGGCGTTCCGAGGAAGTTGAGGAGGAGAATACGGAAGAGACGGTATATTGATATCTTTAGGCTACTGGAGGGTCGTAAGCGATCCGGGGAAAGCAGGAGGAAGTGGAAGGAGGATGAAAAGGCTGGAAGGGTTAGGAAGGTGGCGAGAACGGTGGTTAATTGGGTAAGGGCTTTCCTGCGCCTGGCGAGTGTTTGGGGACGTCATTATCCGGAGCAGTCTGGGATGCTGTTGTCCTATGCTGACTCGATTCTGGAGGCTTCTCAGGTCCATAACGGGTGGTCATGGCTCAATTATGATGAGACGTTCCGGGATAAGATGGAGGAGAACAAGTCGCTTTCTTGAGGTACGCAGGATATCAATTTGTGGCTCACCCAAATGTCCGTTAGGTCGAGTGCGGTGGGGGTGGGGAGCAGCAGCGTGAAAGTTGGGGGGGCGGCTCTTCCGGTGGTGAACCGGCCCTTTCGGGGGGGCGGGGGGGGGGGACCCCCGGCAAGCCAGGTATTGGGGCAGGGGTCGATGTGTGCTGGAGGTTTAACAAGTCCTCCTGCCCGTTCCCGGATTGCAAGTTCCGGCATGCAGGTTCCATTTGTGGGGGAGGGCATGCAGCCACAAAATGTGTGCGGAAAGGTCCCTTGCCCTCGGCCAAATGATAATGCAACTTTTGCGTTGGCCCCATCGCCCATTCGGCTGGAGGTATTGTGAGAATGGTTGCGGTGTTACCCTAGGGTGCGGGACAGACGGGTGCTGCTTGAGGGGTTTTCGCATGGTTTTGTTATTCCGGTTAAGGGGCGGGTGGTTTCTTGCGCAGCACGGAATGCTGCTTCTGTGCGGCGTTTTGCGGCAGTTGTTCAGGAGAAGTTAGATGGTGAATTGACGATGGGCCGGATAGCGGGCCCGTTTGCCTACCCCCCTTTTAAGGAATTTGCGGTTTCTCCTTTGGGGGTGATCCCCAAGAAGGATCCGGGCAAGTTCCGGTTAATTCATAATCTGTCTTACCCTGAAGGAGCATCGGTAAATGCTCATATTCCGAGAGAGTGCTGCACAGTCCGTTATGCTTCGTTCGATAAGGCGGTGCGGTTGGTTAGGAAGGCTGGGTATGGGGCACTGATGGCGAAGGTGGACATCGAGTCTGCGTTTCGTTTGCTACCGGTTCACCCCTTGTCCTTTCCATTGCTGGGTTTCAAGGTCTCCAGTGAGTATTATTTTGACAAATGCATGCCCATGGGTTGCGCAGTGTCGTGCGCTTACTTCGAGACTTTTAGCACTTTTCTGCATTGGGCCGTTGAGAAACAGGTGGGGTGTGCGGAGTTGGTCCATTATTTGGACGATTTTTTCTTTGTGGGGGCGGCCCGCACTTCTCAGTGCCGGAGGTTGTTGGATGGTTTCGTTTCCATGGCAGGTGAGTTGGGGGTGCCGTTGGCGGAGCAGAAAACGGAAGGTCCGGCCACTACCCTCACTTTTTTGGGAATTGAGTTGGACTCCATGGCTATGCTGGCGCGCTTACCGGTAGCGAAGGTGAGTCAGTTGCGGGTGTTAGTGGCCAATGCGTTAGTATCGGCGAAGTATACACTGAGGGAGATGCAGGCTCTGCTGGGGTCCCTGAACTTTGCCTGCAGAGTGATTCCTATGGGGCGCGTATTTCTCTGCCGATTGGCGATGGCGACGTGTGGTGTGTCCAAACCGCATCATCGTATTCAGATTTCCAAGTGCCTGCGTGAGGACTTGGCGGTCTGGGATGCCTTTTTGCAGGACTTTAATGGGTCCGCGGTTCTCGTCGAGGAGGATTGTTCGAGCGATGACTTGCAGTTGTACACGGACGCCGCTGGGGGTGTGGGTTTAGGTATTTACTTCCGGGGAGCGTGGTGCGCGGGCCCCTGGCCGGCAGCCTGGGCGGAGGTGGGACTTCTGAGGAACATTACTTTCCTTGAGCTGTTCCCTATTTTGGTGACTTTAGAATTGTGGCCAGACAGGTTGTGTAACAAGAAGGTGGTGTGGTGGTGTGATAATGAAGCCGTCGTGAGTGTGGTCAATAATTATTCGCCTCGGTGTGCAGACGTGGCTGCTTTGATGCGACAGGTGGTGTTAGCCTGTTTACGTTTGAATGTGACCTTGAGGGCTCGGCACATCCCGGGGCATAGGAACAGTATTGCTGACGCTCTGTCTCGTTTGCAGTTATAGCGTTTCCGGCTACTGGCGGAGGCGGATCCGGTGGGAGCGGAGTTCCCATGGAGCTTATGGAGCAGTGGGCGGCGGAGATGACAGAGCTGCTGCGGTGTTCTCTTGCGGGTGGCACGTGGAATGCTTATTGCCGGGGCTGCCGGCGTGTGGTGGCATTCCTACAGGAGCTAGGGTGGCGGGGAGGGGTTGTGCCGGATGCATTGTTGGGTGGCTATGTTCTCAGTGCCAAGCGCCTGGGTTTATCCAGGACGGCTGTTCGGCAGCACATGGCGGGCTTTTCTTTTTTCGCTAGAGTACTTGGATGGTCCCCAGCAGGGGGGGGCTTGCTGGTGCGGCAGTTAATGCAGGGCTGGCGACGTATGCACCCCCTGTTGTCGGATGCTCGTCGACCTCTCACGCATGACTTGCTGGCAGGGGTTTGCGATGCATTGCCTGTTGTGGCCGCATCGGCCTATGAGGCCACTCTTTTCCGGGCGATATTCTGCCTGGCATTTTTTGGCGCATTTCGGATGGGTGAGCTGGTGGCCGATTCCCGAAGAGGTGACGGGCATAGGTGTCTGCAGACTCATCAGGTGCAGTTGGAGTGGGATTCCCTGAGGGTGTTGTTGCAGCAGTCGAAGACCGACCCGCAAGGCCGGGGTCGGTGGGTGGGGTTGCGAGCGATAGGTGGGGTCACCTGCCCGGTGGCGGCGACTCGGTCATATTTGGAGGGTCGTCCTCGGGCGGAAGGTGGGTTTTTTGTCCATGCCGACACTCGGCTGGTTACCCGTTATCAAGTGACAGCGGTTTTAAGATTGGGGCTGCTGCAGATGGGAGAGGACGCCCGACAGTTTGCGGCGCATTCTTTCTGCATTGGGGCAGCCACCAGTGCGGCCGGTGTGGGATTGTCGCCCGGGCAAATACAGGCGATCGGCAGGTGGCGGTCCAGGGCTTTCCAAACTTATGTGCGGTTATGATTCGGGGCATACAAGGGGCAGATCATTAACACTGTGTTTTCCTTGCAGAATTGGGCAGAGTGGTGCGGGGCTGTTGGATGCTTGGGCATTCATTTGTCTTCTGGGCTTGCAGACGTGCGGCGGAGAGGCCTATCGGGAAGAACCTGCGATTGGAGCCTTCTGTGGTGACGCTTTCATGGCTGGGCGAACGAGGACTGAGGTGGTCGCAGTTGATGCCCTTGCTTCGTCATCATGCGCGTCTGCGAACACAGCCCGGGTTCCTACTGTTGCATTTGGGGTGTAATGATCTGACTTCTTGGACTTGTAAGCAGTTGATTAACGCTGCCAAGAGAGACTTTTCTCGCATTCTGTTAATGTTTGCTGGGGTGGTGTTGCTTTGGTCTGATGTCATCCCCCGACCGGTGTGCGCGGGGCAGCGGCGCTGGTCTCGGGGGTTGACTAAGATCAACCGGCAGATTGGGAGGTGAGTGGCTGAGCACGGGGGGTGTCATGTGCAGCATGATTGGGTGGATGTGGCCTGTGCAGGGTTGTTCAGGTCGGATGGGGTTCATTTGTCCCCGGTTGGCCTTGACCTTCTTCTCAATGACTGGCAAGAGGCATTGGAGAAGGTGGTGGGCAGGTCGCAGCTTTTGCCCGGTTAATGGGGGCGGCAAAGCCACATAATTGTGTCTATGCCGGTGGCGGGATCCCGGAGGATTCCGGGGTCCGGAGACATAAGCTACTTGGGGCGGGGGCAGGGTGCCCACGACCCGGAGAACCCTGAGCTTACTTTTGCTAGTGATATGGCGAAGTTGAGCAGGGTTGATTCGAGCTGGACCGGTGGTTGACCGGACCAGGGGCGGAAGCGACGTCACCTTGCTAATAGTATGGCTGGTGACGTGTCGCACTGCCGGGAGTGGGGGGGGGGGGAATTCATGGTTAAGTTGATGTTGGCTGTTTAAAATGTTAATTGTTATAGGGCAATAAAGCTGCGACCTGGTGCTTTTTTCCAAGCAATATGTGTCTGTGCATTTTGTGGGTAATGTGCAGGGGGGAGGGGGTGGGGGTGTCCTGTGAGATTGGGGGGAGGATGGTGAGCACCTGGTATGGATCCCCGGTTATCTCCCATCTTGTTAACTCTTGTCAACATAACTAGTTATCGTTCTTCACTTAATTTTGAGTTCATTGTAAACCTATCATCCAGTTTTAAGTTCATTGTAAATCGCCTTGATAACTTGAAAGGAGTTATAAAAGCAACATTTAATTAATTAATTAATTACTGGGGGGGACACCTAATGCTACCTCAATAGGTGAAGTTAAGTGCACTCGTGGCAATAATGCCATGTGTTACCGTACTCCTCCATGCATTAACTGTCAGGAACACACTGAGCACACCCATGACATTTGGCATGGAGGCTTTGTACTTAATGCATGAAACGTTTGGGCACCTAATGCACATTTAGTGCAAAAACTAACCCACTTTAGTAAAAGGGATCATCGGTATCATCAAGTATTAATAATGAGTTTCACTCTAAAATACATAGAGCAACTGAAGCAAAAAATGTGCAGATGAACACGGACACTTGTCTCACAGAGCTTTCACATCCTCGAATGAATCATCGATGAAGCAGAGATGAACAATGATGTTGTGGAAGAATGCTCAGATTTTCAGAAAAGCAGAATCTACGCAAAGAGCATAGGAGAAGACACACGGCTTACTATTATCACCCTGCAAAAGAAAGCTTTCTGCCATTTCATATTTCTCTTTTAGTACAATTTTCATAACTCTGCAGCAAGTGCAAAGTCCACAGGTACTTCTCCCATGGACTTTAAATCAGTTCTAAAAGTGAAAATATACATACACTTTCCCTTTGAGAAAGTAACCATAAAGATTTGCACTTTGTACATTTTTCCAGAAAATAATACCTGTAGATTTGAAAATTTGTTGTTGCCTTCTCCAACATAACCATGCTTCTGAGCTCACTTACTCTTGCCACAGATAAAGGAATGTTCATTGTTGACACCTAGATGTATTTTTTACCTACATCCAGGGTGCCCAATATTCAGACAAATTAGGGCTCTAGTTACGAAAGTGTGCTGTGCATTAATGGTGAATTAACGTATGTTAACGCTAGCACAACTTAGTAATTAAAATTCTTGCTGAGATACTGAAATGAAGACTGAGCTGAATTTTGCATTTGTTCGATTAGTGAGGATACATTTTGAATTCATACGAATAAGGTGTGTTATTATATACTGTTTGCTATAAACTTTTTCTATTTATAGTTTGTGAACTGCCTCAAACCCTATGGGGTTAGAAGATATATAAGAACATAAGAAACGCCTGACTGGGTCAGACCAAGGTCCATCAAGCCCAGTATCCTGTTTCCAACAGTGGCCAATCCAGGCCACAAGTACCTGGCAGGTTCCCAAAGAGACACACAGGTTCCACAATGCTTGTCCAGGGGCAAGCAGTGGATTTCAACATAGAAAATAGAACCCTTGCACTCACCCTCATATATAGACCTCCTACAGCTGATCAAAAAAACCTCTCTCCCATCCTTGAACTTGCTTGCACAACATCACCAAGCAAACCGCTCATAATCCTAGGTGATTTAAACCTCCCCTCCCTAAATGATTCCCAATCAAATAACTTTATGGACACTATGTTCCAAATGGGATATACACAGATAGTACAAGCACCCACCCACACAAAAGGTAACACCCTAGATCTCATCTTCCTCCCCAGTTCCTTTATCAACCACCAGCAGCACACCCCTCCAACAATAACAGAAGTACCATGGTCCGACCATCACCTCATCACACTCCACCTCCCAATACAAGCAATGCAGAACTCTACGCACCACACACCCCATATATCACGATTTGCACACTTCAACAAAGACACTTTCCTGGACAAAGTACTACCCATACTCAACACAAACCTCCCAGACATCAACTCCACCGTAAATCACTGGAACCTTACAGTTCAAAAAGCAGCTGCCCCCACACAACCCACACATAGACAGTTAAAAAAAACAGAAAAATGGTTCACGAAGGAACTAGTGAACCTAAAAAAACAACTGAGAAAACAAGAAAAGAAATGGAGGAAAACTAAATCTGCTGAGAATAAATCCCAATACTTAAACACACTCAACGAATACAAGAATGCGATTAATAAATCAAAAAAGGATTACCACTCCAAGGTAATAAACTCAGCTATCAATCGTCCCAGAGAACTATTTGCAATTGTAAATACACTGACAAAAGTCAAAAATCCAGAACCAAAACAATCTGCAATAAGTATACAAGCCCTTGCAACCCACTTTGCAGAAAAACTAAAATGCAAACTTAATACTACACCAACACTAACCCACACAAACACCGAAACTAATAACAACAGCTGGACAACCTTTCATACGATAGACCGGAAACACCTCCTCAGGATCATAACAATTATCAACACCACAACTTCCCCACTCGATCCATGCCCCGTATCATGGATCAAAAATACTAAGGAAGAACTAGCTGGAAACATTCAATACATAGTAAATCAATCCCTCTCCCAGGGCATTATGCCTGATGCCCTAAAACTCACAACAATCCGCCCAATAATAAAAAATAATAAACTCGACCCAAAAGACCCAAACTCATATAGACCAATAGCCAGCATTCCATTTATGGCTAAAATAATAGAAAAAACTGTTCAACTTCAATTGCAAGATCATATAGATGACCACAACTCCCTTGACTCCCACCAATTCGGTTTCCGCCCCTTCCATGGGGTAGAAACCCTATTAATTACTCTGATGGACTTCCTCATAAGACATACAGATGATAACACCCAAGGCCTCCTACTCCTTTTCATAGACATCTCCGCTGCATTTGACAACATCAACCACCTTACACTGATTAATAGATTAGAAAACTTAGGAATAGGTGGGACTGTCCTTAATTGGTTCAAGTCCTACATCACACACAGACTAATACGAGTTCAATTAAACCAGGAAGCATCGGAAACCTTCCCCCAAGGACAAGGAATACCACAAGGATCAGCCCTTTCTGCTCTCCTTTTCAACCTGTACCTGCAACCCATCACAAAAATATTTAAAAAACACAAAATCAATCACTTTATCTACGCCGACGACATCATGCTCGCCCTCCCCATAACCACGAAAAACCCCAATTATAACACTCTATCCGAATGCATGGCGGAAACCTCATCCTGGATGGGAACCAACTTCCTCAGCATCAATCTCAAAAAAACTGAGGCAATGTTTGTATCAAGATCGCCTGTGGCTGAAGATACCTACCCAACAACAATCTCCATCAATAACACATCGATACCTGTTAAAAAAGAGGTAAAATACCTAGGCGTTATAATCGATCACACACTCACCATGCTACCTCACATAAAACAGACAGTAAAAACTATATTTTACAAACTCAAAACTATTCAACACTTAAGGCTCCTCCTTGACACGCATGACTTTAGATCAGTCGTTAGTGCCCTCATAACCCCTCACTTTGACTATTGTAATAGTCTCCTAACCGGCCTCCCACAAAAGAATATCTACTTATTACAAAGAGCACAGAACATTTGTGCAAAAGTAGTCACTAAAGCCCACCTAACAGACCATGTAACCCCTATACTGCTAGAGCTACACTGGCTCCCCATAAATTATCAAATCAAATACAAAATACTACTAACAACCTTCAAACTACTAAACGATATTGCCCCCTCACATCTATCTACACTCCTTCACGTCCCAAACGAATTAAGAGCCCGCAGACTAAATGCAACCCTCTCACTAGAGCTGCCAAAAACATTCACGAGGACCAAAAACTCCACCAGTGCCAGAGCCTTCTCATTCACCGCTCCCACACTTTGGAATGACCTCCCAATAGACATCCGAATCATAAAGGACCTCTCCCAATTCAGGAAAGAACTCAAGACATACCTATTCTCTGAGCACTTCGGAATCCCCTACCCTCCAAGTCCAGACACACAGCGTCCACAGACACACAAACAAAAACCCCCGCAGAAACACAATTAACTGAACACACTACTCCTCTAACAGCCCCCAAAGACACCCCAAACAACCCACGAAAAAAAAAAAAAAAAATGGAAATAAATTCCATCACACACAAACCCACTCACATACACACACAAACTCACGCACACTCATACACACACACACTCACACACACCTGAATAGCGAATCATGTATTCTTGTAAATAATTTTCTATAAATAGCAATGTCAGCTCACTGACATTCCCCTGTAAATTCAGCAGTATACAAAAGTATACACCCTGTAAATAGTTCTGACAATTTACTGTTCTGTTATATGTAAAAAGTTAAGAAGTTCTTGTTCTATGTAATGTTATGCAAATGTATGCAATTGTTCCATGTAAACCGCCCCTGATCTCTGGAAGGGGCGGTATAGAAGAAATAGATAAATAAATAAATAAAATAAATAAAATTTCCTGGGTCCTCTTTAATAATGGTTTATGGACCTTTCCAGAGTTTGATTACACGTTGAGTAAAAAAAATATTTTCTCTTATTAGTCTTAATTGGGTTGCATGGTAGCTTCATTGTGTGTCCTCTAGTATTTCTACTTTTTGATGGCATAAACAACCAATCTACATTTACCCATTCCACTCCATTCATTCATTTATAGACCTCTACCATATCCCCCCTCAGCTGTCTCTTTTCCAAATTGAAGAGCCCCAACCTTTTAAGCCTCTTCTCATAGGGGTAAGTCTTCCATTTCCTTTACCATTTTAGTTGCTCTTCCTTGTACCTTTTCTAACTCAGCTATATCCTTTTTAAGATATGGCGACCAGAATTGCACACAATATTCAAGGCACAGTAGCACCATGGAATGATACAGAGGCATTAGGGGTTATTCTGTGTTACGAATAGCAGGGATGAATGGCCCAACGGGACGTCCATCTCTGCTATTTGTGCCTTCATCCAGCAGCGGCTAACTTTCCTGCTGGTTGTGTGGGGAAGATAGATGGGGGCAGGGAATGGGCGGATAGGGGGTGGAGTCCGGGCCATCGCCAGCCCTGAACATACAGGGCCGATCCTAAATTCGGCCCTGTATGTCTGGGCCCGGCAATATGTGCGGGGAAGTTATTCCATCTCTGAGGTGGAATAACTTCCCTTGACATATTTAAATTGTGTGCCCGGAGCATGGATGGGGCGGGGGGGGGGGGCCAGGGGACATTCCCTGCAGCCCAACCCTTGCCTTAGGAGACTAGACTGAAGGTCGAGCTGTGGGGAATAGGCAGTTTTTGCCGGCGGACAGCATTGCAACTTTTAAATGAAGCCACAGTGCCATGGTAACCAGACACCATGGCACCGTGGCTCCATTTAAAAGCCCTAAGTTAGCCGGGCTTTTCATGTACATGCAGGCTGGACTGAATCACAGTGCCGGCCTACATGTACATGACTGTTCATGATTCTGATTCTAGACATGCCCCGCAGGATCAAAATCGCAATCCCCTCTGTATGTCTAGCTTTTAACCAGTTCCAGATCCATAATGCTACACTGCTTCCTATCCCATGACTTTTTAATTTTGCCAAGAGTCTCTCATCTGGGACCTTCTCAAAGGCTTTCTGAAAATCCAGATACACTATGGGTCCTGTTTACTAAGCATTTTTCCCATAGACAGAAAATGGGAGATAACCTTTAGTAAACAGGGCCCTGTGTCAACTGGCTCACCTTTGTCTACTTGTTTATTCACACCATCAAAATATATAACACATTAGTAAGACGAGACTTTCCTTGGTTAAATCCATGTTGGCTTTCTCGCATTAAACCATGGCTATCTACTTGTTCAGTAATTTTATTCTTTATAATGGTTTCTACCATTTTGCCCAGTACTGACGTCAGGCTCACCGGTCCGTTGTTTCCTGGATCACCTCTGGAACCCTTTTTAAAAACTGCAGTTACATTGGCCACTCTCCAATGTTCAGGTACTAAAGATGATTTTAATGACAGTTCACTAATTACTAATAGTAGGACTGCAATCTCATATTTCAGTTCTTTCAACAACCTTAGATGTATACCATCCAGTGCAGGTGATTTGTAACTCTTCAGTTTATCAAATAATTGTAATACATCTTCCAGTTTATCAATATTCCTTTCAATCCTTCTGCTGCATCAGCTTTATATACCACTTCAAGCATGGGTAACTTCCCTACATCTTCTTTAGTAAAGACAGAAGCAAGGAATTCATTTTGTCTCTCTGCTATGGTCTTGTCCTCCCTTAGCACCCCTTTTACCCCTCTATCATCCAGTGGTCCAAATTATTCTCTCACAGGTTTTTTGCTACAAATGTACTAGAAAAAAATGTTTTTATTGTGTGTTTTTGCTTCCATGGCAAGTTTCCTTTCAAATTCTCTTTTTGCCTGCCTTATCAATGCCTTGCATCTAACTTGCCAATGCTTATCTTGTGTTCATAATTAGGCTACTTTTTCCATTTCCTGAAGGATGCTTTTTTGGCAATAATAGCTTCTCTGACTTTGCCTTTAAACTATGCTGGCAGTGGTCAACTTCTGCTTTTTACATGGAACCTCTATCCATAGAGATTCTATAGTGTATTTTGTTTCCTGAAAACTTTAATCCTATTTGACTCAGTGCTGTCTTTAACACAGAGCACAACCTCTCACCAATTTGATTTACTCTATCATTGCGATAAACTTTGCACCCAGGTATCACACTGCCCCATTGGTTGTCCTCCTTCCACCAAGTCTAATCTATATTAATTAGAAGGCCGCGGGCCCACGTGCCCGGCGGCCGGCAGTAACCGGGGGGGGCGGGGTGGCCTGAACCCCCCCCCCATTCCGCGGCGGTAAGGCGCGCTCCCTAGGGTTATTTTTTGAATCAATTGGCTCCCGCATGCCCAGGTGGCGGCGGGAGCCAATGAGGGGAGTGGAGGTCTCGGCGGGAGCGAGCGGTCAGACGCCAGTCCTCAGCGATCGCGGGGAAAGGACGGGCGTTTGACTGCTGCTCCGTGGCGGTTGAGAGGATTCTGCCCGGCATTGGAGTTCTGGCGGCGGCACCTTTTCCCGGCCGGCTAAGGAGGGGGCTTCATACCTGCATCGCAGTGCTGGAGAGGGCTGCGTGCGGCGCCTTTTCCCGGCTTGCTGAGGCGTGCTGCGTCGGAGGGGTGAGAGGCAGGCAGCGCTGAAGGCCTGCAGCCGGCAGCGTCAACCGCGGGAGTGAGAGGCAGAGGCAGAGGCAGGCAGCGACTCCGGATACCAGGTGCTGTCTGGGGGAGTGGGGACTGGGCAAAGGGGGGGGGGCAGCTGCTGAGTCGGCTGTCTGCACTCTGGGCACAATTATATTCCTGCTGTGCCACTGTGAGATGGGGGGCCAAGGGGGAAAAGGGAAGAGGGGCATGGGCAGGAGGGGCGAGGGGCGCTCCACAGGGCGGGCTCCTAGGGGCTCGGGAGGCCGGGCCAGAGGGCAGGCAGGGGTGTCACGGCAGGCTGGGCGCAGGGTCCCGGGTAGGGGAGCTGCTGCAGTACCTCCTGCCAGTTCCGGGAGATCCCGGGGGAGTGGGGCTGGCCGTGGCCAGTCGGTGGCTACAAGGGTGCTGGATGGGCCGGTACCCAGTGGGGTTTTGGTTGCAGGGTCCATTGGGGGAGCGGCAGGCAGTGCTGCTCCATTTCCTCCGGTGGCGGGCTCATCGGGGGTGGGGGGGGCGTCTCAGTTGCCGGTGGGGTGGCAGGGTACGGCTGGGGGTCAGGAGGACTGGGTTCGGGGGGGCCCATGGGGCTGGCATATGGTGCCGGGGGGTGGGGGCCTGCCGGGTTGGGACTATTGGCAGGGAGGGGGGCAGGGTTCCTCCAGGGCGGATTGGACGGGGCCTTGGCAGCTACCCTGGGGCTTGTGACCGGAGACAGGGGGAGGATGACACCGAGCGGCTCTGGACGGGCTACAGGGGAGGTCCCGATGGCACAGCGTGAGGACCTGCAGGAGGTGCTTCCGACGTCGGCGTCTACCCTACCAGATGTTGTCCAACCCAGGACTTCGGCTGATGGTGAGTCACATGAGAATGGGGGTGAACAGGGCGCAGTGGTTAACCAGGTAGAGGTGGGGGGCAAGGCGAAAAAGAAGAGTCATAGCTCGCGTAAGCGGCGTAGGAGGGGGAGCTCATCTTCGCGTTCATCGTCATCGTCCTCGTCGGTTGGGGGATGTGGTGGACAATCCGTCGGGGGTGGGGGGGGTGGGGGTGCTACGTTGGCTTCGTTTTCGGAGCTGTGGGAAGGGGTGCCCCGCAAGCTTAGGCGCAAGATCTGGAAACGGAAATACATCGATATTTTCCGCCTTCTGGAAGGTAGGAAGCGTTCGGGGGACAGTAGGCGAAAAAGGAAGGCGGACGAGAAGGCGGGTAGGGTAAAAAGGGCTTCACGGAACGTTCTTAACTGGACGAGAGCTTTTCTTCGGTTAGCTAGCGTATGGGGTCAGCGTTTCCCTGGGCAGTATGGGATGTTGCTTGCGTATGCAGACTCGATTCTGGAGGCGGTGCAAACTCATGATGGTTGGGCATGGCTCAACTATGATGAGAAGTTTCGGGACAAGATGGAGGAGAATCGCTCCTTGTCTTGGGGGACCCAGGATATCGGCCTCTGGTTAACACAGATGTCGGCAAAAGGGGGGGCTGGGGCGGGGGGGCAAAAAGGGGTCGCCGCTGCATCGGTGAGTGCGGGGCGGCCGTTTCGGAGCGGCCCGACTCCCGGTTTTCAGAAAGGCGCTGGTGAGGGGGTCGGGGACATCTGTTGGCGCTTTAATAAGTCGTCTTGCCCCTTCCCGGACTGTAAGTTCCGGCATAGTTGCTCCCTATGTGGGGGAGGACACTCTGCTCTCCGTTGCAGCAAGAAAGGCCCCACCCCCCCGGCTGCGAAGCAGTGAGGGTGCGATGGAGTTAGCCCCTACCCCGATACTTTTTTCGGCTCTCCGGCCGTGGTTGAGGCGGTATAAGCGGATTACGGCTCGGCGGGTTTTGGAGGGGGGATTCCAGTACGGGTTCCCCATACCCGTAGTGGGGGAGGGGGGCCCGGTAACAGCACGCAATGCGCCGTCGGTGAAGCGCCTAGCGCCGGTAGTCCGCAGTAAATTGGCTGCTGAATTGGCTCTCAGCAGGGTGGCTGGGCCTTTTGTGGACCGGCCATGTCGGAATTTTGTGGTTTCTCCTCTGGGCATTGTGCCTAAGAAGGAACCCGGAAAATTTAGGCTCATTCATAACTTGTCCTTCCCGGAAGGGGCCTCGGTGAATGATCTCATTCCACGCCAATTGTGCGCGGTGCGGTACGCGTCATTTGATGAGGCCGTGCGGCTGGTGCGTGAGTGTGGGCGTGGGTGTTTGCTAGCGAAAGTGGACATTGAGTCCGCTTTTCGCCTGTTGCCGGTGCATCCTGCTTCCTTCCATTTATTGGGTTTTGCGTTTGAAGGCCATTATTACTTCGACAAGTGCCTGCCGATGGGCTGCTCGGTCTCGTGTCGTTACTTTGAGATGTTCAGTTCCTTCATGCACTGGGTTCTGGAGGTGTCTGTCGGCTCGCGGAATGTGGTCCACTACTTGGATGACTTCCTATTTGTTGGTTCGGCGACGTCCGGGCTCTGTCAGGAGCTGCTGGATGGATTCATGCGGCTGGCGCGGGAGTGGAGGGTGCCCCTCGCGGCGGATAAGACTGAGGGTCCGGCCACGCACATCACCTTTCTGGGAGTGAAATTGGATTCAGTCGATATGGTGGCGCGACTGCCTCCAGCCAAGGTGGTGCGTTTGCGGGTGTTAGTGGCAAACGTGCTGGGAGTGGGCAAGGTTACATTGCGGGAGATGCAGGCTTTGTTGGGCTCCCTGAACTTTGCCTGCAGGGTTATCCCTATGGGCCGGGTGTTCCTCCGGCGCCTGGCGGCGGCTACATCGGGGGTGCGGCGGCCTCATCATCGCATCCGGGTCTCCCGGAGCATGAGGGCGGACCTCGGGGTTTGGGACCAGTTTTTGAGAGATTTTAATGGCATTATGGTCCTCCTCGAGAAGGAGGTGTCGTCCTTCGATTTACAGATTTTTACGGACGCGGCGGGTGGTCTTGGACTGGGCGTCTATTTCAGGGGGGCATGGTGCGCGGAGCCCTGGCCGTCGGCCTGGAGAGCGGCGGGGTTAACTGACAGTATCACGTTTTTGGAGCTGTTCCCCATTTTGGTGGTCTTGGAATTGTGGCCAGATCAGCTTCGTAATAGGCAACTGTTGTGGTGGTGCGACAATGAGGCGGTGGTGCATGTTATTAATCGTTATGCGCCTCGTTGCGCGCGTGTGGCGGCTTTGATGAGGGAGGTGGTTTTTGCCTGTTTGAAATTGAATTTGGTAGTGCGGGCTCGACATGTTCCGGGATATGCTAACCAAGTCACTGATGCTCTTTCTCGTTTCAAGTGGGACTTGTTTCGGCGACTGGCACCGGAAGCGGACCCCGTGGGGCGGTTGGTCCCCGAGCGTTTATGGAAACTTGGCCTCCTGGTATCCTGAGCTTGCTGAAGTGTTCGGTTTCAGCAGCGACTTGGCATTCTTACTGCAAGGGCTGCGACAGTGTGGTGGCCTTCTTAGTGCCTCGTGGATGGCGGCTGGGGCTGGTGCCGGATCACCTTATTGGTGAATACATTCTGGCGGAAAAGGCAGCGGGGGTGGCCCTCTCCTCGGTGCGGGCCCACCTGGCCGGCTTTGCCTTTTTCTCTAAGGCAGTCAGGTGGGCGGTGCATGGCTGGGGGTTTCTTTCTCGCCGGCTTTTACTAGGGTGGGAGCGCGCTACCCCTCCCCAGTTGGACAGTCGGCGTCCAATTACCCCCAATCTGTTGGCTCGGATGAGCGCGGCTTTACCTTTAGTGGTGGAGTCCGCTTACGAGGCTCTGCTGTTCCGGGCTGTGTTTTGTCTGGCCTTCTTTGGGGCTTTCCGGTCGGGGGAATTGGTGGCGTCCAGCAGGCGGTCTGGCGGTGCGGCTCTGCAACTCCGTCATGTGCGTTTGGCACAAGGACAGCTGAGCATATGGTTGTCGCGGTCGAAATCCGATCAGAGGGGGAGAGGTGTGTGGGTGCATTTAAGGCCGCTTCAGGCTTCTACGATCTGTCCGGTGGCGGCTATGGCAGAGTACTTGCAGGCGCGTCCTTCGGGCGGGGAGCTGCTCTTTGTGCACGCGGATGTGCAGTGTTTGACGCGGTTTCAGTTTACCGCAGTTCTGCGGATGGTAGTGTCACAGATTGGCCTCTCCCCTGGCGACTTCGCGCCGCATTCCTTCCGGATTGGGGCCGCTACTAGTGCGGCGCTGGCTGGTTTCCGGGGGGTCGATATTCAGCGGATCGGCCGCTGGCGTTCCACTGCATTTAAGGGATATGTACGTTTGTGAGCGGGGTGGGCGGTGTATTGGGGGTATTAACTGTGTTTTTTCTTTTAGATGGGATTCGGCTGCCCTGTGCCTGCTGGATCATTGGCCATTCCTTTGTGCACTGGGACGGCCAGCAGGCAGCTTTACGGCCGCTTGGGGCGAACCTGGGACTGCAAGCTGACGATGTGGTGTTATCATGGCTGGGTGAGCACGGACTGCGCTGGTTACAACTGTTGCCCTTGCTACGGCACCATCAGCGCGTCAGAGGATCCCCGGAGGTCTTATTGCTGCATCTGGGCGGCAATGATTTGGCGTCATGGACAGTGAAGCAGCTGATCAGGGCGGTTCAGCGGGATTTGGGGGAAGTGTTATTAATGTTCCCCGGTGTAGTTTTGTTATGGTCTGACATAGTTCCCAGGCCTGCTTGCTGGGGCCATCGGCGGTGGTCCCATGGGTTAGCGAAAATTAATCGGCAAATTGGCCATTGGGTTTTGGTCCACGGGGGGTATCAGATTTTGCATTCCTGGGTGGAGGTAGAGTGCGCGGGCCTGTATCGTTCGGATGGGGTACATCTGTCCCCGGTGGGGATGGATTTACTCCTGAATGATTGGCAGGAGGCTTTGGAGTGTGTTGGGCGCGATGGCTGGTCGCAGCTTTGATTCTGGGGGGGGGGCTCAGGGACAGGTGTCACTGAGCCTGTGGCGGGATCCCGGAGGTGTCCGGGGTCCGGAGGCATGGCAATATGCAGGGCGGGGGTGGGGGTACCCCCGACCCGGAGAAGCCCTCGGCTTTTGCTAGTAATATGGCGAAGCCGGAAGAGGGGGATGGAATTGCCAGGTACGGTTCTTGGCGGAGGCGGGAAGGAACTCACTTTGCTACCCATATGGCTGGTGAGGGATTGTCCCGCTGCCGGAGCCGTAAGTTAATGCAGTTATGGTTGTAATTTATGTTCTGCTTGTTTAATAAAGCTGCGACCAGTTGATCTGCCAATATAGCGAGTACGTGGTGTTTATTTGAAGGGGAAGTGGGGAGGGTGGGGTGGGGGTGGATGTCTGGGGGGGGTAGTGGGGGGGTGAGGGCCATGTCCGCCTTACCTGGTTATTAGAAGGCCGCGGGCCCACGTGCCCGGCAGCCGGCAGTAACCGGGGGGGCGGGGTGGCCTGAACCCCCCCCATTCCACAGCGGTAAGGCGCGCTCCCTGAGGTTATTTTTTGAATCCATTGGCTCCTGCATGCCCAGGTGGCGGCGGGAGCCAATGAGGGGAGCGGAGGTCTCGGCGGGAGCGAGCGGTCAGACGCCAGTCCTCAGCGATCGCGGGGAAAGGACGGGCGTTCCCACCCTCCCTCCCCTTAATTTTGGGGGGGGGATCTAGGGGCTGGGGAGATGTGGGGGGTTGCAGCTGGAGGGGGGGGGCGGGATCCCGGAGGTGTCCGGGGTCCGGAGGCATGGCAATATGCAGGGCGGGGGTGGGGGTACCCCTGACCCGGAGAAGCCCTCGGCTTTTGCTAGTAATATGGCGAAGCCGGAAGAGGGGGATGGAATTGCCAGGGACGGTTCTCGGCGGAGGCGGGAAGGAACTCACTTTGCTACCCATATGGCTGGTGAGGGATTGTCCCGCTGCCGGAGCCGTAAGTTAATGCAGTTATGGTTGTAATTTATGTTCTGCTTGTTTAATAAAGCTGCGACCAGTTGATCTGCCAATATAGCGAGTACGTGGTGTTTATTTGAAGGGGAAGTGGGGAGGGGGGGGTGGGGGTGGATGTCTGGGGGGGTAGTGGGGGGGGGGAGGGCCATGTCCGCCTTACCTGGTTACAACAATTAATGGGAGTAAAGAACAAAAACACAACAGACAATGGCATCAACAATTCGAGAAGACGTTAATCTCTGGCTTAGAACAGCAGCAGACAAATAAATCTCATTTTATTTTCCTTACTCACAAATAACATGATTCATGTGTACAAGACATCCCTTCCTTCAAAGGCTCAGAAGCAACTAACAGCTGCACAAATACAGAAACACAAAGCAACTGTAAATATTCAGTTCATTGTCCTATTTGAACTGATATTGGTTCAATACCATTTAAATTAGTAGTTCATGAAGGACTTTGAAATCTGTTTTAATACCATAAATACCAAAACAATGTACAAAATACTTTGCAGACTTTCAAATGCAAAATATATATGACAGTGTATAGAAAAAAGATTAAATAAGCACTAAAATATGCTGTAAGGTGTAGCAGTTATCTGGTTCATTTAAACCTTTCATGTCAGTCAAACAGAGGATATCTTCTGAAGATAAAGCAATCTCTAAATATCAATTTGATTTACTATGTAACTTTTCATCGGAACATGCATGTTGCATATCAGCTTATATCAAAGGTTCTGTTATCGATGACCATATATAGAATTGTAACAGTGTCTCTATAACAGTGACTGGAATTTATCTGTTGAGGGCTCTGGATACCAGCTCCACGTACTCACTGCATGCCAAGATTCCTATCTAATCTTTCCTGTTTTCCAAGCAAGCAGATTTTAAAACTTTTATAAAATTTCATGGCTGCTCTACGGTTAAAATACACTGGTCAACATTGAAATCGTTACTGACTTTAAAAGGCCCTAATCTGTAGTATCTTGGTGAGCTGAACACGAATATAACATTAAAAACAATTTATTGGCTCTCATTTTGAAGATATTGCATGTAGTTCATTTTTGACGTTTCACCGTGTAAATGTATCCAGTAGGACATCAACAACATCCCAAATAAGCCTTGAATGATGTAATATTGCATCATTTTCATATTTCCACTTTGCCTCAGGAGAAAATACCTGCAGACACCTTAACTAGTTGTTTTCTGGCTACTGCATCTAGTGTGCAGAAAATATCAAACTATGGGCATTGTTTCCATCTATGTCCTCTCCCTGACCTTGAGAACACCTCCTATCTCATGACTTTTTAATTTTGCTAAGTGTCTCTAATGAGGGACCTAGTCAAAGGCTTTCTGAAAACTGAGACATACTATATCAACTGGCTCATCTTTATCTACCTGTTTTTTCACACCTTCAAAAAATATAAGAAATTAGTAAGATAAGACTTTCCCTGGTTAAATCTATGTTGGCTTTCTCTCACTAATCCATGACTATCTACATGTTCAGTAATTGTATTCTTTATAATGGTTTCTACCATTTTGCCAAGTATTGACATCAGGTTCACTAGTCTGTAGTTGCCTGGATTACTCCTGGAACCCTTTTAAAAAATTGGTGTTACATTGGCCATTCTCCAATCCTCAGGTGGTGTTGTTGTTGTTAAGTGCCATTGAGTCGGTGTCAACTCACAGCGACCCTCTGGATAGCTGTCCTAAATTGTCTTCAGTCTTCAGTCAGGTGACTCATTGTTGACAGACTGGCACCCATAGCTGCTGTTATTGTATCAATCCATCTCATTGATGGCCTTCCTCTTTTACGTTGACTTTCTATCTTGCCAAGTATGATTTTATTTTATTTATTTAAAGTCTTTTCTATTCTGCACTCTTTCAAATCAGTATGGTGTACAGTTAACAGATTTGGGCAGTGCAGGCAGGGCCTACACTGGACTTACAGAGAACAGGGATTTTTTACATGGGCTAACAGGATTACTATGTACAGGCAGGCTGGCTGTCACAGATGACAGGGGCTGATCACAAATTAATTACAGGCTGGTTTAACTATGTACAGATGGACAGGTCAAGTAGGAATACCTTCTACCTGCCGAGTGTCTCGTGGTCTAGCATGTGGGGCTGTGCTCTTGCGGGGTGACTGTGCAGGGGATGACAACCTGACTCCCGAGTGTGGCTAGCTGTGAGATATCAGTTTGGTTGGTGAAGTGTTGGAGGAACAGATGGTGCTTCAGCGCCTTCCAAAACTGGGTGAGGTTAGTGATGGCGCGGATGGTTGGTGGGAGTGCGTTCCAGCATGTGGGTGCATATAGTGCGAAGGTTCTTTTTCTGGTTGACTGTGCACATTTAGTGGTTTACTTCAGGAGTATCAGGGTGTTGGCGGTGGCTGCTCTCCTAGTTCTGTTGAGGGGGGTGGGCTGGATGAGGTCCGTGAGGGAGATGGAGGAGCACCTGTTGATGGCCTTAAAGGTCATTAGTAAAGCTTTAAAGGAGAGTCTGTAGTGGACCGGTAGCCAATGTAGGTGCTTCAGTATTGGGGTTATGTGTTCTCTCCTGGAGGCCCCGTGCAACAATCTGGCGGCTGCATTCATCGCAAGCTATAGAGGATTCAACATTCTCTTTGGGAGTCCATGTAGTATAATGTTGGCATAGTCAAAATGCGGGATTACTAGGGCTTGATAGACTGTCCGGAAGTCATCTGGCTCAAGAAGCTGTCGTAGGTGACAGAGCGTCCATATTTTGTGGTAGACCGTTTTAACCATCTTGCTCACTTGGGCTTTCATGTTGAGCTGTTGGTCTAGCATAACCCCTAAGTACCGTGCAGTGGGTTTGCTGAGGAGCTCAGCATCTCGTACCTTCAGAGCGGTAGGTGGAGTGAATGCTGGGTTTCTGGTGATAAAGAGGACCTCTGTTGTCTTGAAGTTTATCTTGAGCATCTGCGTGTGTAGCCAGTCTGTGACGGCATCGAAGCAGGATGTCAATGGTGAGAGATCTGGATGTTCGGTTGAGATAGGCATGTCAAGCAGAATGTCTTCAGCATAGACCAGATAGTTGATATTGAAAGAACGGATGATCTCGCAAATGGGCTGCATGATGTCTTTTTCTAATGATCTCGTTCTTCGCATGATGTATCCAAAGTATGAAAGCTGAAATCTTGACATCTGAGCTTCTAAAGAAAGCTTAGGTCTGATCTCCTCTAGTACTGACTGGTTTGTTCTTTGGGCAGTCCATGGTTTACACAGTATTTGTCACCAGCACCATAATTCAAAGGCATCAATTTTCTTCCTGTCTATCTTTTTCATTGTACAACTTTCGCATCCATATGACGTTATTGAAAATGCCATGGCTTGAACAAGTCAAATCTTTGTATGGAGAGAGACATCTCTGTTCCTGTAAATCTTGTCTAGGTCCTTCAAAGCCATTCTGCAAAGAGCAATGTGTCTTCAGATTTCTTGACTGCTTGTTGCTTGTTTTTTGATAGTTGATCCAACTAGGTTAAAGTTGTCCACTATTTCAATGTCTTCTCCATCAACGATGAACTCATTGATTTTGCCAGTTGCCATGATATTTGTCTTCTTTACATTAAGGTGCAGGCCCATTTTAAGACTATGTTCCTTAATCTTGAGAAGCAAATGTTTCAGATGATCTTCACTTTCAGCCAGTAATGTGGTATCATCAGCATAAGAAAGGGTGTTGATGAGTCTTCCACCATTTTTCATACCTCTGTTGTCTTCATACAATCGTGCTTCTCTGATGATTTATTCTGCATATAAATTAAACAGGTAGGGGGAATGTATGCAGCCTTGTCATATAGCTTTGCTGATTTTAAACCATTCTGTTTCTCCTTGCTCTGTTCAAGGTGTTGTTTCTTGATCAATGTAAAGGATGTGCAAGAGAACAATCAGGTGCTCTGGTATACCTATGCTTCTTAACCCGTTTTGGACAACTCGCATATTCTTTCTCTGTTCTGGATGATTTATTAGATTTGTTACACTCAAACAATTATGAAATGCTGGCAATAATAAAAAATATTAAAACTTTGCAGAAAATAGAAGTTTCACATAGTGTATGTTTTTCATACACTGGTCCAATATAGTATACTGTCCGTCTTCAGAAAAGATAGGATTCAGTTCCAATATTCATTGACATAAACATACTGTATGATACTATTGAAACTTCAGTTTTCATTTAAAACACTTTATTATGATATAATATAGTTTGTTGAGTGCATTCTGACAGCGGAATATGATACACGTAAAAACACTTCTGAAGCAGTGCGTTGATATTGCACCATTGAAACACCTAGAACAGAATGCTTGACAGCAATTACTTTCGACAACATATTAGCCCAGCGTATGAAAAACATACAAGGCCAATATATGCACCAATAACTCTGACACTAAGTAACTTACAGTTATCTAAACCTATTTTCTAAAGTCTACAAATACTTTTATTTGCAAAATAGTAGCTATTATAGCATTATAAGCTACTTACTATTTTTTGTGATCTTTTTATGTTGAACCGCCAGTACCGTCAAAATCAGAAAACTTTGAATACTATTAAACTAACTAGATCTCAGATAAAAAATCTGTATATAATGCTTTTTGACATAACGATAATAGCTAAACATAGTTCCATTGAATTTATAACCATTAATTAGCAAACAGTTGAGTAATAAGTATGGAAACCTTATGTATGTAAAACATAAGCTGGTCCAAAACGGGTTAATGTGGACCAGAGTTTCTCATGGTTTACACATTCAAAAGTCTTGCTGTAATCAATGAAGCACAAATAAATATCTTTTCAAGAATCCATCTCACATCTGCGATGATGTCTCTCGTTCGCCTTTTCCTGAATCCTGCTTGCACTTCAGTTAGTTCTTATTTCAGGTATGAATGTAGTCTCTGTGTATAATTTTCAGTAGAATCTTGCTGGCATGTGGGATCAGAGTGATTGTGCAATAATTTCCACAATCAGTCAGATCACCTTTCTTTAGTATTGGTATAAACACAGATCTTTTCCAGTCAGTTGGCCATGATGTCTTCCAAATTTCCTGGAGAGCCTTGTAAGTATGGTAATAGCTGCATCAGATTGCTGTAATACGTCTATTGGAATGCCATCAATGCCCAATGCTTTGTTCTTTGATAAGGTTTCCAATGCTGCTTCGACTTCTTCTTTCATCACTAATGGTTCCGTATTTTAAGGTGCAGGCTGAAACAGCTGTTGGTCCATTTGGTCTTTATCATATAAAAACTCTGTATATTCTTTACACCTTTTCTTGATCTTCTCAGCATCATTCAACTTAGATCTTTGAGCATATTGTAACATTCCAATTTGAGGCTGGTCCAGGTGATTTGCTACTCTTCAGTGTATCAAATAGTTGTAATGCATCTTAGTGGTTTATCAAGATTTGCTTCAGTTTTTCTGATACATGACCTTTAAATCCCATTTCAGACAAGATAACTTCCCTACAGCAAATAATTCATTCAGTTTGTCTAATATGGCCTTGTCTTCCCTTAGTGTTCTTTTCATCCTTCTAACATCTAATGGTCCAACTGACTCTCTCACAGGATTTTTGCTACAAAAATACTTGAAAAAGTTTTTATTATGCATTTTTGCTTCCCAGGCAAGTTTCTTTTCAAATTCTCTCTGCCTGCCATAGCAATGCCTTGCATCTAACTTGCCAGTGCTTACTGTTTGCTCTTTCACATTTTCGTCATTTGGCTCTCTTTTCCATTTTCTGGAAGATGCTTTTTTGGCTGCAACCCTCAAAAGAAGATTCCAATCCTAATATCAATGCCACCAAATAGACTATATTTCCATTTTTTATTTGTTGGAGCTTCAATCAAAAGGAGGGTGATAAAAGTGTTCACCTCCTTGCTGTAGATGCACATTTTATTTTTAATTTTAATTCCAGAGCCAAAACCCAAAAATACATTGGCACATGATCAGATAAGTAACAAACACTGTCAATCGACAACAATGATTTGCCATGTTTCGGACCACTCAACTGGTCCTGCATCAGGTCCAAAAAGCTTTTGACAGGCTTCAAAGTGCAGCTCAAATTCAGAATAAAAAAAGCTCTGATCAGCATAACTTCAAGAAAATCCAGTCTGCGGGCTTTTTAGAAAATGGCGCCTGGTGAGAGGTCTTACGTGTGCACTAGGTGCAAGGAGCTCTTTGCTCTCAGGGAACAAGTCCGTTCTCTTGAGGCTAAAGTAGCAGACTTGGAAAACATAAGACAGACAGAGAGGTACATAGACGAGACCTACAGGGATATAGTCCTGAAGTCCCACCTCCAGTCTGGCAGCACCCCTGTTGCCATGGAGGAGAGAGGTCACGTGACAGGAGAGCATCACCCTGGTGTGGCAGGAAGTGATCCTGTAACTAGGACCTGTCCGCCAGGTGATGTAAAACCCTCTCACACCGAGGAAGTTTCTCCAGGGCCATGTGGCCATGAGGGAAGGGTTAGGACAGCCGTTATAGTTGGTGATTCGATCATTAGGCATGTAGATAGCTGGGTGGCTGGTGGACGTGAGGATCGCCTGGTAAAATGCCTGCCTGGTGCAAAGGTAGCGGACCTCATGCGACACCTAGATAAGGTCTTAGATAGTGCTGGGGAGGAGTCTGCTGTCTTGGTACATGTCGGTACCAATGACATAGGAAAATGTGTAGGGAGGTTCTGGAGGCAAAATTTAGGCTTTTAGGTAGGAAGTTGAAATCCAGAACTTCCATGGTAGCATTCTCCGAAATGCTCCCTGTTCCACGCGCAGGACCCAAAAGGAAGGCAGAGCTCCGGAGTCTCAATGCATGGATGAGACAATGGTGCAGAGATGAGGGTTTTGGATTTGTTAGGAACTGGGGAACATTCTGGGGAAAGGAGGGGCTCTTCCGAAGGGATGGGCTTCACCTTAACCGGGATGGAAACAGGCTGCTGGCATTAACCTTTAAAAAGGAGATAGAGGAGCTTTTAAACTAGATATTAGGGGAAAGCCGACAGTCGCCCAAGAGCGGATGGTTCGGAAGAATGTATCCTTGAAGGATACTACCAAAAGCAGAGAGGTTCCACAAAAGAGTAAAGTAGCCCAAATGCCCTCAAGTATGGAGCAGACAGAGCTTTAAGATCCCAATTTACCCATGTCTAACAATAGCCAAATTAACATGAATAAAATACATTCTCTAAAATGCTTGTATGCAAATGAAAGGTTAGATATGATTGGAATATCAGAGACATGGTGGTATCGACTGGGTCAGTGTCACGTCAGGACATGCTAGGGAGATAAAGTTCCTAGATGAAATAAATGACTGCTTCTTGGAGCAGCTGGTTCATGAACCGACCAGAGGGGAAGCCATATTAGACCTAGTCCTTAGTGCAGAGGTGTCCAAACCTGTCCTGGAGGGCCACAATCCTGCCAGGTTTTGGGATAGCCCTAATGAATATGCATGAGATATATATGCATTAGAGATATCCTGCCAACCTGACTGGTTTGTGGCCCTCCAGGACTGGATTTGGAGACCCCTGCTTTAAACCTCTGTCATTTAAGATGGTGAGTGGGCAAGGTACAGATGTCCTAGACATCAAAAGGGTAGCTAGAATGTGTCACATTCATCCTCGATTCTCACCACCACCAAAAAGATGTCTAATGGACAATATTTTGGTGGTGGTGAGAAGTAAGGAGGAATGTGACAAATTATATCTAACCTTTTTGATGTCTTGGACATCTGCACCTTGCCCACTCACAATCTTAAATGACAGAGGTGTAAGGCAGGGGTCTCCAAATCCAGTCCTGGAGGGCCACAAACCAATCAGGTTGGCAGGCTATCTCTAATGCATATATATCTCATGCATATTCATTAGAGCTATCCCAAAACCTGGCAGGATTGTGGCCCTCCAGGACAGGTTTGGACACCTCTGCCTTAGTGGAACACCAGATCTAGTGCAAGAGATAAGGGTGTTGGGGCCACTTGGCAATAGTGATCATAGCATGATCGCCTTTGATTTAATTAGTGGAGGAGGGATAGTAAGGAAATCCACAGTACTACCTTTTAACTTTCGAAAGGGAGACTATGATAAAATGAGGAAAACAGTTAAGAAAAAACTAAAAAGAGCAGTTGCAAAGGTTAAAGACGTACATCAAGCTTGGGTGTTGTTGAAAAATACTAACTTGGAAGCCCAGACCAGCTGTATTCCACGCTTTAAGAAAAGTGGAAGGAAGTCCAAAAAACTGCCAGCATGGTTTAAAGGTGAGGTCAGAGAGGCTGTTGTTGCCAAAAAAGCATCTTTCAGGAAATGGAAAAAAGAGCCAAACAATGAAACCTGGAAACAGCACAAGCACTGGCAAATCAAATGCAAGGCATTGATAAGGCAGGCAAAGAGAGAATTTGAGAAGAAGCTTGCTGCGGAAGCAAAAACGCGAAATAAAGACCTTTTCAAGTACATTCATAGCAAAAAACCTGTGAGAGAGTCAGTTGGTCCATTAGATGATAAAGGGGTTAAAGGAGCACTAAGAGGCAACAAGGCGATAGCGGAGAGACTGAATGAATTCTTTGCTTCGGTCTTTACTGAGGAAGATGAAGGGATGTTACCCATGACTGAAGTGGTATTTAAAGGTGCGGAAGAATTGAAGGAAATATCGATACATCGGGAAGATGTCTTACAACTATTAGATAAACTGAAGAGTAGCAAATCACCTGGGCCGGATGGTATACATCCAAGGGTGTTGAAAGAACTGAAATATGAGATTGCAGACCTGCTATCAGTAATCTGTGAACTATCATTAAAATCATCTCTAATACCTGAAGATTGGAGGATCGCCAATGTAACACCAATTTTTAAAAAGGGTTCCAGGGGTGATCCGGGAAACTACAGACCGGTGAGCTTGACATCAGTACCAGGAAAAATGGTAGAAACCATCATAAAGAATAAAATTACTCAGCATGTAGATAGTCACAACCTAATGGGAGACAGCCACATGGCTTTAGACAAGGAAGATCTTGTCTTACTAATCTGTTATGTTTTTTTGAAGGAGTAAATAAACAGGTGGACAAAGGTGAGTCGGTTGATATTGTGTATCTGGACTTTCAGAAAGCCTTTGACAAGGTCCCTCATCAGAGACTTTTGGCAAAACTAAAGAGTCATGGGATAGGAGGCAGTGTATTATTGTGGATCGGGAACTGGTTAAAAGATAGAAAGGGGGGGAGGGGAGGGGGGAGGGGGAGGGGGGAAGAGGGGGGAGAGGAGGGGAGAGGGAAAGGAGTAGGGAGGGGAAGAAAGGAAAGAGAAGGGAGGGAAGGGAAGGGGGAGGGGGAGAGGGGGGAGGGGGGAAAAGGGAAGGGGGGAGGGAAAGGAGGAAAGGGGAAGGGGGAGGGGGGGAGAGGGGAGGGGGAGGGGGAGGGAAGGGGGGAGGGGGGATGGGGAGGGGGAAGGGGGGGAAGAGGAGGAGGGGAAGGGGGAAAAAGGAAGGGGGAGAGAGGGGAGAGGGAGAGGGGGGGAGGGAGAGGGAGAGGGGGAGGGGGAGAGGGGGACCATTATTATTACTATTATTATATATTTATTATTATTATTACTATTATTATTTATTTGATTGGGCAATAATTTGATTTTGTACATGTTTTTATTTTTATTTTTAGAAGTTTTTTAGATTATAGCGACTTCCATTGACTCTGTTGAGCCTGGTGAAGTCCATGTATTTCACACCCTCAGGTAATGTCTTCCCAATATATTATATTATATATTTATATATTTTTTTATTATTATATATTTTTTTATCTTTGGTTTGGTCCTATTCCTTTGTCTCCTCATCCCTTCCATTCTCTTGGTTCTATATGGCTGTTTACAGGTTCCCTGTATATGTCCGTTTAAGCATTTCATAATTATAAATGTTTGATTCAATAGTTTTTAACAAATTTCTTTGGATATCTAGTGTATATTTTTTGATCTCCAGTATTGTCATTTGTATTCCAAATTGCATCTTTATATTTTTAATTTTTATTTTTTTAATTATTTAATTATTTATGTATTTATATATTTATATATTTATTTATATGTGTGTATGTATATAAGTTTAAATATATAATTTGATTTATAGAGCAGTTGTTTATTCAATGTACTGAGTTTTATTCTAATTATATATGTATTATCATCATTTTAATTGAGATATTTATCATGGTTTCCCCCCCCCCCTCTTTTTATGTTTTATTAATGCATTTTTAGTCTTTTTTGAGACTCAAGTCATTTGTGATAGTCCAATTTAGCCTGTTTTTTCATGTATAATGTATTTTTTATGTTATATTTTTTTGTTTTAACCCCCCTTTTTTTGCACTATTATTGTTTTGATTTTATTATATTAATGTAATTTTATAAATTTAATTTTTAGTGTGTCCTGATAGCCCCTGACGAAGTGACATACGAAACACGGTCCTGTGTTGGGCTTAGGCCACTTAATTGGTACTAATAAAGGTATTGGGTGCTGAATCTGCCACTTCCTGTTTTTGGTTCTGCCCAAAGAACAAACCAGTCAGTACTAAATCTAATCTTTCTTCAGAAGCTCAGATGAGAAGACTTTGGGGCATGTTTACTAAAAACCGCTAATTTGCGCGCCGCAAAATAGCGCACTAAAAGCGGTACTTAAAAGCGCTTAAATGCCCCGCAATCGTGCGTGTCACCCCCGCACAGGTGCGCGGCACAATAACCGGCCCCGCACAAGTACGGGCCCGCAAATGTCCGATAGAGGCGTGGAACAGCTAACAGAGGGCGGAGGAAGGTTCCTGAGGGGCGGAGAGACGGGTTTAATGGGCGGGGAAGGGGAGGGGAGAGGCTTCCCGCACATTATCGGGGCCGAATCCCAAAGCAAAACTACCGCGAGTGAAACACTCGCGGTAGAGGGCATTTAAAGGGAAGAGAAACCATTTACGTCAGCAATGTACAGCAAAATCGGGGAAACCTGAAAAACGTGAGCAGTGTGATACATGTGCACAACACAAAAGTGAAAATAAAAATAGAAAGTGACCACAACAACAAAAATATCACAAATAGTAATGCAGCTGGGGAACAGTTATAGTAATGGGCAAATATAGAAAACACACCCAGGAAAGCTCCAGAAAGAAGAAATGAATATTGGAAGGGTCTACGGAGCGGAGACTCATCCAAAACAAATGTCCTTTTTGGAGCTTTCCTGGGAGTGTTTGCTATGGTTGCCCATTAATATCACTTTTGCCCAGCGTGGTGATATATTGTCCCCCAGTGTCTGTGGTCATTTCCGGGGTTTATGTGCACGTTTGTCACCAGACAGAGTGCATGTGCCCACAGTAAAAATGCGTAGAGCAGGGTTTGTGACTCCATCCTGCCAGGTATACTACCTCCAGGGGCTGCATTGTCTCTGTGGCCATAGTGTGGTGCAGCGGACAGAGCCAGTACCTCTAGGACCAGAGGTTCAAATCCCAGTTGGGGCACATGCCAGCCCAGCCCCTATATTTTACCCACCACTAAACAAAGATAGCGCAGACACCCCTGTATTGCAGGGAAAATAAGCATGGGGAAAACACCCATATTTTACACAACACTGAAAAAACACAACAACAATGGGCATTACCTACAGCCAAATCCCCCAAATGCAGTCCCGTACTGCCACATTGCAATCTGGTCATCTGCTGTTTCTGAGAGAAGCTCATGCCAGCATGTTGGCGGACGAGTACATGTGGTACAGGGGGCAGTGGCTGCTAGCCACAGAAGACAGAGGCCTAGCCATGTGCAGGCTGGCACAGTCCACTGCAACAGACAGGCCCTACCGGATCCACAGTAATGGACATTCCAGGGAAACCAGCCAATCTGTGGCTACACGGTGGTGCAGTGCACACAGACAGTGCATGCAAGAACAGAAGGTCACAGGTTCAAAGCCAAGCTGGGGCTTCCACCAATCCTAGCCACATATTTTTCCCACACCTACACAGTGATAGTAAGGACACACCTTTCGTGTCGAGGACATATGCAATGGTAATACGTCTATCTTTTACCCCACTGAGCACAGACACCATGAACAGGGGCAGTACCTAGAGCAGACTCTCCCAAATGCATTCCTGGTGTGCCACACACCAGTCAGGTTCCATGCTGCCACTCATACAAATGCCTGTGCTGTATATCTATGCACCACCCCCATGGCATGTAGATGTAGCTCATGCCTATTCATGAGGGACAGCAGGAAAACACGAACAATGTGATGCAGACCTGGACTGGGGTTGGGAATCTCTGCCGTAAAGCAGCAGCCAACAGGGGCAGACACACCCACACCCACACCCACAGGCCCCATTGGCCAATGTCTCCTGGAGAGGCAGAACAGTGGACCCTGCGTGCATCTCCCAATACTAGCACCTGCATACCTTAGCAATGTCACCCTACACCTGAGGTATACGGTACACAGCTCTGAGACGTTTGCTAGGAGTACTGGCAGATAGATATCCATACGTTACGCACATACTGCTAGTTGACCCCATCAGAACAATCTGTTAGGTGTTTGCGGGGCGTGCTCCAGGACTGGCCTCTGACGGTGTTTACCACCCTGGGGAGTGACCCCCAGCAGTACTGCGTACCATATCCATGCCTTGCCGTGCCTAGGACAGGTTTGGTGGCCAAGGCTAATTACCTCCTCAATAGTAGCACCATGCTGGCATAGGTGTGGAAGTGTGTGTCTGTCTATACAGTGGGTGCTGGCTGCAAGCCCCTTCCACAGCCCACACTGCCAGCACTGTTGCCAGTATTGGCCTGCTAATGTGCATAATGAGTAGCAAGGGACCATGGGTATATCTCAGACAGGGTGGGCTGACCAGGATGCAGCTGCACAGGGCATAGGGCACTGGCAGGGACATGGTAGTGCCCAGCCACCACCTGCACAGACAGGGGGACCTCTGTATGTGCTGCTGGGGGATCACTCTCACCCTGAGTGTGCAGTGATGGCAGCATGGCTAGGCACACCCATAGTGCTGTATTGTGTTTCTCTCATGTGATATATATGGGTTTCCTGTTGGGGCCTTTTCACTGACTTATCTGCTTGTGTGTGCTGCCACCCCAGTTGTGGGTGCATGCATTTCCATCAGGACCAACCAGCAGACTGAGCACAGATGGTATGTGTCTTGATGGAGTGCCTTGCAGGGTGCAGTGGCTGATGGCTTGCTGCAGGAGAATATCAGATAGTGGTGGGGTGCATCTATGAATATCCAGGCCTAATGTCTGTCTGATATTGTGTTATGTGTGTGTGGAGCTGCTTGGACTGCCCTGTGGGGGGTCTACTTCCCCAGCAGGACTGGGGTTCATGGTTGACTCTACTGCCATCAGTGGTGGTGGTGGGGGGGGGGGGGGGGGGGGGGTGGGGAAAGAAAAGAAGATAGTATGGGGATCTGTTGGTGGGAGACCCTGTATTGTCCACCCGGGGGGGGGGGGGGGGGGGTTACACAAACTGTGGCAGACAGCGATCTCCAAGATGTTTATGCAGCATCTACCTATTTCACAGGTTATTGCTGCTTTGGAGCTCTGGCATGGCCGCATTCAGCCATGCAAGGTGTTGTGCACCTGGTCCTGGGCGCATCATCACACACTCAGGGTGGGCATAGTAACCGCACAATGTGATGGTGTTTAGCTACTCTTCTTTGCCGTTTGTCCACCCACTCAGGACACCCTACCAGGCCGAGGTGCTGTGTGGGTGCACAAGGACACCTCCCCCTACCAGGCCGGGTAGCTTTAGGGGTGCAGTTCCCATCTTGTGTGCATCTGTGGACAGCTGATTTGCATGTGCAGTGCATCATGGGTACGGGTGGCCTAACCCTATCCTGTTTACACCAGCAGACTGTCTGTGATGTGACGTGCAGGCTATCTGCAGCCAGGCAGGAGCTTGCTTACAGCTATAGAGGTGTAGCCCAATGGTTACGCCACTGCCTGTGCAGCCAGAGGTCATGGGTTCATAACCACAGTGGGGTTCTGTGATAGGGTTTTCCAAAGCATTTTTTTACATTTACTGTACATATGTTGATGCCTGCAATAACACCCTCAGCGTACTGTACCCATAAGGTGCCTCTGAGGGTGCTTTATTGGGCGCCCTATAGGGCACTTTATGGTTGGCATCCATATAGGGTGCACTATACATTATCCTGTGTCGCAACATACATGCTGCCCTATAGGGGACATTCTAGGGTGCCTTGGTGGACGGTGCACTATAACATGTGCCTTATGGTCCGCCTTATGTTAACATGCTGTGAGAGTGCGTTTGCTAGTAGTTATCACAAAATAGAATTAAAAAGCCTCCTAAAGCACTCCACAACATAAAATATACTGCCTCAGCTAGCCTTTTTCAATGGGCATTGTAAGGGATTGAACCCCTGGTCCCTGCACCATTGGTCAGTGTCTTAACCATTGTGCTGTGGCTGTGTTCCTTTGCTTTAGCATCAGCGTGCTGCATCCTGCTGCCCACAATGAACAGTGCGCCGCCTTATGCCGCCCCACAATGAACAGTGCGCCGCCTTATGCCGCCCCACAATGAACAGTGCGCCGCCTTATGCCGCCCCACAATGAACAGTGCGCCGCCTTATGCCGCCCCAAAATGAACAGTGCGCCGCCTTAAAATTATTTTGCCTCCTGACACACATTTCCACATTCAAGGTGGTGCCTCAGCCAGCCTTTTTGGGCTGCACACACTGGGGGATTGAACCCATGGCCCCTGCACCATTGGTTATTGTCTTCACCGTTGTGCTACGGCTCTGTTCCTATATGTGCCCAGCTGCGCCCCACTTAGCCTTCCCACGCGCTAATGCGGGCCCCGCACATTAACTCGACGCGCACACATACGGTCTTTTTTTTTCCTTTTTCGGCCTGAACCGCCCACTCCTGATATTTATTTATTTTATTTATTTAACAAGAACTTATATACCGCAGCTTCCAGAGATCAGCTGCGGTTCACAAATAACAACCGTCAACAAAGCATAGTTTGTTTTACATGGCACAGGCACACTACCGCAGCCCCGCACGTTAGGAATGTTTAGTAAACATGCCCCTTTGACTTTCATATTTTGGACTTATCATGCAAAGAGAGAGATCATTACAGAAAGACATCATGCTTGGCAAGGTTGAAGGTCAATGCAAAAGAGAAAGGCCAGCAATGAGATGGATCGATATAATAGTAGCAGCTATGGGTGCCACTCTGTCAACAATGAGCTGCCTGACTAAAGACCAAACACAGTTTAGGTCAACTATCCAGAGGATCACCATGAGTCAGCACCAACTCAATGGCACTTAACAACAACATGGCAGAAATATTAAAGATACTTGAAAAGGCCTTCCCCTTAATTTCAAAAATGTACAGTTTTCATCTTGTTCCTTAGAAGAAGGAGATTGAGGAGGTAACATCAGTTTCTGTTCAGTCTACAGACTCTTCAGATATAACTGTTTTGATCAAAGAATCAGAGGAAGAAAAGTCAGTTCCTATGTCTCTTAAGGGGTATGTTTGCAAAGCAGTGGTAGCAGCCTCCGTGCAATATCGGAGCTGCAGCCCCATTGAATTCACTACGCTGCTTTGTAAACATACCCCTAATTGTAAATTTAGTATTATTCTCTGAAATTTCTGCTGAAGTGTTTTTTTTCTTCAGCAATATCCTTTTTTCTGACCCTAGAGTAAGAATGTTCTCAGATGTAAAAAGTACTCAGCTTAGAAGTAAACAGCCTATGTTATTGATACCGGCTGTGTTAAACTTGGGGGTATGTAAACAAAGCAGTTGAAGTGGCCTCCGTGAATTCAATGGGGCCGCAGTTCTGATATCGCATGGAGGCTGCTACCGCTGCTTTGTAAACATACCCCTTGGTGTTTTCTTTTGCTTTAATTTTCCATGCAAATGTGTAATATATTTCAATGTAAAACAAGTTTTTATAATCCATCATAATTTTCTAATTTTGGACTGCTCATTTGGCTCAGTGACCTGTTTCCTAGTCTATTACAGACTAGTCTTCTTTTGTAGGCACTATGAAAAAATAAGAATATTCTTTGCCCTACTATGCTTATTTTTCCTTTAGACTTTTTTTCTATGTATATTGTGGTTGGCTGGTTTCCCTATATTTGTGGTCTTTTAGCACATTGATATTAATCTAGTGCCTTTTTATATTGATATCCTTTTTATCATTGGAATTACCATGTGATTGTTTTGCTAATGCTATTTGGGTTGGTAAATTCGAGAGTAACATAGAGAGAAAAAAATACATGGATCCAAATCGTAATGACCTTTACTAAATGTCTTGGACAACTAGGTCACTTCTGAAATCAATAACAACAAAAATATATCTCAACCTCGATCACAAGGGATTTGCACATCTCTACTAGATTAAACTGGCATCCTATTAATTTGATTTGTAGTAAAAGATTCAACTTCACTAACCACCACTTTTTAAAGATTGATCTTCTCCTACTTCAATCAGTTCCTTTCAAATCTTATCAATTTTAGACAAAAATAAATGTTTGCCTAAAGCTACTGCTGAGAGACTTTTCAACACGTTTTCTAAGTCATTAACTTTAAGCAAACTGTTGGTCAAACAAAATAGATTTTGAAATTGCCCCCTCCAGTAATCATCCTGGTAAAAAAAATGCACTTAAGTCAGCAATTGCCTTTTTGCATTTTTGCTCTCTACTTTGTTTCCCATATTGTTTCTTTGTAACCAAACAACATTTACTTTTAAACTGGTGCACTGCTTCTGTATACCAAGGAAAGTAATTTGATCATCCCTTCACACACTTAAGAAGTGTTTATTTGTCATCATTCACTATGTTCACTATGGCCATTTTGGTCTTTGGTCACATTTTCTACTGTTACTACTATTTATCATTTGTATAGTGCTACTTGCTTGGTTCACATTCTCAGGCAGCCAGTTCCATAAATTAGCTCTACATTGTTGTACTTTCATTATTTTTAATATTGTCAGGAAGAAGGGGAAGGCAAGAGGAGCCTCCTTGGCAAGGACCGCCTCAGAGTTGGCAAACCTTAAGCCTTACATCCCCTTCCTGTCCCCTAGGCTGTCAGAATATATTGTTTAGCTTTGAAGACCCTGCTATTTTCTACCTCTCCCCCTCCCCCCCCCCCAAAAAAAAAGCTGCCATCCTAGGCAACCACCTAGCTTGCCTGATAATTGGGTTGGCCCTGCCCCAAAGACCATTCCACAGCGTATGGGTCCAGGATTAGAGCAACGAAGTTTGGAGTATCCTCTTCTTGCCATAATAAAGTAAGAATTCTCAGCCCACCAGAGATTTCTCTTAGCCTTGAAGGCCATATCTCTGCCCAGGCTCCAGGATTTATTGTTTTATCTGCTACCTTATCATCAGAGCAATTGAGAAAGTCCCTTCTAAGATCCTCATGATGGACGGAGCAGTGAGGCAAGCAGGGTGATTCTGATATCAGAACTAGTTTCACATGGAGAGGGGAAGGGGGAGATCAGAAGTGTCAGCAGTGCCTATTGTAAGTGCCACTGATTGCAGGAGAAGAAGAGTTTGTTTCATGTTCAACAAAGGAAACCTCTATGGCTTTTCACCCTCTGCTCTGAAAAGACAAGCAGCTATCTCAATGGAATCTATATGACAGGCTGCTGTAGTGCTGGAGTATACTGAATTACCAATATGGACATCTCTGTGGTAGGGCAAGTGTCCAAGAAAGAGGAAGTTAAGAGAGATCACATTGGGAAGAGAACAGTTCTGGAAACTAAATGGCAGTAGTAGCCAGTGTGATAGCCTTGTAAGACAGTGCTTTTCTGCCCTAGAAATTAACATTTTTGGAGAAAATAGAGAGAATTAAATGTGAAAGTACTCAACTTACCACAAGTTCTTTCTATGTCCCTAAGAGAGTTGTTCAAGAGCTATCTATCAGGGATCTTCAAGATTCCCAGCAAAGTCTTACCTCCCTTTAATAAATCATATTATCTTCAATTCAAAAAGTTGGTAGAGAGAGGGTTGTCTGCTATGAATACATTCCAAATATGTATGGATAGTTTGGAATCCGTTTTCTTAGAGGAGTTTGAAGGTGGGAAGCTCATGCAGGCCACTTTGCAGGCCTTATTAGTCTTTAAGTCAGACAAGGACACTGCAATGAGATTGTCATTCAAGAAATTTCATTTTACCATTTGGACACAACAGAAATGTAAGAACTCCTTATAGATACATCAGGAAGTTCTTCTACCGGGTGACAATTTCTTTTCTCAGATTTCTGTCAAAATATTTTATTAAGCTTGATAAAGTGAGGTATATTTTCTATGACCCTAAACTTGTACGATTTTTTTTTAGTGGTGGGGAGGGGGGGGCAGAATCTTCAGTGATCTATGAGTACCATCTTTCTCCTTGTATCTGCATTGTGGGCTGAATAAAAAGTAATCAGGAATTTGCTTGCTTCTTTAAGGTAATCAGTAGGATTTTGTCCCTCTTTTCATCTATCATTGGGTTTTTATTTTCATGCTGTATATCCTATTTTAGTTTCAAATATTTTGCTTATATGTATTCAATACAAAGAAAGCTGGAAAAATCCATAGCTTGCTTTGACTGTAAACAAATGTTGTTGTTTTTTTAATTTGATTTAAATCTGCTAGTAGTTAGTTTCAGGAAATATCCCATAGTTGTAGTATTATTTGATAAAGAACTATTCTTTATTAATCTGTTCTATAGCAGTCATGGATTTGTAAACCTCTATAATACAGTATTACCTCTCAGTTGCCTCTCTCACAAACTGAAGAGCTCTAACCTCTTAAGCCTTTCCTTGTAAAGGAGCTGTTCCATTTCCTTGATCATTTTTATTGCCCTTTTCTACACTTTTTTCTAGTTTGCTATCTCTCTCTATTTTTTTTTTAGATGTAACAACCAGAACTGCACACAGTACTCAAGATGCAAGCATGCCATGGATCAATACAGAGTAATTATTATATCCCCAGTTATGTTTCCTATTTTAGTGCTCATATTCAGCCCAGACTGGTTAGCATTTAAAAAAAAAAACATTGTCGCTATTAAAAAAAAATCCAGTTATTCAGCAGTGATATCCAGATAGTAGCTACCACTGAATATCCGGATGATGTGGGCACTATCTGGATGGCAGTGATCATCAACTGCTTTTTGGATAACTTACCTGAACAGCTTTTTGGCTGTCCTAAGCTATCCGAATAGACTCACCATTATCCAGATAAAGTCCGTATCCACTCTTGCTCTGCCAGCCAGATAAATACTTTTCTACATTGGCCCCTTAAATTTTTGGCTACTCGTGAACCGTGAGCTGATGATTTCAAGAAGGACATCAAAACATTTTCTTAAGGACAACATGGAACCCAAAAGTGTTTACTTATAGTCAGGGCTGCTCCCAGAGTTAGTTCAACGTATTGTCACCCTAGGCAAACCTTAAGCTCCCTTGGCTGTCAAAATTTATGTTTTAGCTTTGAATGCCCTGCTCTTTGGCACCCCCCCCCCCCTCCAAAATTACCACCCTAAGCAAATTTGATGGTTGAGCAGCCCTGCTTATAGTTAAGGTGTTTTGCCCTGTGCATCACTGTATACTGAATTTGGTCTGTTATTTGGATACCCAGTCCTCCAATCTCACAAAGTCCTCCTGCAATTGTTCACAACCCAGTCATGTTTAACAACTTCGAACCATGTGATACAATCTAAAAATCTGATTGCCTCACACACTGTTCCCTTTTTCAGATCTTTAATGAACATGTTAAACTCTACTGGTTCCAGTACAGATTCTGGGGTTACTTCACTATTCAGTTTTCTTCTTTGGGAAAACAAGCCATTTAGTCTTACTCTCTGATTCTTATCTTGTAACCAACTACCAGTCCACAATAGAAAATCATTTCCTATCCTATGTTTTCTTAATTTCCAAAGTAGTCTCATGAGCAGCACAATATTTTCATAAAACTGAGTGACAGAGAACCCATGATACTTCTTTATCCAGTATTATTGAATGTCTAATTTCACTTCTAAATCACATTTATTTATTTATTTAACGTTCTTATATACCACACTCTCTCATCAGCGTGGTTTACAGTAAACATAAAGTGCTCACAGATAGCAACAGGCTGTCGTGAGTTTACATGTAACACATAGCACCTTCTTGTGTTATAAGTGCATGGCATGCAGCAAATACCATTAAGAGGCAGGTTTATTAATGTGTGTTAAGCAGTTAGTGTGGAATTTAGCATGCGCTAACCATTTGCAAAGGTCTGTGGTAAAAACAGGCAGTGTGGTTAAAACACCACTCTACATTCTTAGTGCATTGTGGAGTTGGAACTGGGTGGGTTATGGGTATGGACTGCAAATACAGTTAACACACAGTACTTTACTATGCAGTCTCACATCTACCAATAGTGCAGATGGGTATTGTGCATCCATACTATCAACATGCACTTAGCATGTCCCCAATCACCCCAGTCACCTGATCCCCATGCAGCATCCCTACCTATCCCCCTCCAATCAGCATCCCAACCGACTGATCACCATCTCCATATCCCCACCAAATCATCATCCCCAACTTACCCCATCAAAACACCCCCCATATCAGCATCCCTTCCATTAGCAAACCTTCCCAATAGTCCTCCCATCAGCATTTCTATCCACTCCCTCCAATCCCCCTCATCATCAACACCCCCACAGCACCTAGGGAGGATTTGTTAATAGAAGGGATGCTGATTTGGGAGGAATGATGTTGGATTGGTTTGGTGATGTTCATCAGGGGTTAGGGATGGTATTCTTGTTGGGTTTTTTTTTTAGCAAAGTGGGCCAATGTAACTGCATCACAGATAGTGCAAATGTTGGAAAGAGGATACTGGGCTTGATAGACCTTGGTCTGACCTAGTAAGGCATTTCTTATGTTCTTAAATGCAATCATTGAGCTATCGCCAATGCAGTTGCTGTGCGGTAAATATTAGCCATGTGCAGGAAATGCAGAGATGAGATTCTGGGTACACCCGAAACATCTATTGCACAAACTTTGTACTTACCATGTAATAATTTTTCCACTAATTTTCAATAAGTGCAAATTCTTTCCATACTTTAATAAGCTCCTAAAAGTAACTGGATTTCCTGTGCCAAATGCTACAACAACCTTTAAATTCATATGTCCAGATGGATTGGCCAGGGCCACCCCCAAATTTGGTTCAAGGTGTTTTTTTCCCTAAGCAAACCATTATTTATTTATTTATTTATTTAATGGGATTTCTATACTGCTTTATCCTTAAATCAAAGTGGTTTACAGTAAAACACGAGTGTTATGTTGAACGAGGGGGGAGCATGCTGGGGGAATTGCAACTATGCTCTATGCGTTGCAATCTAACTATATACAATATAACTATTTAGATAATGATTTGGGTTGGGGGGAGGAGGGGCTTGGGGAGCGGATGGGAGGAAGCCGATGTGTGTCAATTGAGTGTCATTTGCTGCCAGGTTATATGGAGATTCCATAGTGTTCTCTATAGAGTGTGGTTTTCAGTAGCTTCCTAAAGCCCTTGATATCTGATGCTGCTCTTAGGTGTTCCAGAAGACAGTTCCATAAGGCAGGCGCAACAAGGGATAAGGCTCTTCCACATGTGGATTGGGTAGACCTGGTGTATTCATTGGGTGTCGTGATCTTTTCAGTTGTGCAACGTCTCCTTAGTCTGGTGCTTGTATCCTTGATGATAAGCGTGGTCAGGCAGCTTACTGAGAGGTTTTGTTTAATCTTAAAGATGTTTAATAGAGTTTTGTACTTGATGCGGGAGAGAATGGGGAGCCAGTGGAGATGATTCAATATGGGGTAATGTGGTCGTGCTTTGATGATCATGTTATAATCCGGGCAACAGTGTTTTGTGCCAACTGTAAGGGGCAGAGAGAGAGTTGTGGAAGTCCAAGGTAGATGGGGTTGCAGTAGTCCAATATGGGTGTTATTATGGCTTGGCAAACTGTTCTGAAGTGTTCTGGGCTTAGTAGTGGTTTGAGTCATCTGATGATCCGCATCTTGAGGTAGGCGGTCTTTGTAGTGTTTTTGATAAGGCGACTGGAGGTTCAGCTTACTGTCCAGGGTGACCCCGAGGTATTTCACTTCGGGTTTGATGGGTACTGCAGTATTGTTCAAAGTGACTGTAGGAGGGGGGGGGTGAAACTGGAGTTCCTTGTTATGATAAGAGCTTCAGTCTTGTTATAGTTTATTGCAAGGTTGTTTTGCTTTAACCATCCAGTCATATCCTGAATGCAGTCCTGTATTAAGGTGTAGTCCAGGTTCTCAGGGTTGATTTGGGTGTAAATCATTATATCATCAGCATATATGGTGTAATGGATCTTGTGGCTTTTGAAGATTGAGCAGATGGGTTGTATGTATATGTTGAATAGCAGTGCGGAAAGGGATGAACCTTGAGGAACTCCTTGTCTTGCTGTGAGTGGTTTGAAGATTTTGGAGCCACATTTGACTTGCAGCCATCTGTCTGTGAGGTAAGAGGTAAACCATTTTAGGGTGGTGTCTTGCAGTCCAATGTCGGATAATCTTTGCAGTAGGATGTCGTGGGATACCGTGTCGAATGCGGAGGTGATGTCAATGAATATTAGGAGGAAGCCCATTTTGCTGTTGTCTATGACTCTGATCAGGTTGTCTAGTAGGAATATCAGCAGGGTTTCAACTCCATGGTTTGGATGAAAACCATGTTGGTGCGGATCTAATGGTGCATGGGCATCAATATGGTCCTGGAGTTGATGTTGAACAGTTTTCTCGATGATCTTCATTAAGAAGGGGAGGCCAGAGATAGGTCTGTATGCAGCTGGCTCATTTTTGTTTGAGGCAGCATTCTTGGCCCCCCCCCCCCCAGCTGTCAAAATCTATTGTTTAACCTTGAATGCCCTTCTCTTTGCTGCCCCCAAATGCTATCACACCTAGGTGACTGTCTAGTTTGCCTAATGGTTGGGCCGTCCCTGAGACTAGACATTGGTTTATGTATATATATTTCTAATCCACTTATAATTTTAGATAACAGGGATATTTTAGAAGCATCTCCATATGTAAACATTATCATTTACATGTGCATATGAGCTACACATGCAAATAACAATTTTAGAAAGACAGTGTTTACATGTGGAGATCTACATATGTCACATATAGTTTCCAAGGGGGTGTGGTTTTGGCGTTGATAGGACATGTTTGGGGTGCATCAAAATCTAGATGTGTATTTTTCATTTTAAAAGGGAAATGCACATACAGACCTAAAAGTTTCCATATTAGGTTTTACATATGCCCTAATCATGCACAAGTACCAGATTAAAGGGACAGGTGTAAAAACCGATGGCACTCCTTCCTGAAACCACCCCTGAAGCTTGTAAAATCCTTCAAACCCAGTCCCCCAAGCAATGAAGAAACTCCTCCCAAAACCACATCCAAAACAGTAAAGATACACTTCCTGAAACCACATCTTAAGCAGTTTCAACATTCCTGATGAATCCACATCCAAAGAAGTGAAGACACATCTCCTAAATCAATATCTGATTCAGTCAAGATCTTCCTAAGTGGTGACTAACTCCCCTGGCAGTGAAGGCCTCTCTCACTCCCATCCCATCCCTTGCACCTATCAGGGGCTATCCATAGTGATCTAGAGGGGAGCAGAAACAACCCCCAACTCTGCAAATGCAATGCAATATGTGCCTTTGAGTCAGTCCTGACTCCTGGTGACTCAGAAGCTCCTGGGTTTTCTTGGCAGTGTCACTGGAAGTAGATTGCCAGGCCTTCCTTCTGCAGCAATGGAGGGTTAAGTGACTTGCCCAAGGCCACATGGAGTGCTAGTAGGAATTGAACCCTGGTTGCTTGGTTACCAAGCCAGTGTTCTAACCACTAGGCTACTCCTCCACTCTCCCAACTGCACCCAGATCCAAATTGGCACCATTGATTCCAGCAGTAGACTTGAAGAACTACCACTGGGAATCAAGTTGCCAAATAAGGGCAAAAGGCAGGTGTAAATGTCCATGGCTTCAGCCTACCCGCTATTTCTGCCAGTTTACCCCTAGTACTTAGAAAGACACATTGGTCCTTATGTGTCTTTACAAAGTGGGCTAGAAATAGGTGACTACCTGGCCTTCATAGGTGGCCCATTAATAAAATTATTCCCATAATTCTTGGGTGACATGGTGAAGCAAAGTTGGGAAATCTAAACTACCTGTATAATACCTCCAAAGCAATTCTAAAGTAAACTGCACAGCAATGAATACCGTTATTATATGGATAATAATCATCAATCAACACATTACACCTATATTTAGCCCCTCTGAGTATAGGTTAAATAGCACTGAATCTATATGTCTGTTCTTAAATACTGCAGCTGGCATTTAAAGAAAATATGTTGACTGCTGGATTTGAAAAGAGACCCCATAGCACCTGTTTGCTAAGCAGCATTAGCTTTAACATGGCAATTAAATGCACGCTGTTAGCATGGATAGAGATATGAATGCCACACTCAAAGATAACATGCATGTATTAATTAAAACATTAATAACCTCATGGGTAAGAGGGCATGGAATTGACAGGGACTGTGCCTTACAGTCAATGAGGAGGTAGTTACCAGTAGGGATGTACTTTCATTTTGAAATAAAAGCAGAAACAAAGTAGCATAGTATATGATGGCAGATAAAGACCAGTATGGTCCTTCTACTCTGCCCAGCAAGGCGGCAAGAGTAGGTGCACTTCTGTTCCGTGCAGGTCACCTCTCCCCAAGCCTTTGTTTAGGGGTGTACCCACCGCTCCATGTAGGTCACCCCTATTAGTTCAGATATAAGAGATAGTTATACTTATTTTCATTTTATCCTATTGCTATAAAGAGATCCACTATGTCTGTTTCATGCCATTTTGAATTCTGTCTCTATGTTTGCCCCCATCACTCTTATGGGGAGGGCATTCCAAGCATCCACCACCTTGTCAGTGAAAAAGTATTTCCTAACATTGCCTTTCAGTTTAGCCCCTTGCAGCTTCATGATATGCCCTCTAGTTTTACAGCTTCCCCGTCTTTGGAAGAGTTTTGTTTGTCCATTAATGCACTTTAAGTATTTAAAGGTCTGAATCATATCTCTCCTGTCCCTCCTCTCCTCCAGAGTGTACATATTGAGATCTTCAAGTCTCTTCACATAAATCTTCTGACACAGGCTCCAAATCATTTTGGTCGCCTTCCTCTGAACCGCTTCCAGCCTTTTTATATCCTTTGCGAGATATGGTCTCCAAAACTGAACACAATATTCCAAGTGAGGCCTCACCAGCGACTTGTACAGTGGCATTAATACCTCCTCCTTTCTGCTAGTAATTCCTCTCTGTATGCAATCAGCATCCTTCTGGCTTTTGCCACCACTTTGTCACACTGTTTCGCTACCTTGAGATCATCAGAAACAATCGCACCAAGGTCTTTCTCCTGGCCGTGCACATCAATCTCTCACCCCCTATCGTATACAATTCCCTTGGATTTCTCCTTCCCAAGTGCATTACACTGCACTTCTTCACATTAAATCTTAACTGCCAAGAATTAGAACATTCTTCCAGCTTTTGTAGATCTTTCCTCATGTTCCCCACTCCCCGAAGGGAGTCCACTCTGTTGCAAATTTTGGTGTCATCAGCAAACAGAGAATTTTCCATTCAGCAATTCAGCAATATCACTCATGAATCTATTGAACAGTACCGGTCCTAAGACTGAACCCTGGGGCACACCGCTAATCAACTTCCTTTCATCCAAGTGAGTTCCGTTTACCGTCACCTTCTGTCATCTGTCAGTCAACCAATTTCTGATCCAGTTCACCATCTTGGGACCTATCCCCAAGCTGTTGAGTTTATTTATAAGCCTCCTATGAAGAACAGTATTAAAGGCTTTGCTGAAATCTAGGTAGATCACATCCATCACATGCCCTTGATCTAGTTCTCTGGTCACCCAATCAAAGAACTCAATCAGATTTGTTTGGCAGGATCGTTCTTTGGTAAAACCATGTTGCCTTGGATCATGCAACCTGTTGGTTTTGAGGAAGTCCACTATTCGCTCTTTCAGGAGCACCTCCATTACTTTTCCTGCCACCGAGGTAAGGCTTACCAGCCTGTAGTTTGTCTATTCTTCCCTATTATCACTTTTGTGAAGAGGTACCACATCAGCCCTTCTCCATTCCTGTGGAACTTCTTCTGTCTCCAATGATCTATTAAAGCATCCTTTAAAGGCCCTGCAAGAACCTCTCTGAGCTCTTTCAATATCCTGGGATGTATCACATCTGGTCCCAGTTTTGCGAGCTGTTCTAACACATCATCTTTTGTGAAAGGTGTGGTATCTACTCCATTCCCATTTGTATATTTGTCAGTCACAGGTGGTCCTTCTCCAGGATTTTCTCTAGTGAAAACAGAGCAAAAGTATTTGTTTAACATTTTCGCTTTTCTAATGTCACTTTCCACAAATCTGTTCCCAGCACTTTTGAGTCCTGCAATTCCACCTTTGATTATCCTCCTCTCCCAAATATACCTGAAAAAAGTATTGTCGCCACACTTCACATCTTCAGCCATCTTTTCTTCTGCTTTTGATTTTGCTATTCTTATTTCTCTTTTTGTCTCTTTTAGTTTGTCCTGTATTCTTTTCTGTGTTCCTCTCTTTGCGAGCTTCTGAATTTTATGAAAGCTGTGTTTTTAGCCTTTATTTGTGCAACCACTTCTTTGGAGAACCAAATAGGTTTCCTTTTCCTTTTGTTTTTATTTACATTCTTTACATATGTATCTGTTGCACCTTTTATTGCTTTCTTTAGTTTAGCCCATTGCAATTCCACTTCCCTTATCCCCTCCCACCCTACCAACTTCTCCTTCAGGTACTTGGCCGTTTTACTGAAGTCAGCATTTTTGAGGTCTAGACTTTGAATTTGCTGTGATTGTATTCCACCTTTGCTTTTACCTCAAACCACACTGTGTGATGATCGCTGCTGCTCACATGGGCACCCATCTGGATATTCGACACGCTATCACCATTGGTGAGCACTAAATCCATCATGAAGCTCTCCATTATGCAATAGAGTGCAGAACTGCAAAAAAAAGATTTGAAGATGAAAAATCCCAAAAAATAAGATAAAAAATAAAACTAAATGAAACTAAACAAAATTGTTTGGCCTCTACAACCGTAGTTACCTGGTATTGACTATTAGTGCTGAGATAACACAGCTAACTACATTGTATTATCTGCCATACAGTTAGCACCCTTTAAAAGAGAGGTTGCAAACAGAAAAAACCCAGTAATAAAACTACTTCCCACAGGTCAGAAAAATCCTTTATTATGCCCAACACGGCTGTGTTTCAGCAGAAAATGCCTGCATAGGGTCACATGTATCACAGAGATAAAACATATCTAAAACTCATAGAATTACCACCAGTGTGGCCGTGTTTCTCACATCAGTTTCACACTAGTGATAATTCTATGAGTTTTAGATTTGTTTTATCTCTGTTACATATGTGCCCCTATGCAGGCATTTTCTGCTGAAACACAGCCGTGTTGGGCATAATAAAGGATTTTTCTGACATGTGGGAAGTAGTTTTACCACTGCTTTCTTTTCTGTTTGCAACCTCTCTGGGGGTGTCCCCTAGTCTTGTCCTTTTGTCCGAGGCACTTCCTTTTGTCCGAGGCACCCATAAACCTGGAGTCTCTAATAAATTAGCCCCACCTAATTATGAGGTCCAATAAGGACATACCACTGCAACAGCTCCCTCAAATCCACTGGTTCCCCAAAGCAAAAAACAAACCTTGAATTTTATATGATGAGAGACAGAAAGCCAATGCAACTCCTAAAAAAACAGATAAAGTCCTATCAAATTTACTTATTCCAGAGAACAGCCTCACCCCGGCATTCTGTACCTTCTGAAAATAGGGTTGCCAAATGTTTAAAAGAGAAAAACCTGCCACCTGCCACCCATGCTCTGTTTCTGCCCCACCCCCTACCCCTCCCTGCCCCACCCCCAACAAATAATTGCAGAGGGCAGAAGTGCAGGCTTTAACATCTGCAGGCCATGCCAAGAGGGGGAAGGGGAATACAAGCGATTGCACTCTTCATCACCTATTCATCCACAGTTCTCTCCTCAGGTTCCCCAACACGCCTATGCTCTCCAAAACATCCCTCACCCTTTCCACAAAAATTTATGCAGAGCAGAGCTAGCACACTACCTCATAAACACACCATCTAAAAAGAAAATCTCAGTACTGGAAATACAAACTCTCTCAGTAACAGGCTTACTGTGAATTAACACAAGAAAGTCATTCAGGACCAAGAAAAAAACTATGATGCCAGCATTAATTTCCAAAACTCACACAAGGACCCTACTTAGGAAAAGGCAAGCACTGTAAATATTGCAGTGGGCGCTAGAACATTAGTAAAGCTAGCAGGAAAACTGAACAAGTCAGATTACTACACAATCTTAAACAGAAATCCCGTGCTATAGAATACCTGGTTTTGGCTGCACATTCAGAATACAGATAGACCTTCACTACATAAAAGTAAATGACCACAAAGTGAAGGTGGAAATATGTAGACAGAAATAAAACTGAAATCTGAAAAAGTCAGACAGTGCAGGAGGAAGGTGGGGTGGAGACGTGCTCCCACTCATCTTGCCCTACTTCCAGTGGTCCTCAAGCCACTAGTCTCCAAATCCCTGGTGGCCAGCAGCAAGTGTAACCACATCATCCCCAATCCACACTAGACAGCGACTCCAGCCACTCTCCCATTCTTTTCCCCAACTGGATCACAACAGAGGGTTAGAAATTAGAATCAGCTGCTTATCTTGTCCTGGCAAAATTCTTTCTTCCCCACCTCCATGTCAGCATTTCCTATCACCCTATTTTCTCAGTGTCCAGCATCCCTTCTGTGCATCCCTAGTTCCCCAATATCCGGCATTCCCCCTCTCTTCATATTGCCCTGCATCTGCGCTTTTTCCTATTCCCCTGATACCCAGCATTCCCTTTTTCTGTCCCTATCCCCCCCCCCTCTTATGTTCATTATTCCCATCTGTCTTGTTATACCCTCCACCCCAGTCCAACATCTTATGCCTTCCTATCCCCCTCCCCCATGTCCAGCATTTCCACTGTCATTCCACTCAACAGTATTCTTCTGGGTCTTTATCTGTCCTTTGGGTCTTTATCCCCTCTCCTATCCATCATTGTCTTTTTGGTCTCTATCCCCTCCCCAGTCCTTTACCCATGTACATCTTATTTTTTGCTCCCATACTGTTCCCTTCTCACCACGTTACAGTGTCCAAAATCCCACCTTTCTCCTATGAGCAAGTGTGCTTTTTATTTTTTTCCTCTCACACAATCTAACATCTCCTCTTGCCTGCCCCTGTACCGATCAGGTATATTCCTCCTCTCTCTGCTGCCTATCATTCCACTTCTGCTTCCCTGGATGCGTGGCAGTGGCAAAAGAGAGAGAGGGAGTGAGGCTGTCAAGCCCGCACATGCCACTTAGGTTCTGTCAGCCCCGCCCCCCTCCGATGAACATTTCCTGTTTCTAAGGGGTCGGGTGGTGCATGCAAGCTCAATGGCCCTGCGAGAAAGAAGGCGTGGGGGCCATCAAGCTTGAGCATGCCACCCGACTCCTCAGAAATGGGAAGTGTTTATCAGAGAGAGGTGGCACTACAGAGTCTTAGTGGTTCCTGTGGGCTTGATGGCCCCATTCCTTCTCTTTCTTTTACCACTGCCACACTTCTAGGAAGGTTTCAACAGTACTGAATTCAGCAGAGAGAAGAAAAATATACTTTCAACAATGATGGAGGAGAAAGTGGCAACCTTAGTGAGAGCAAAACTATTGGCTCTTCTAGTGCCAGTTTTAAAGGTCTGCTGGCAGTCGGACTGACCATCTAAAAACCAGCCAGGCCAGCTGAAAACTAGCTAGTTGGCAGCCCTATCTGAAAGGGATAGAACATAACCTCAGGCAACCTTAGAGTACATGACCATAATCCAACCCTCTGGGCACTGTGTTAGGGGCATGTTTACTAAGCTGGGCTAACAATTAGCATGCACTATTTGTAACCAGGTCCCACTGAATAAGATGTGATTTAGTTACAAATACTGCATGCTAGCCATTAGCCCAGCTTAGTAAACATGCTCCTTAAAGTCAGCAGATGAGACATAATACTTCAATGGTCACAATAGATGGAGTTCATAAAAAGCAGATCCAACTACTGCTTTAACCTGTTCTTTCCCATTCAAAAAAGAAGCCAGCCTAAACCCCAGGTCAGGTACCAGCAAAGTGCCAGGCTCTTAGATCCCTGATACACCACATCATCTGGATACAGGTTGAGGCTAATTCATAATAGCTCAGTTTTCGGTATAATTTACTACGAGGTGGTTCTGCAGCATCCATTCACCAGCAGGCACAAACATGACACAATCAATTAAAGGAGCAACTCATTTCCACATCAGCATACACACAGGGGCAGTTCAAGGCAATCTACTGCTTGAGGCGAGGGATGAAATGGCAACCCCCCCCTCCCCAAAATAGGGGACGGGACTTCCTCAAAACTCCAGTCAGGGACCAACCAAATCAAAAAGATGATTTGATAATGTGGAGGAAATCAATTTACTAATCATATGTTAGAGAAGCAACAGTAATAAATAGCTTCCAGAACCTCAAATGTTCTAATCAATAGTCATGCGAACTCTAATCTTGCAAAAGCACAACATATGAAGAATATTTTAAAATACTTAGCTAGCATTTATATATAGCAGACTGCAGCCACAATGGAAAGTTTGATACATCCCAATGTTGGTCAAAATGTAAGGCACGCTGCCTCAGGAATACCTTAAAATACATAAACAAGCAATTAAATTCAATATTCAACTGCAGAACATAAGCACTTACATATCTATAGGCTTTCAAGTTTGCTATATATGCCTGGAATAGCATCCTCAGTTAAGTCAGTTGCATCCATGTCATGCAGTTCACTATTAAGCACACTCTGAATTTCAGCAGACTTTTATAGAAGGATGTCAGGTGCAATAGCTGAACGTTTTGCACCATCGTATCGGATCTCAAACATCCTGCAGGGTTCTCTGAGCTGCAAGAATTGTTCAAAGTGAGTTTATGGAAAGACGTTTCTGTCAATGACACTGGCACATCTTCACAAAATCAGATGTCTGCTTTCCATAGTTTCTGGGTTGTAAGAATCCAAATTCATTTCCTAACAGAGAGTTTAAGCTGGTTCATTCTTGACTGAATCGTATCAAAACCAACATTCCAGGGGCAGAGAGGAGCAGAAATGGTTTTCAATTGATTTAGTTGAGAGAGGCTATTTTTTCCACTTTCAAGCATTATCGAAAGTATCAGAAATGTGTAGGATAGCAGACGCATTTGGAAATATAGTAAAGGGTTTTCTGTAGCATGTAGTCCACAACATATTTTGGCATGGAATGATACATAGTTGACATGGATAAGCAGACCAGATAGGCCGGATGGTCTTTTCAACTGTTCTGGTCTGTTCTGGTTTGCAAGAGAGAACAGACTAAGATTTTGGGGAAAATGCATACTGGATGAAGTACCCCCAGATCTAGGACATCAGGTGTTGTCTTCTGCCTATAGCAGCTACCTTCCCTTTGGATTGAGCCCTACGGTGCTGGCAGCCGCCAGGTCTTAGATGCACACCTGCAGGGCCTGGCAAAAGGAGCGCAATCACAATCTGCCTTTTGTGGTGAGAATTTACTGGCAGCACCAAAGTCAGTTGAGTACTTTCCGTGCTTTCTGGGTAGAAAACATCCAAATTGATTCTTTCAAAGCTCTAGGGTTTGTGCTAGCTCATGCTCAGTCAATATTGTTGCAAGTCCAACTAGCCATTCTTGGGTAATGGTGGAATGCATATATGTTTTTATCAGCTTTCGTTTTGATACGCTGCACCCTCCACTTGCAACTGTTACTGGAACTTATTTTTTTAACCAAGAAAGTATTAGACAGACCACTTCTGCTCTTAAGCTATTAGTGTAGAAATGACTTAACTTTCTGTCATTTGGATTGTGTTATATCTCATCATATTCCAAGTTCCTCTTAATTATTTTCAGAAAAATTTCAGTTTCTCCCACTTCTAAAGGGTAATTTTACAATAGGCCACTGAGGTTAAGCCAACCAAAATGTGCCTATATTAAGCCTATTTTATAAGAACAAGTAGAGCCTACTTATCTTTAGAAAATACTAGTGTAATTAGCAGATATCGTGTCTTAAATTCAGCTGCAAACATTAGGCCAACTCTGTGGCAGCTATAAATGAATGCAAATAAAGGTCCCCTTTTACTAAAGTCTGCTAAGGATGGAGAGAGATCTGTCTTGCCTTGGGAGCTGCCGCGGGTTTGTTTTGCACCGCGGAGCAAGTGGCTGGTTGGAGCCCGGTCCCTGCTGAATCCACCGCAGGCAGAGTGTGGCCGCCCCCGGGAGTGGAGGACCCCCCCACGAGCCCTACAAAGCCCAGCTGAGGTGAGACCTGCCTGAGAGAGATCTGTCTTGCCTTGGGAGCTGCCACGGGTTTGTTTTGCACCGCGGAGCAAGTGGCTGGTTGGAGCCCGGTCCCTGCTGAATCCACCGCAGGCAGAGTGTGGCCGCTCCCGGGAGTGGAGGACCCCCCACGAGCCCTACAAAGCCCAGCTGTTTTACACGCGGCTGCATGTACGCGGCCTGCGGGATCGCGTTCTAAGGGGTGCATTGCAAGGGGTATTTTCTGCTCCTTATGTGCTCCTTGGGTGCTTCTTGGGTTTTTAGAAGCACCCGCAGTTTGGCTTGCCCATGGGGAAACGGAAGGCTAAAGCATCAGCCAAGACATCATCAGGAGATTTTTATTTATTTATTTATTTAACAGTATTTCTAAACCGCCTTATCATAATAATCAAGGTGGTATCACAGCAAACAATCTGGTAGTGTGAGTGTTGATACATGCAGTGAGGGTGGAAATTTCGTTGGGTGTGTGTTGTCTTGTTTGCTAGATTGGTGTGAGCTATGTACAATGTGGGCTATTTACAGTGGTGCTAAAATCATTTTATATACATCTAGTGTTAGGCGGTAACGTGTGCTGCTATACAGTTCCTTAGTTTATGTGATGTGTCCAAAGTGTTCTATGAACAGTATGGTTTTCAGCTGTTTTCTGAAGTCCTTGAGCTCTGTAGTTGCCCTCAAATCGTCCGGTAGTTTGTTCCATATTGTTGGAGCAGCCATGGAGAGTGCTCTGTCTGTTGTGTCCTTGTGTGTGTGTTTGTATTCACTTGGGGTGCTGACTCGGTTGTGTGTTTGTTTTCTTCTAGGACGTGTGCTGGTGTCTGGTTGTATGAGGGTGTGCAGGCTGTTGGCTGATGTTTGCTGTTTTATCTTAAATAGGTTTATAATAGTTTTGTATCTGATGCGTGCATCGATTGGTAGCCAGTGTAAGTCCTTTAAGGTGGGTGTGATGTGCTCCTGTCTTGCAGTTCCGGATATGATTCTTGCTGCGGTTGTTTGTGCGAGTTGGAGTGGTTTGATGGCTTGTTTCGGTAGTCCAAGGTATATCGGATTGCAGAAGTCCAGTAGAGGGGTTATCAGTGCTTGACAGACGGTACGGAAGTGTTCTGGGGCGAGGAGTGGTTTCAGTCTCCTGATGATTCGCATCTTGTAGTAGGCTTTTTGTATTGTTTTGTCTATGTGTGGCTTGAGATTGAGTTTATTGTCCAGCGTAACCCCGAGGTATCTTACTTCTGACCTTATTGGTATAGTAATGTTTTGTATCTTTATATTTGGTGGTTGTATGAAGCTTTGGTTCCGAGTGATGATTAAAGCTTCAGTCTTGTTGTAGTTTATGGCGAGGTTGTTGTTTTGACACCAACTGGTCATTTGTGTAAGGCAGTCTGTTATCTTAGAGAAGTCCGGGTTGTCGATTGATATCGGGGTGTATATCATGATGTCGTCCGCATAGATCGTGTATTGAATGTTGTTCTCTTTCATGATGTTGCAGATTGGTTGGATGTAGATGTTAAATAGGAGTGCTGAGAGCGCAGAACCTTGAGGTACACCTTGACGGACTTTGATGGGTCGGGAGGTGATGTGTCCCACCTTGACCTGTAGCTGTCTTTCGGTTAGGTACGAGTGGAACCATTTCAGTGTGATACCGTGTATACCAGTGTTCTGTAGTCTTTCTAGGAGCGTGTTGTGGTCCACTGTGTCGAAGGCTGAGGAGATGTCGATGAATATCATTATTATTCCATTCCTGGTGTTGTCAATTATTCTTAGGATGCTGTCGAAGAGGTAGATCAGTAGCGTTTCGACACCGTGGTTAGGACGAAATCCGTGTTGGTTGTCGTCAAGTGTTTCGTGTTTGTCGATGTGATCCTGAAGTTGTAGTTGAACTGTTTTTTTCGATGACTTTTGCGAGGAAGGGTATGCTGGATATTGGTCGGTATGCTGCTGGATCTTTTCTGTCGAGAGTTGTTTTCTTTGTGATTGGTCTCACTGAGGCAAGTTTTAGTTGCTTTGGCATGAGACCTTGAGTGAGTGAGTTGTGTACCATTTTATGTATGGTGGTGATGAGGCTTGATTTGGTGGCTTTGACCCACGACACTGGGCATGGGTCTGTAGGAGCGGTGCTTGTGTTGATTGTAGAGATGATGTGGGATATCTGTTCTGTTGAGGGTGAGGAGAATGTGCCCCAGGTTTTGGAGTGTACATCTGTCCTTGAGGTTCTACTAGGCGATGTTTGTTCCGTTGAGTGAAATTTGTCCTTGATGTGGTCGGCGAATTTCTGTGGATCAATTTGTGCTTCCTTTTCTGTTGTTTGCTCTTTTGTGAGGATTTTTACTATTTCGAAAAGCTCTCTGGGTTTGTTGATGGAGGTGTTTATCATGTTTGTGTGGAATTCCCTCTTTGAGATGGAGGTAAGGTGTCTGGCCCCATGGACAGGCATGTAACTGCTCTTCCGCTTGCTAGCCAGTCTCTGGATGGGGCGTCTTTGAGCCCTGATATCCGGACACCACCTCCTTTCCCTCTGCCTACATCTTCGTCTACTCCTTTGAAGGTACTTTCATCGGTTACACCTCCGGTGTTAGTTCCAGTTAGCCCTGCTGCATCTACTATTGAGTCTTTACCAACTAAGAGTGAAGTGACTCTTTCTGGTATCTGGTCAATGCTTTTAAATATTGAAACACGTCTTTCCTCTACTGTTACTTCTTTATGTAACTTTACACATGATGTTGTTAAAAAAGTTGATGTGATTGATGATCAATTGACCAATTTTGCAGGTTCCTTAGCTCTGGTTGATTCCCAACTCCATGCGTATAAGGATTGCCATTTAGGCTATCTGAAAGATATTTCCTCAATTTCCTATCGATTGGAATTGTTGGAAAATCACCAGTGTGCTAGGAACCTTCGTTTCTTAAATTTTCCATCCACCCACTTGCTTTCTCCTGAGATTCTACTAAAGAAGTATTTGTCTGAAATTTTGCATTTAGATGACTCTGTAGATATCGTGCAAATGTATTCCTTTTTTCCTAAGGTAGGGGCCTCAGATCATACCAAGGATGCTTTTCCTTTGGTTGATTCGGTAGGCCCCAACCTTACAGAGTTTTTGCAGGATTCACTTGATATCATCCCAAAGAGGTGTACTTTGGTGGTGACTTTCGGGTCAGAATCACTTAAATTGAGAATTATTCGTGCTTATTTCAAGTGCAAAGATATGTTGTTTTGTGGGTATAAACTTCAGGTTTTTCCTGATGTAGGCAAGGTCACTCAGGCCCGCCGGAAGCAGTTTCTTGAGCTTAGAGTTCGAGTAATCGCCTTGGGGGCTTCTTTTTTTTTGAAGTTCCCTTGTCGCTGCTTGGTAACCTATGAAGGTCATGATTATGTTTATACTGATGTGGCTTCGCTTAGTCAGTTTCTTGTAGATAAGGAAGGCGTTGATAGAAAGGAGGGTGTTTAGGTGGGACGGCTTGTGTATTTTTTTGCTCCCTGATTTGGAGTTTAATTAACTCTTATTTTCTTCTATTATATTTTTGTCCCCTAGCGGGGGTAATTGCAGTTTTCTCTCCTTGATGTGATTGTACTAGGATATGGTATTTGTTCTTGAATGTATTATCTTATTGAGTGGAATGTGTTCTTTGTATATTTTCTTGCATTTGAGAAAATTTAAATAAACAATTAAAAAAAAAAAAGTCTGCTAAGGATTTGCAGTTAGCATGCAAACAAGCACACTTTAATTGCAAAGCTTTCATGTTAGCTGCCAGGGGCATGACCAGTATGTTCCCGGTAGCTAGCGTGTGATGTGCCACTTGCATTTGCACTCCACTAAGGAGGGTTCACGTACCTACTCCCATAGAGAAGTTGTTATCCGAACTCATGTTAAGAGCTGCATTTATACTATTAAGCTCATGATGATAGCTCTGGCCCTAGCGATAATGTGCTCTCCCCACCTATACTGCATCCATTCCCACTCCATCCTGCGATGGCCGGTTCACGTGTGTTTTTGTGTGTAGTGACAGACATGCTCATACGTTACAGTTCCTGACTGCCAGTTGCCACACATTAAAATGTACATTAACTGACTAACAGGCTTTAGTAAATGGGGCCCAAAGTACCCAAGAATGCATGCAAATTAAAGTATTTTATAATCAACATGCATATATGCAAAATCCACCTGTTCTCCACCAAACCATGGCTCCTGGCTTTGCCTAGCTGGCAAGCATATACCTTCTCATCAACACATGAAAATTTACACCAGTTGGTATTTGATAAAAGGCTATAAATGCACATAAACTGCCACACATGCAATTTATAAAATTATCTCCCTGATGTCTGCTGTGTATCACAAGACAATTTTTACTGCCTTTTAGATTCCTCCAGTGCTTCATAATAGCAATAAAATAGAAGTTTCAACACAACTAATAAAGATTGGTTCAATAAAGACAAGACACAAAACTTGCTATTCATAAGGAGAAAGAGAATCATTACATGATCTGATCACTCAGCATTTTTTCCCCACAGGCAAAGAATGTGAAATAAAAGCCCTGGAAAATTAGTATCTTTGTTAAAAGAAGAAAAGGTACATTTTTTTTTCAAATGACAGGAGCATGGGAGGAGACCAATTATGTATAACAGTGGCGAAGTCAGGCGACCGACTTCAAAAGACAACAGGAACTCAATGTGCAAAGAGAGCATTTAAAAATATAGAAACAGATTGTAAAATTGTGGCATTTTAGGGAAAATATTATAACTGATTTTTTTATGTTGGTGAAATAAAATGAACATTTTTAGAATAGAGTAAGCTAAAATAGAGACAAGCTTTCATTTAATTTTGCTTTGCTAAATAAAATGAAAGAAAAACAAATGAAATTTTGTTTTGGGGGGGGGTGTCATTTGGGGGTATTTTACTGAAGTGCACTAGCTGTCTGTAAAGGTCTGATGCATGCTAACTGTCTATGGCAATTTAAGGTTGCAAGTGGGAAAGTTAAGGATGGAGAGTGGGCAGGGTGGGAGTCACGCAGGCAGGACATCCACACTATCTGCATGGTGGGCTAGTAGCATGGCTGCACTGACTACTTCCTCCGTTGACTGGTCCCATGCTGTTGTCATGCTGAGGCAGAGCCTTGTGCATTGCAGTAACTGCTAGGAACATGCTAAATGTCTCAATTCCAGTCTGCATGTATGGTCTAAAATGTGCCTTAAAGCATGACAGGGCACTGCCTGATGTGGAAATAAGGATTTGACTACTGTAAGGCTTGAAAACAAACTAAGGGCCCCTTTTACTAAAGGAGGCTCTGGTGTTGTCATAACGCACTAAAGATTCATGTGTAATCAGCGTATTAGGTGCAACACCACAGTGCCTTTTAGTAAAGGGGCCCTTAGTTTTATTTTCAAGTCTTAACGTTAGTCAGTCCCCTATTTCCACATCAAGTGTGCCCTGCTACATTTTAAGGCACATTTTAGACAGTACATGGCGACTGGAAGTGAGACATCTAGGTCAGAATATGCACATTTCCAGTGGTATTTTAGAACGAGCTCTGCCAAACGTGGAGCCTTTTCTAAAATATGCATTAGCAAATGCAGGAGTGCACATGAATATACATCCACATATAGCAGGAGGAACCATTTTACAAACCTGTTGCTAAGTGCTGTCGAGTCGGTATCGATTCCTGGCAACCCTCTGGTTAGTTGACCTAAACTTTGTTCGGTCTTCAGCCAATTGGCTCACTGTTAATAGAGTGGTATCCATAGCTGCTGTTATTATATCGATCCATCTCATTGCCGGCCTTCCTTTTTTACGGTGACCCTTCTACCTTGCCAAGCATTATGTCTTTCTCCAATGTTCTCTATCTTCGCATGATATGTCCAAACCTATACACGGGAAAAATCAATGGAGGCATCATGGTAACTTTCACTTGTAGGCTGATATTTTGTCACTTACATATGTAGGTGTTGGCACTTATACATGTATGTGAGTTATTTTGCAAACCTATATGTAGAAATGACACTCATGAACTACAGAGACCCTTATCTTCTGTCATTTACATTTGGAGGGGGAAACAAACAATGAGTGATTAAGGAGGATAATAACACCCTTAATCTCTCCTACAAAAAACTGACTGAAACAAGCACTTTTGAAATGCTTATATGGACCAGGGAGCATCTGTGGACTCTTTCAGTCATACACATGCATTCCGATATAAAACAGAGAATACACATGTAGATTTTGACCTACTCAGGTCATGCCCTAACCAATATCCCCAATTTCCCTCTTGCAATATCTACACTTTATGGACATCTGTGTATAAATTTCACCTTTTCTAAAATCGTCATTTACATGTGGATGCTATTTCGATAGGTAAATGCTGGACTTTTCATTTGGAAATTGCAAATAGGCTTCAATAATTAGATTGTAAGCTTTGATGAGCAGGGACCATCTTTACATGTGTCTGAACAGCGCTATGTATGCCCTATAGTGCTATATAAGTGATTAATAGCAGTAGTAGTAGTAGTAAATATAACCCTCAATGCCATTAATTAAGACCATATCCAGAACCTGAGATCTACTGCCACCTCCACAATTTAACCAATTTGGAGGGGCATTAAATTGGGCAAATAGCGAGATTGGACATACAGGCTGGACATCCAACCCATGCTCAGCCCTGAAAGCCGATTCCATCAGCAGAGCTTCCTGCACTTACACAGCGCTTGTGTGAGGAGGGCTGGACATGGGCAGGAGGGGGTAGAGCCGGGGAAGAGTGAGGGCAGGACTAAGTGCTTGGATGTACAGGGGCCATTCAGTACAGGTCTTTGTACATTCCCCGGCACCGAGATGGACGTCTGCTTTATTCCACCCCAATGGTAGAATAAGTGCCGGGCACTGTGGAGTTCATGGGCTTCACCCTCCCTACCCCTGTGCACAACTGCGGGAGAGCTACCGCCACCTGATCCAGGCCTTGGCGGCCCCCATCAAGGGTGAGCTGGGACCGCTCCAAGACCATGCATTCAGCGACTTTGGCTGGACGTCTCAATGCCATGGCAATAGGACGCCAATGCACCAGCACACCAGCCGGAAAGCTGTGTGATGTGGATGGGCAGCTCAGGGGATGTACCCCACAGAGGAATACAGTACACACCAGGATGTCTAGGTGCCTGAATCCACAATTGTGGAATCAGGTACATCTTGGCCCCATGCAAGTCTTAGCCATCCTCATGACCCAGACATGCACTGTATAGTATCGGCCTCCTCCCCATGGGTAACTGAAGTCCAAAGGGGTCAGCCTCTCCTGCCCCAATGTGTCCCTCTTCAAAATAGTGCCATTTGGCCCTTAGATCAGTGTCACTTTGTTATATGGAAGTGCATTGTAAAACCAGTGTCATTTTAGAATAGAGATATAGGGAACAGGAGTGATTAGAGATAGCCCCTTCCCATTTTGGACTTTGGACACATTGTTAGGGTAAAAAAGCAGATGGGTGTCTAGGAAAACTAGTTGGGGGGGTGTAAGCCCCAGATTCAACATCTTTTTTCATTTTGTTTTGGTTATTTTTGTTAGTGTTTTCTATTTTGCTGGCTTTGTAACAAGGGCAGAAGAATTGAGGCTGGACTAGCACTAGTGTTCAAAAGCTCTGGGTTCAATTCCCAAATCAGCCTTCTATTCCCTGGCTGGCTGGGAGTGAGATGTTGTGGAGGTAGAAATCACATCCCCTCAAGCAAAAAGAGTCTCAGCCACCAGTACATAGCAGCCAGTCTTAGTGTCCACATGAAACAACTTCTAAACAAGCCGCAGGTTGTTGCCCCTGGCTCAGGACTGTCACTGTAAAGACCAGCCTGAGATAAGGAAGGGGGGGGGGGTTATAAAAATAGGAGGAAATGTCCTAGCAGTTGTGAATGAAAGGCCCTGGTGCTATAGCTCAGTAAAGACCAGTTCCAGCTGATCTGGAAGCAGGAGGAAACTGACCAGATAAAAGAAAAAAAAAAACAGTAATGAAGAAATGGAAGATTAATAGAAGACCTGCATTGAAAATGCTTTGGAAATAGTACTGCATTTTCCTGTCTTTCCCTGGGTCCTCAGCATGGACTATGTCTTATTTTATATGCCTATACATGCTGATTGCCATAAATGAATCTTCCACCCATTCTATAAAGATGTAATCAAGAAACATCTCCCTCTAGATGATACATTTGTCTTTCACTATTCAAATTAACTGCAAGAATATATCTTATTCAAATCATGGGAGCACACAAAAGAAAAAGAGGAAAAAAGACCTCTTAGCTGTAATATATGCAATACACCACAAACAAATGGTCCAGCATATAAATATACGTTTTCAGCTTGAGGTAGAGCTTCAGCCAAATTCAAAGCCAGAATAAAGGTCAATTTAGTTTAGGAGAATACAGCAATCCATGGCTTCTCTATTAGGCGGCTTGTCTGCAATCCTTAAACAAACCTCCAACACCAGGTGTTTTGCGGACAACTTCTTCGGAGAGCGGGACTGTAGCACCATTCATAAACCAAGATACCGATACATCAGAAAATCTCTGCTAAGCCATGACCATGGTGCTGAAACGGCTATTGTCATTTCTTAGCAGGGATTTTCTGCTGTGATGTTGTCTGATGGATCGGTATCTTGGTTTATGAATGGTGAATTTGGCTGAAGCTCTATCTCAAGAGGTTTTTTTGACCTTTGATGTTTGTGCCACCTGCCTGAGTTTTATTATTAGTGGGTGGGGTTGGCTTCTCCTTTTGGCAAATTGCATTTCTTGCAGGAGAAAAACTGAGATCTTTTTTCCTCCTTTTCTTCTTTGTGTGTTCTCGTGATTTGAATAAGATGTATCCTTGCAGTAAATTTGAATAGTGGGTGGGTTTCTCTATAAGTAGCTCATTCTAATTACCTATCCATTTTTGAGGAACCTTTTGAATGTTAAATTTGTCTTTCATGCATCTATTTTATCTGAATGTGGGGAAGAGGATATGTGATCAATTGTCAGCAAGGAAGAACATCTTAATGCTTTTATGCTGTCTATTTGAATTAAGGTACCCTGCAACTTTATTTCTGTTCTTTTATTCTGATTTAAAAACTGAAAGCCTTTATACACTAAAAGAAATGTATGTGAGTAAGTATATAATTGTATTTATTTACTTCTGTTTAATGGAACATCTATCTCCATTGTTTAAAGCAATGTACAGAACAGCAGTATACAATTGAACATATGTCAAATATAAAAGCAACATGCGTAGTGACATAAAAACACTGAAGATGAAGGCAGATAAAACTATATAACCTATTCAGTCTGCTCATGCCAACTGCTAAACTCTACAATCCCTCCCTCTCCCTTAGAGATCTTCTGTGCTTGTCCCATGCTTTCTAGAATTCAGATATTGTCTCCACCATCTCCAATAGGTGGTTGTTCCACACCTTCTCCACCCTTTCCATAAAGAAATATTTCTTTAAATTACTCCTACATTTATCCCTTTGAACTCTCATCCTATGGCCCTTGTTCCAGAGCTTTCTTTTGGTTGATAGAGACCAGTTGCCTGTGCATTTATATCATGAAAGTATATAAATGTCCTTATCATATCTCCTCTCTCCTGCCTTTCTTCCATATTTAAATGTTTTATGATGAAGCCCAGTGACCAGTCAACCCCATCCTTTTTTTTTGAAGGTGTAGTATCTGAAACTGCATATACTGTACTATAGATACTGAGGTCTCACCAGAGGCTCCTACAAAAACACTATCACCACCTTTTCCCTATTAGCCATTCCTCTCCTTATGCGTCCAAGCATTACTCTGACTTTTGCCATCATCTTATATACCTGTTTGGCTATCTTAAGTTCATCAGGTATAATTAACCCCAGATCCTGCTCTTTTTCATGTATAGAAGTACTTCATCCTATGTAAAACATTTTTAGCATTAATGCTCAGCTCCTCATGCTATCTAGACTTTCCAGGGTATCTACTGTTGCATATTTTGATATCACTTGCAAAGAGGCAGTATCATTTACAAAAAGTTTGAAAAGAACTGGACCAAGGTCCAATTCTCATAACCCACCACCAACAAAGGCCCTATTATCAGAGTAAACTTCATTTACCACTAACATTTCTTCTCTCCCACTCAACCAATTTCTCACTTAGTCAATCATTTTAGTGCTTATATTTCTTCAAAAGTTCAGATGACAAGAATTCAACTTTCATACTTTGAAAGCATCATACAAGGAGAGATCGTTAGAGAAAGACATCATGTTTGGCAAAGTAGAAGGTCAACACAAAAGAGGAAGGACAGCAATGAGATGGATCGATACAATAACAACATATGTCTGCTCATGTCCTCTGAAACCATTCTCAGCTCTAAACAAGCACTGAAAAGGTAAGACAATGGACCAGTCAGAATTTCCCAAAGTTCCTTCAATACTCTCAGAAGTATCCTGTCTAGGCCAGTTACTTCTTCTACTTTTAGTTTAGCTAGCTCCTCATGAGCAGTCTTCTGAAAATCATTTGAGCTCTGTCTCACTTCAGTTTTCATTTGTGTTTGTTTTCTATGGTCCTGCTCACAGCAGGATCATCAGTGACATAGAACAGAAATATTAGTTAAGCAATTTTACTTTATCCTCAGCCTCTATATATTCCTCTTACTCCTCTGTGATGTGCATAGCTAAAAATAATCCAAACTATTGCTACATAATGCTAGATTCCAGGTAAAGGGTCGAGGCTTTGTTGTAGACAATGGTGGTCATTTTAGACTCTCTAATCGTGATTTGAACATCTGAAAGAAGGAAGACATGCAAATCACAAAGAAGTCCCTGGCACCTTTTTTGAAAACCATGTATATAGATGTCTCTAGGATGGACAAGTCCATGTCACATGGGGATGTGTGTAGGTAAATCTGGGGTATTCCATAAAAGATACACATGTGCCTGATTAAGAAATGACCAGCTCATCTCAATCCACCTGTGGTCCGTCCATATCTCTTTCTGCTCCAAAACAAAACAGGTGACTCCTTTAATTAGTCATTGCCTTTTGATTCAACATTCTATTTCTCAGTTACAGTGTGTTTTGGAACAGGTTCAGATATCTGCTCGTGCTTCAATGTGAGCAGTTTTGGACTTGCAGTCTACACATAGTAGCCCTTTTGGGTCTTAATTCTAATCTGGAGTGGAATGTTTTTTTATTAAAATAGTGGAACTGTTTATGGGCACATATGATAAATTCTTACAGCAATTGAGTGTACGCACCCATATGCATAGAAGTTCAATCAGGTACCCAGAACTTCCACCTGCGCTTGTATTACCTTCCCTCATGCTGCTTTGCACTGTGTTTCCTGCCTGAATTGAATTGCTGCTGTTGTCTCTGTGTCTCCCCAGGTCTGCTCCTCAGTGTCCTCCAGCTCCTCCCTTCCAGGAAGTGACATGGCAGCGTTCATGCGGTCGCATTCAATCAGTTACCCAGAACTTCTGCCTGCGATATGAGAGCTCGACATTGGCGGTGCTTGTCGCCACAGCAGCGCACGATGTGGGCACGTGCCGAAGGAGCGCACCCAAGGAGCACAATGTGCTTCTTAGGTGCGCTCCTTGGGGCAGCTCCGTTGGTGTAGGTGCTGGTGCTAGGGCTCATCTGAATTACTCCTTCCCAGTTGTTTCAGCCTCTACTTGAGTTTCTGGTCTTCCAGTTTCTCCCACCTCTGGTTGCTTCTTTTGGGCTCGGGTGAGTAGTCTCTCTCTTCCTTCCTCTAAGACCCTACTCAGCCTGACCCTATCCAGTTATTTTTTTCTGATTGCTACCATCCCTGTTCTCTGGGGTAACCATCCTCACCCTGCTGCCCACATTCCCACATCATGCAATCCTGCAAATCTCTTCTCCTGCCTTTCCGCTGACCACCTTCCTCCTTCTCCTGCCCCCACTCTCCCACATCCTCATTCCATCAAGTTGGGACTTGTGAACTGTCGCTCCTTACGGGCGAAGACCCTCTTATTATAGGACCTGATCACCAAGGAGTCTCTTGACCTCCTCCTTCTCTCTGAAAAATGGCTCAGGGATGGTGAGGAACCCCTCCTCGCTCGCTGCCTCCCTCCAAACTACTCTGCCATCTCTGTTCCTCGTAAGGGTCATCCTGGCAGAGGCGTGGCTGCCATACATCACTCTTCCCTCATGTTTGTTCAGGTCCTTTCCCCTGTGTTACATTATACTGAGGCCCTCCTCTTGTGCTTACAGTTGTCCCCAGCAATTTATTTCCTCATTGTCTATTCCCCGCCGTCCCTCCCGCCACATCTCTGGGACTCTCTCTCTTCCTAACTATCTCTGAACTCTCTCTCCAGTATCCTCACCTGATAATCTCAGTGGACTTCAATGTTCACTTTGAGGCCCCCTCCTCATCTAGAGAGCAGTCCTTCATCGCCTTTCTTCATGATTTGACCCTTCTTCAACATGTAGCCATACCCACTCACGCAGCAGGTCATATTCTTGATTTGGTAATCACCCTTGCAAGTTCCCTGTTCTCACCTCAGAGTCTGCATTCCAGGCATCTACCATGGACTGACCACTATTGCTTACTTTTCCTCTTACCACTCTCACCACCTGGGAGTGCCATCTCCTCCTGTTTTCTCGCTAACCCCCTCAAGTCCCCTGTCATCGCTCTCGCCGCATCACTCCTCTTATCCTCCAGCTTTTTCCAGCTGACGATCAACTCCTCCCTGCAGATTTTTCCTCACTTTCTCCAGACTCGCAGATCGTACACTGGAATGCCAACCTCTCTACTGCCCTTAGAAACATAGAAACATAGACATATGACGACAAAAAAAGACTACATGGCCTATCTAGTCTGTCCTTCCATAACAACTACAACAGTCCCCTTTTTACCTTCAGAGATCCTCTGTGTTTGTCCCATGCTTTTTTGAATTCAGTTACTGTCCTCATCTCTACCACCTCCACTGGGAGACTATTCCACGGATCCACTACTCTTTCCGTAAAGAAATATTTCTTCATATCACTCCTGAATCTATCTCCCTTCACCCTCATCCCATGTCCCCTCGTAGCAGAACTTGCTTTCAATTGAAAGAGGCTCTCTCCCTGAACATTTATGCCACGGAGGTATTTAAACATCTCAATCATATCACCTCTATGGTGTACATATTAAGATCCTTCAGTCTGTCCTCATATGCTTTATAATGAAGACCACTAATCATTTTAGTAGCCACCCTCTGCACCAACTCCATCCTGTTCACATCCTTTTGAAGGTGCGGTCTCCAGAATTGCACACCATACTCCAAATGAGGTCACACCAAAGACTTATACAGAGGCATTATCACCTCCTTTTTTCTGCTAGCCATTCCTCTCCATATGCACCCAAGCATCCTTCTAGCTTTTGCCATCACCTTTTCTACCTGTTTAGCTACTTTAAGATCATCAGACACAACCACGCCTAGGTACCGCTCTTCTTTAGTGGACAAAAGTACTTCACCCCTTATACTATATTGCTCCCTTGGATTGCTGCAGCCCAAATGCATGACCTTACATTTTTTAACATTAAATCCCAGCTGCCAAATTCTAGACCACTCTTCAAGCTTAGTTAGATCCCTCCTCATGTTATCTAACCCTTCCTGGGTGTCTACTCTATTGCAGATTTTGGTATCATCCGCAAAGAGGCAAACCTTACCTGAAAGCTCTTCCGCTATATCACTAACAAAGATGTTAAAAAGAATCAGACCAAGGACAGATCCCTGGGGCACCGACTTGCTCCCCTGTAGTCCCCACCCATGAGTCATCTTCCCCCACAGCCCTGGTATCACCCTGGTCTCTGCCTTCTATGCTCCCAGCTCTGACATGCCGAGCGTCTTTGGAGAAAATCCCCCTCCCCTCATGCACCGCACTTCTTTAAGGAACATCGCTCACATTACCGTGCTCAAGTTCATCAGGCAAAATAGGCATATTTTTCCACAGCTATATCCTCTGCCCCCAACCGCACTCGCCAACTTTACTCAGTTCTCAGATCTCTCACTGCATTCCAGTCCCAATCCCTCTCATTGTTCTTTCCTTCTGTCCCCAGCCCTTTTCAACTGGCCTCTTTCTTCATCACCAAAATCACTGATCTCCGAGCTTCATTATCTTTTTGTCCACCTCCACTGTCCTCCTCCACCCTCTCCCCCCCTAATCCACTTTCTCATGTCTGGGCATCCTTCTATTCACTCACTGCCATGGAACTCATCAAATCTCTCTCTTCTTCACATAAGACAACCTGTCCCCTCAATCCTATTCCCTCTCCCTGGCTCCTCGAACCTTCCCTCACCCTCTTTCCCTCCATCCTCACTATGATGAATGCCAGTCTCTTATCATGGTCCTTTTCCAACCCTTGGAAACATGCTGTAGTCCACCCCATCCTGAAAAACCATCTCTCGACTCCCTCAACCCAGCACATTATCGTCCGGTCTCCAATCTCCCTTTTCTCTCCAAGATCTTCGAAAAAGCCGTTTTTGCCCAACTCTCACACCACCTGGCTTCCACTCATTTCCTAAAACCTTGTCAGTCCGGCTTTCGCTCTGGCCATAGTGTTGAGACTATTCTACATGCTTTCCTTAACGAACTTCACACCTCGCATGATCGTGGTGATATCTCTGTGGCCATCTCCCTTGACCTTTCAGCAGCTTTCGACCTTGTCGACCACTCAATCCTACTCTCTCGCCTACGTGTTACAGGTCTTCAGGGTACGGTACTTCGGTGGTTTCATTCTTTCCTTTTTTCCCACTCATGCACAGTAACCTCCAATTCCATCTCTTCTGACTCTTTTCCTCTTCTTTGTGGTGTTCCCCAGGGCTCGGTTCTGGCACCCCTTTTATTCAATATCTTTCTCGCACTGCTCACTTTCCTTATTCAACAATCCGGGATCTCTGCTTACTACTATGCTGACGACATTCTCCTTCTGCACCACACTAATCCATTACAGCCAGACCTCTCTTCCCACAACACTTACCTCTCCTCAGTTGCTGATTGGTTAGCCACGAACTGTCTCCACCTTAGCCTTGCAAAAACATCCGCCATCTGGTTCACTCATGGAAGTACTTGTCCTTCTATAACACCACTACTTGCAGGTTCCCCCGTTCCTCTAGTGCCCACCTTCCGTTATCTCAGGGTTTTTCTCGACTCTGGTCTCTCTTTCAAGGATCATATCTCTCAGCTCATAAGGCAATCCTTCTACCATCTCTGCCAAGTTAGGGCTATCTGTCCTTTCCTCACCCCCCAGGCACTAACCACACTCTTGTTGTCTCTAGTCATGTCCCGTTTAGACTTCAGCAATTCTTTTCTTGCTGGTGGTCCTCGTACTCAACTGCACAGACTTCAGTTTGTTCAAAACATGGCAGCCCATATTATTACTCATTCCACCTGCCATGAGCACATTGTCCCTTTTCTCTTTCAACTCCACTGGCTCCCATTGGAATATCGCATACACTAAAAGATTCTCACTACAGTTCACCAGGTTGTCTACACTGATACCCCACAATATTTGTCAGATCTCCTCCAATTTCACACTCCCAGCCATCAGCTGTGCTCAGCACACATAAATCGCCTTCACCTCCCCTCTCCAACCCGTGCCCATTTACAGTCCAGATGTCATTCATCCTTCTTTTTCCTTGGAACTTCCCTCTGGAACTCTCTTCCTACCCCCCTCAGATTGGAATAGAACTATAGTACTTTTAAATCACTCCTCAAAACCCATCTGTTCTACTCTGCCTTTGATCTCCCAGCTCCCACCATGTGACCTTGTGTCTCTTAGGTTGTCTCTTCCCCCTGTCTTGTCTGCTTGACTATCTCTCTTTCCTATCTCAAATTGTAGTTCCTTTTCTTTTTCTAGCCTCTGGCTGTAATTCTGTTTTTGATTATTGTACACCACCTTGTTGTTACAAAGGGCGGTCTATTGTACACCACCTTGTTGTTACAAAAGAAGGAGTGGAGGAATGGCCTAGTGGTTGGGGCAAGGTACTTCAGGTCAGAAGGTCAGGGGTTCAAATCCCACTAGAGGACAGCAACCTTGGGCTGGAAGGACTGGGGTTCTAGTCCCACAGGTGCTCCTTGTGGTCTTGGGCAAGCCACTTAACCCTCCATAGCCCATGTTCCCTGTAAAATAGTTATCCCCAAGTTATAATGCCTTGTTCAATGTAAACCACACTGATGCAGAATAGCACAGTATATAAGAGAATGTAAATAAATATCAAATTGAATAAACATAACATTTGTGCACATTTGGGTTGGTGCACATATGACAGCATGTGTGGGTGCATATATGCCTGTGAGCCAACAGTGTAAGCATGTGTGTGTTTACATCATCAGCAGGTGTCTTTCTTTTTCCTATATAATGTAACATTTTTAAGTGGTGTTACAGCATCTTTTTCTTTGTAGATGGTTGAGTTTGCATTAACATGTGTCTGCTCCTGAAGCAAGCCTTTTTAGAGGCTGAAACATCGATGTTAAGCATGAGTGAGCATGAGCATGAATAACATAGACCCTCAACACTGATCAGGCTGGAAAAGGGTACTAAAGAGTTTCTGCTGCTATACTGTAGCTGAATCTCTACCATCTGTCTGGCTTCAAGAAAGATGCTACTACAAGATAAGTGCTTTTGTTCACTTTGGGCGCTATAGAAAGTGGTTTGAATCTTGGGACATTTCAGTGATAAAGACATCCGTGAATGCTTTATAGACATCAAAAAATACATAAAAATTAAGACTGGGCTGTGGAGACAGGTGATGAATTTATAGCTGTCAAATACCATAGTTTAATTGGTACGATGCCTGTTGATGTTTCCTCTTAACCCTTTATTAATATTTTAGTATTTTACTTTCTAAAAACCCATTTGGTGATGATTTTGAATTCCAGGACATGAATAGGCATCAAAAAAGCCCTCATTCTGCCGCCAAAACATCTTGATAGGAGAAGAAGGTACTTTGCTATCCCCAATACTTTCACTGCAGTAAAGAAAAATAAAGAGATAGAAGGACACTTGTTTTATGGTTGGCATGCCAATGCATGTCTCCATTTGTAAAAATAGGAGGCAGGAGCATGTATTATCTTGAATTATTGTCGCAGGGACATCTATGTGGTCATGGCCACCACTGTCCACTTTGGGCACATACATGCTTCTAAAACTGGGACGAAACTTGCACGTGTCCAGATTACACCTGGACATCATTTCTAAAATGTACCATAATATGTTGAAATCCTCAGATCATTTGGCTTAGCTAAAAAAGCAACGAGAATGTTAGGTGTTATTAGGTACAATATGAACAAACAGTTTTTAGATTCTTCTATTTGTATTTTTCCTGATGTCTCGAAGGCCTCACAAGTTAGGTGCCAGGAATTCTTGACCATTTGGTCAAGGGTTCTGACCTTGGGGGGTTCTTGGATCTTAAAATTTCCTAGTTTGTGCTATGTAAATATTGAAGCTAAAAATTACTTCTTTGTTGAACTGAAACATCTCTTAGATTTTGTAGTTTCACAGGAAGGGAAGCAAAGGGTGCTCTCGGAGTCTCCATAGTTTTTGTACTACAGCTGTTATTTGAATCCTGCTGTATTCGATTTAATTTGGGGGAGGGGTTCATCTAATTGTTTGTTTTTCTTGGCCCCTGATTTGTGGTCAAAATTGTAATTGGTATTTGATATGATGTCATATTTTTGTTCATTTTTCCCTTTGATAATTAATATTTCTTGTCCAAGTTATGATTTGAAATGTTTCAATAAAAAAAATTAGGAAAGGGATAGAGAATAAAAGATACTATCATAATGCCTCTCCAGTGTAGAGAAGTAAGTGAGTAGATAGAGCTATGGGCTAAAAACCAAGAAAGTCAGGCTTCATCTCCCACTATGTCTGTGTGAATTTTCTAAATGTTGGTCATAAAACCTTGGCTATCAATTAAAATAGCTATTGAATGAGAGAGATACCCATGCTTATAAACGGGGAGCTTACGGATGTAGACAAGGGATAATTTTATAAAGATTTTTGTCTGTGTAAAGCCTGTTCTACACAGGGAAAGGGACTTTTATAAAACTGCACAACCATATACTTGCACATAGAATGTGTATGCCTACTCTTATAGAATCTGTTTATAGGAATTCCTAGATTGTAGTTTGGGTGGAATAGAGGTAGAGCTGTAATGGACTGTACATATATAGTATATACAGTAGCTACATACATAGAATACACACTCACACATACACACAGATTTATCCTATTTTGTAGCAGACCTAAATTTGTGCATTTGTGAATAGTTATCTGGATAGCGGACTGAACATTGCTGCTATTGAGGTAACTCGTTGCTCTGCCTTGTTCCACCAACATACTGCCTCAACAATATCTGTCTAATGCCTTGGCAATTTGTTGTGTTTGGTTCTGGTACTCCCTTTCATAAAGGCACATAGACACCTACATTGCTTTGTGGACTTTCCACATTGGTGTCCTTTATAAAATTTCCTCCCACATGAGCAATGATGGCTTTTATTTTTTTGCAGTTCATTGTCATTTTAATTTCAAAACAAGTTAAAATGAGTCATTTCCATTTTAAAACTAGCATCAAATAATCTTTGCTAAAGGGACCTTCGTTTGCATGCATTATATAAAGGCTCATCAACAGAAGAAGCAAAAAGTTTGGAGAAGGAAAGATGCTCCTGTTTTGATACTGAAGATCCTGTACGTCTGCAATTAAAGAGTAGCATTATTGCAGGCAAGAACCTGTGGAATCAGAAGAGTAACCCTTCATTCAGCAACAAACTTTGTAATGCTATGTTCATTTTGTTTTAAAAGTCCTTGAATTTTAGAGTCATTCAGAATAATGTACGGTACTGGCTTTTGGCAACAACTATTGTCTGCATAGCGATCGATACCTTATGTCGTATCAGATACTTTAAATAGACTCATGTATTTTAATTCACATGAGCTACTGACAGTCAATATGTATCACTTGTAGTCTTTTAGTCAGTCACAAAATGACTTCAAGAAATGACATGATGCAATTAAAACTGTCACTATAAATAATAATAGTGAAATGCATGCTCATGTGTGCCTTTAAAAGAAAGTTCTACCTTCTTTACACTAAGCAATATTTTAAAAGTACACACAGCTAATGGAAAAAAATCACTTGATATTGCTGAGTCATGTTTTGTAAGTCTTTAATTTGAATAAGCCCCATGAAGCAGATATCACTCCATGCTCTTTTTATCTACCTGGCCTATATGATGTCACAAAGGTCATACAGCATAAACAAATTGGACCATTCCATGTGAGAATTTGTGGCACTTGATTAAAGATCACACCCTAGACAAACAACTCCATAATAAAAATCACCCACACTGCATCATCTATGAGAAAAACAAAAGATAAATGCCTCTCTCAAACTTTGTGGGTTATCCAACAAGGAAACCTCCAAAGTTACTATTAATGAATACTTCTTGACATACTCCCACACTGTGCCATCCCAATACCAATATGCTGAACTATCCTGCACATCTATCAGGCAGGGGTCAATATTGAAAAGATCCAGTATTTCCCTAGATAGACCCCTAGATTTTCATTCATGAAAATCCCTCTTTTCCCATAATAAATCTAGGTGTCTCTTTTCACTAGGCTCCTGTAGCTAGGAACCTAATATGTGGGTGTCGTTAGATCAGGGGAAGTAAATTTGAGACTAATGATGATTCCCAGCTCTAAGAACCTAGGGCCCAATTTTTGAAGGCATTTACATGGGTAACTGTCCTAGGTACCCATGTAAATGCCTTATCGGGATTTTCGAAAAGTACCTAACATGGGTAGTGCCCTTCGAAAAGCCCGGATATGTCCCTAACACATCCAGATGCTATGCGGTTAGCATCAGGGTGTGTTTTGGGTGTTCTGGGGCAGAGGAAAGAGATAACCAGGTAGCAGTGATTTTCAATGCTACCCACTTAGCCCTCTGTGCCTTAAAGCTAGACAAGGTTTTTCCTCGCCTATATTTCAGGCACAGGGTCTAAGTGGGTAGCATCAAAAATCGGTGCTATCCTGCTAGCTCCTGAAGCTTCCAGGTTGTGCGGCGAGACCTGGATTTTCAATGCAGTGGGACGGATATGACCCTGGCATTGAAAATCCGGGTCAGGTGGAAGGGGGGCAGGCTATGCACAGACGTGGTGCATAGTACTACCCAGATGAAAATCTGGCCCCTAAACTATATTCCTAAATATATAATAAAAGGAGAGGCCTAAATTTAGGGGCCTCAGTTTTAGGTTCCCAACATTAGGCAAACGTTTCAGCTAAAAATTTAGGGCCCGATAGTCATAAGGCATTTACACAGTTTACAGCCCAGTAAACCATGTAAATGCCTTAAATGTGGATATTCAATGGCACTCAAATGGTTAGTGACATTGAACATACCCTCCTAACTCCTCTACTTACCCTGATGATATCTGGTTAGCACTGGGGCATGTCAGGGGCTTTCCAGGGCAGAGCAGAGGTTGCAACAGGTGCTAACCAGGCAGCAGCGATTTTGCATGTTGCCCGGTTAGTGATCTGCACCTTAAGGATAGGCGAGGAAAACCCTCATCTATCTTTAAGGCGGAGGAGCTAACCAGGCAGCATGCAATATCGCTGCTGCCTGGTTAGCTTCCAGCTTTTGCGGTGATCCCCAGATGTTCAATGCTGGGGCCATATATGACCCCGGCATTGAATATCCGTGGTTAAGGCTCGGTGGGCAGGGCTATGCACCATAGGGGCGCATAGCCTGCCCACATCAATATCAGGCCCTTAGACACCTACGTTTGGCTGAAAATTCTCCTAGCTTTAGGAGGTTAAAACTGAAGCACCTAGGCTAATCATTCAACTTTCTTAGATACCACTATGCAATTTCCTGTCTTGAATGACTACATAAAATCTCTCTTTCCCTTTCCAAGTTATTTTTAATTATTTCATTTATCTTTTTTATGAACCAGATTCATAAAGGGTTTTCTCCATAAGCACAGGATGGAAGAAAATCCTTTTTGTCAGGGGCCACAGATAACTGTCTAGCAGATCTCCTGTCAGACTGTATGTTTGTAGCTCTAGAAACTACAGCTGCTGCAAAGAGAGACCTTTGAGGGGTCCCTGAGAAGGCTCTAGACATTTTGAGGCATCTACAAACATAATGTCTTTCAGCCTTTCGTTCATGTTCTTATCCACTCTGATGATACAACTGTCCACTTTAGATAATTAAAGTCAAATATATATGGGTTAATATTTAAAATCATTTATCTGTATAACTGAAGTCATTATCTGGATGAATGCCTTAGCTGCAACTATCCGCTGTATATCTTTACAGATCAGCGTCAAGGAAGCAAACAGCCCCACGGTGCTGAAGCTTAAAGGTAAGGACCAAGGGGTTGTTTGCATCCATTGTCATCATTGTATGTACCAGAGAGAGGCAACAACAGCAGCAATGGGTGCTCCTGAAGAGTTGGCGCTCTTGTTGACCGCCTAGCGGTAGTGCCGGCCCTGCTCTGTGCTCATTCTTAAGCATGACAGGAAAGGATGCAAAAGACAATTTCCCCCCCAAAACACTACCATTAATTAACTCAGTGACCTCATTAACTCCTTCTTTGACGCCTCCCAGTGGGGAGAGCCAATTACAAAAATCCACTCCCGTTCTATTACATTGTCTTCAGTTACACAGGTAAAGGCAGTATCCGCAATCCAGCCTCTAACCCATCACTAAAGTGTTTTATTTAAGTCCCTTCAAGTCAATGCTGACTCCTGGTAACCCAGGAACCCCTGGATTTTCTTGGCAAGGTATGACTGAAATCTTTTCTTCTGAAGAAAGTGATTTGAACAAGGCTGCACGGAGTGCCAGTGGGAATTGAACCCATCTCTCCTGGGTAGTAGGCTGTTGCTCTAACCACTAAGCTACTCCTCACTAATATAAGGCCTCAATAAACAACACAAGCCCCACAACCTGGCCACGTGTGCCATACAAAAGCAGAGAAAGAAATTCTTGGATATCAAAATTATAATTAAGTGATGAGTGGCTATGTTATTAATTTAAACGATGTAGTAATGGGGATGGGAGAATGTCTGATTATTAGCAGACACTCGTAAAACATTTGCAGTGGCCCCAACATTTGTCCCCCACTCTCGAACTTGACCTCAGCATTCTCTTGCTCCTCCTGTATGTTCCCTCCTCCCTCTCCCACACCCACTCCCCTCCTTTCCTTCCCTCCAGGCACACTCTCTCACTCTCTCTCAGACATGGGTCTGTTCCTCACCACTGGGTTGTACATGCATAGCCACCAAACAGTGATAGACACAAACCATTTCCACTCCCCAAGGGCCTGCGATATGTAGATTCTTCCTATGGTATATATGTAGCAGCATCCCCATTACTACATTGTTTAAATTAATAACATAGCCACTCATCGCTTAATCCCAAAGCATCACTTGTCAATATTGCACACTCATTTGCTTTACGAATTCTATAGGTTATTTCCTGTATTTATTTATTTATTATGTAGCTCGTACCTTTCCAGTACTTTCAGCATTTACTAACGTCTAGGACTCTAATGGCCTCATTAACCAATGTGCATTAACATGTTAAAATGTGTTAATGCAAGTCATACAGTCTGGGGATAATATTAGAAAGGAGTTTCCATGCATAAAGTCTGTTACACAAGTGCAAAAGGACTCTTATAAAGTTACACTGGAATTTATGTTCAATACCAAGAAGGTACATATTTTTAGGTGACCCACATGTAGGCATGTTCAGGGTGGAGTTTGGGTGAAGCACATATGGAGTCACAATTTACACATGTTGCCTATAAAATACACATAAATGCATGATTGTATTTGATGTGTGAGAATTTATGCTTACTCAAGAGGCTAGCACAAATGTCCATCTAGGCACGATTTCTGCTGCTTCTGCCCTAGTATTTCATAGACAGATAGGCACCTATGTGTCAAAATAAAATTAGCTTAAAAGAGGCACTTATTTGGCCTTAGTGTATAGGTATCTTGTTACAAAATTAAAATCTTAATAAATAGGCCGCATTGATAATAGTGGGGCTTGCATTAAATCATATTAACAAGTGTTAATCGGTGCATGTTTGTAAATGAAGTGCTAAGTATTGTTTTTGATTTGATAAAAGCCCCTTTGCAGTACTTAAATGGTTAATAAAGACTTCCTGCACTTTGTGTATATAATATTCCATGGGAAGGAAATTCCTCATGAAACTAAAATATCTAAAGGCTAAGAGATAGCGGTAGAGTTCACTTCTTCTAAATGTCAAATAATTGTATGATAAGTCCTAACAAAATGCCATACAATATCCTTCCTATCCAAGGAATGTGATCCCTCACCTTCTGCCCCAGCAACTCTGCTTACAAGGGCAGGACTGGTGGTTAAATATGTCTTGTCTGTAACATCTGTGTTAAGAACCAGAGGGTTTTCCAGAGTGTGACATAAAAGTATAGGAACAAAAGAGCATGCCCGGTCCAGTGACCCAAACCAAAAGAAGCAGCGGAGAAAAAAGATGATAAGGCCAAGAGGAATGAGAGTTTTAAATTTATTTGAGATGATGATGTGTTCTGACAGGCAGAAATACAGTAACAATTACTGTACAGCTGCTTTCATGCAAGAGACAAAAAAATACACAGACAATGAAGCCAACACAATAGGCAATCATATAGATTCTCTCTCTCCCTCTTCATGCTATATATTTCATATAATTGTAAGGAGGGATATTCAAAAGTAATTAACATGGTTAACAATCCTGCTACGCGCATTAATTGCACTGACTGGGCTATTCAGCGGCACTGACATGGTTAATGCTGCTGAACACCAACAGGTGCAGTCACTATACGCCCTGATACATTGGAGCATTCCGGGGGCGGCACCCGATAACCAGGCAGTGGTTCAATATCACCACTGCCCAGTTATTGCAAAGCGAAAAACATATGGCATATTAAAAGCTGGTCTTTCACCGCTGCCCGGTTAGCTGGTGGCCGGATATGACCCCAGCAATGCATAGCCAGGTTTAAGTTTTAGCGGCGATGGCTAAGTGCTGAAGCCATGTTACCCCCTGCCGCTGAATATCCTCCTCCCCGTAGTTACCATGTTAGTGTTCTTGTATATGTTCAAATCAAGGTCAAACAAATAAGATGTAGGTGATACCTTTTTATTGGACTAACAATATATTTTTGACAAGCTTTCGAGAATTATACTCTCTTCATCAGATTTATGAAGAAAAATGCAGTTACACTGGGTATATACTATTTAAACCCAGACCTGATGAAGAGAGTATAACTTTTGAGAGTTTTCAAAATATATATTGTTAGTCCATTACAAAAGCTTCATCTACATCATGTTTGCTGACCTTTATTTGCATATTTTTGTATACATATATATAGTTTGGGTCAACATTTAAACAATATGGAGAGTGCTTGTTGCCAGCCACTGTGATTATAAACACTACGCATATTCAGCGCCACAACCATAATAGGGAATGGCACTGAATATATATGAACATTACCTCGGCCAGCATTTGTATAACAATGTGGAACAGTAACCCAGAGATTAGAGCGGCAGCCTAGAACCAGAGAATCCAGGGATGAACTCCCATTGAAGCTTCTTGTGGCCTTAGACAAGTCACTTAACCCCACTTCACTGCCTCAGGTACAAACCTATGGGCCCTTTTACTAAAGCTTGTAAATTTTTTGCACTTAGGGGCTTGTTTACAAAGCCGCGGTAGCGGTTTCTGATCGTTATTGGAGCCGCGGCCCCATTGATTTTGTAAACAAGTCCCTTAATGTGAGTTTAGAGCTAAAGTTAACATGCATTAAGTGCAAAGCTGCAATGGTAACTGTTGGGGGGACGGTCAGCATGTTCCTGGCAGGTTAACATGTGGATGCGTACCCTAATGCACAGTACAATTATCACAGGTACATGTAATTCCACCTACTTGAGGCGGTTTTAGTTGCAATGGAGCTAATTGCAACATTGACAGTTAGCAAGCAACATGTCTCCCTGCGCTTCTTGCAATGTGCCCTCCACCCCTAAACTTTCATCACCCCAACACATGATTGGAAGCTGGTGCACGAATCAGTGCATGGTAACTGTCATGCCCCTGCAGTAACCGTTATCATGCACAAATCACACGTTAACTACTTAGCTCATTGTAATGAAAGGGCCTCTAAATTAGGACATTCTATCCATGTAGCTGGGCAAAATACTCTCACCCCAATTTGGCACTATACCGTTTGTTCAGAAGCAGCCAAAGAAAATTTTAGGTTCACTATCTAAATAGTGCTGCTGAAAATTAACAGATTAAGGGACTTATCTTGAAATTCTTAGCAAGCATTTGTACTGCCAATATAATAGTACTTAACCAAATTAATAATATTTAATCTTCATTCATCAATGTGTTCTGTATTTTCTACTTACAGTTCACATACTTAATAAAAAAAACAAGGAAGATATAAATAAGGTAATTTTATAACAAACTGCCTAGAATAAGGGGTAAGCACGCACCTATTATAAGCCTATTTTAAAAAGGCACATAGGCGCCTATAGGGATCATTTTAAATCACATAGACATGATCTGGATGTCAGAAAACATGTACATATGCAAACGTCCACATCATGGAGACGTCCCCAGAGACATTTTACAAATGGCTTTTTTAGATGTTTCCGCTGCGGGACATCTAAATAGGTAAGGGGTATGATGGAAGTGTCTCCAGGTGAAGCTATGGACATAGACATTCCTGATTGATCTTAGAACCCTAGAGAATGTGCTCACATTCAAACGTAGACCTGCTCCAGGTATGAAAGGCATTGCAAAAGTGCTCGCTTCAGCACTAACATTTCTGGAATGTGCGCTATCCTCGGTACTCTCCACAATGGCAATGCTATGTTGTGTGTGTTTGGGAAACTTGTTTGAGTTTACACCATCGCTATATGTCTCATAGTTGTCCCCAGTATTAAATACTATACCAGGGGCATCTACAGTATATAGATGTCCCTGCAGACATCCATATTGGGTATGTTTACGTTTGTGAAATTATGCCCAAACTTGGATATGCTTGCCATTTTTATAGCCTTTATGTGTTTTCATACAATACAAGTATACAAGTATTCATTAATAGTAACTTATACAATACTAATAAGTGTAGAGCAGGTGGAGGAGGAAGTGACATCATCACACAGCATGGCGGTGTAAGCAGAGAGCTCCTCGACCCCCAAGCAAAATAAACACTCAGGCATAGCACTTACCTCCGCATGGAAAATTTGCTGGCTGATCACCCAGTGAAGTCCTGGAGCTACATGGTGAGCAGAGGGGAAGCCATATTAGACCTAGTCCTTAGTGGAACACCAGATCTAGTGCAAGAGATAAGGGTGTTGGCTCCACTTGGCAATAATGATCATAGCATGATCACCTTTGATTTAATTAGTGGAGGAAGGATAGTAAGGAAATCCACAGTACTACCTTTTAACTTTCGAAAGGGAGACTATGATAAAATGAGCAAAATAGTTAAGAAAAAACTAAAAGGAGCAGTTGCAAAGGTTAAAGACTTACATCAAGCTTGGGTGTTGTTGAAAAATACTATCTTGGAAGCCCAGACCAGCTGTATTCCACGCTTTAAGAAAAGTGGAAGGAAGTCCAAAAAACTGCCAGCATGGTTTAAAGGTGAGGTCAGAGAGGCTGTTGTTGCCAAAAAAAAACATCTTTCAGGAAATGGAAAAAAGAGCCAAACGACGAAACCTGAAAACAGCACAGGCACTGGCAAGTCAAATGCAAGGCATTGATAAGGCAGGCAAAGGGAGAATTTGAGAAGAAGCTTGCTGCGGAAGCAAAAACATGAAATAAAGACTTTTTCAAGTACATTTGTATCAAAAAACCTGTGAGAGAGTCAGTTGGTCCATTAGATCAGCGTTTTTCAACCACTGTGCCGCGGCACACTAGTGTGCCGTGAGATATTGTCTGGTGTGCCGTGGGAAAAAATTCCAATTTCATCCGTAACATGTGGCCTCGGCTCACAAATTAGGGTTGCCAACCGGCCGGTTTTCAGCCGGCCTGGCCGGTTTTTCCATGGCCAGGCCGGCTGCCAGCATAGTTGTAAAACCGGCCATTGAAAAGCCGGTTTTTTGCTCTGGCCGCAAGATCGGGAGCGGCCAGAGCAAAAAACCGGCTTTGTGCCGAAGTCCGCGGCGCGAATGCGATCGCGATTCCCTATAGCAGTGCAGCCGCTGGTTCTGCTTTGTAAAGAGCAGCGGCTGCACTACACTTACATTGAAAAGTAAAGAGAAACTGTGTCAGGAGCCCTCCGATCATGCAGAGCCCGAGGAAGTGATGTCATGGGGGCAGGCTCCTCACAGGCTGTCTTTCCTTTTCAAATTAACTTTAGCTGCAATAAAGTTAATTTGAAAAGGAAAGACAGCCTGTGAGGAGCCCGCCCCATGACATCACTTCCTCGGGCTCTGCGATGACCGGAGGACTCCTGACACAGTTTCTCTTTACTTTTCAATGTAAGTGTAGTGCAGCCGCTGCTCTGTACAAAGCAGAAGAAGCGGCTTGGGCAGAGGGTGTGTGTGTGTGTGTGAGTGAACCAGCAAAGGGGGGGAGTGTGAGTGAACCAGCAAGGGGGGGGGGAGTGTGAGTGAACCAGCAGTGGAGGGGGGGGTGGTGTGAGTGAACCAGCAAGGGGGGGGGGCGATGGTGTGAGTGAACCAGCAGGGGAGGGGGGGTAAGTGAGTGAGTGACCCAGCAGGAGGGGTGAGTAAGTGACAGGGGGGTGGGTGAGTGAACCAGCAGTGGAGGGGGGGTGGTGTGAGTGAACCAGCAGGGGAGGGGGGTTGGTGTGAACCAGCAGGGGAGGGGGGTTGGTGTGAGTGTTTGATTCCTATTCAAGAGAATTACTTTATATATAGTCAATATAAGCACAGAGGTAAATTTTTTTAACATTTTCTAATGGTGGTGTGCCTCGTGATTTTTTTCATGAAAAAAGTGTGCCTTTGCACAAAAAAGGTTGAAAAACACTGCATTAGATGATAGAGGGGTTAAAGGGGCACTAAGAGGTGACAAGGCGATAGCAGAGAGACTGAATGAATTATTTGCTTCAGTCTTTACTGAGGAAGATGTAGGGGATGTTACCCATGACTGAAGTGGTATTTAAAGGTGCAGAAGAATTGAAGGAAATATCGATACATTGGGAAGATGTATTACAAATATTAGATAAACTGAAGAGTAGCAAATCACCTGGGCCGGATGGTATACATCCAAGGCTGTTGAAAGAACTGAAATATGAGATTGCAGACTTGCTATTAGTAATCTGTGAACTTTCATTAAAATAATCTGTAATACCTGAAGATTGGAGGATGGCGAACGTAATGCCAATGAAAATCCATCTTTGTTCCCGGATCAACAGAGCCTGTTCCAACGATCTTCCCCTTGTACTAACATCCACTCTATCAATACAAAAACTCCTTAACTGTTCAAAAATATGTCCTTTGGTCAGGCAATGTTGTACCAATGGTCCGGGAACAAGGATGAATTTTCACTTTAACTCAATATCACCTTGGTGACTGAATGTGACCTCGTGTATTTGAGGTGAAAAGATGAAGATTATAGAGAACAGCTTAATAAAACTTTTGGATTGAGGAAATGGATGATGACGTATGACATCATGGGGGCGGATGTTTGTAAACGTCAGGAGTGAAGGTGATCTTTAAATAAGGTACGATTTTGTAGACTGCATGCGCGGCGTTTTTTAGCCTGAGCAGGAAGAGTGGAATTCTGATGTTATGCAATGCTCGGCTTCTGGAAACATGTGTAGCATCAACTCACAGGTTTCATCATAAACTGTAGTCCAGTGTTAAATGTATATTAGTAGTATTTTTGAAACATAGAACGAGTAATAAGCTATTGGTTTGTTTTTATTTGTAGTATAAGGAGATGATTGGTGATCCCCTGATGAAACAACTTTCTGTGAAACGCATGGGCGCCTAAAATAAGGCGTTGGGATCTATGTGAAAGCGTGAGAGTGTAATCCAGCGAAGTGTGAGAAGAACGAAGCTAAGCATTTTTTAAAGTATTTTTTGAAGCTATAACCGTATGGTATTCTCTCACCGGAAGAAACTTAAAAAAATTTTAAAAAATTGACAAATCTACTTTTTGAAGATTGTTGATGCCAAGAGGCACAAAATTAAGACTGAAATCTAGTCCATAATAAAATGCTGCTGATTGTCTGAGACCTTCCTATAATATAATAGAGTTTGACTATAACTATATTGAAGGTTCAAGGTTTCCTTTGGTGAATGTTGAGTGATTTTCTTTTTTTTTATTAGCATTACTTGAAGTAATCACTCGAAAAAAAGTGACTGAATTTATATTTATAATGGCCTAATGGGAGACAGCCAACATGGCTTCAGACAAGGAAGATCTCGTCTTACTAATCTGTTATGTTTTTTTGAAGGTGTGAATAAACAGGTGGACAAAGGTGAGTCGGTTGATATAGTATATCTGGACTTTCAGAAAACCTTTGACAAGGTCCCTCATCAGAGACTTTTGGCAAAACTAAAGAGTCATGGGATAGGAGGCAGTGTACTAATGTGGATCAGGAACTGGTTAAAAGATAGAAAGCAGAGGGTAGGGCTAAATGGCCAATTTTCCCAATGGAGAAAGTTGAATAGTGGAGTACCCCAGAGATCTGTGTTGGGTCCCCTGCTATTTGACATATTCATAAATGACCTGGAAAAGGGAATAACGAATGAGGTTATCAAATTTGCAGATGACACAAAACTATTTAAAGTTTTTAAAACCCAAGAGGATTGTGGAAAATTGCAAGAGGATCTTGATAAATTGATAAATTGGAAGACTGGGAATCAAAATGGCAGATGAAATTTAATGTGGGCAAGTGCAAAGTTATGCACCTGGGGAAGAAAAACCCAAACTATAAGAACATAAGAACATAAGATATGCCATACTGGGTCAGACCGAGGTCCATCAAGCCCAGTATCCTGTTTCCAACAGTGGCCAATCTAGGTCATACGTACCTAGCAATATACCCAAAAGACACAGGTTCCACAATGCTTGTACTGGGTCAAGCATTGATTATCCTGGGTCCCTTTTTAATAGTGGTTTATGGACCTTTCCTCCAGGAACTTGTCCAAACCTTTTTTAAACCCAGCTACACTAACAGCCCTTACTACAACTATGGTTACACGATGCAAGGTTCCACATTAGCAACCACCACCCAGGAAAAAGATTTAGGCGGCATTGTGGATAACATGTTAAAACCCTTGGCCCAGTGTGCAGCGGTGGCCAAGAGAGCAAATAGAATGCTAGGTATCATAAGGAAAGGAATGGAAAATAAAACAAAAGATATTATAATGCCTCTATATCGTTCCATGGTGAGACCACACCTTGAATATTGTGTGCAGTTCTGGTAGCCCTATCTTAAAAAGGATATAGCGTTATTAGAAAAGGTTCAGAGAAGAGCCACCAAAATGGTAAAGGGGACGGAAGGATACTCCTATGAAGAAAGGCTAAAAAAGGTTAGGGCTCTTTAACCTGGAAAAGAGACTGCTGAGGGGAGATATGATAGAAGTCTATAAATTAATGAACGGAGTGGAACGGGAAAACGTAGATCGATTGTTTACGTTATCAGAATATAGAAAGACTAGGGGGGACATGCAATGAAGCTACAGGGTAAACTATTTAAGACTAATAAAATAAAATATTTTTTTCACTCAACGTGTAATCAAACTTTGGAATTTGTTACCGGAGGATGTAGTAAAGGTTGTTAATGTAGCTGGGTTTAAAAAAGGTTTGGACAAGTTCCTGGAGGAAAGGTCCATAAACCATTATTAAGAAGGGACCCAGGATATCAATGCTTGATGCAGTACAAGCATTGTGGAACCTGTGTCTTTTGGGGAAACTGCTAGGTATGTATGACCTAGATTGGCCACTATTGGAAACAGGATACTGGGTTTGATGAATCTTGGTCTGACCCAGTATGGCATATCTTATATTCTTAAGAAAAAAGTAGATTTCAAAAAGCTGGGACTCCCCCCAAAGATACAAAAATGGTGATGAGTGACCCTACCAGCAGCCACATGCAGGGCCAGCCCATCCATTGAGCAAGAATGTTTTTTGCACAGGGAAGGCTTTGCCAGGCAGGGGGACCCCGCGGGATGCTTGATTCTGCCGCTGCCACGGCGTCAGCAGCAGCAACAGCCGTTTTCTTTTTTAATCTACCTGGCTATGGGGGGGGGGTAGGATTGGTAATGGGCTATGGGGGGGGGCTAAGACTAGAAGTGGTCTGATGGGGGGTTAGGACTGGTAATGGGCTATGGGAGGGCTAAGACTGGAAGTGGGCTGATGGGGGGGTAGGACTGGTAATGGGCTGAGCTAAGACTGAAAATGGGGTGATGGGGTGATGGGGGTTAGGACTGGAAGTGGGCTGATGGGTGGCTTAGGACTGGTAATGCGCTATGGGGGGGGCTTAGGACTGGTAATGGGCTGGGGGGTTGCTAGGACTGGTAATGGGATGAGTGGAAGGGGGGCTTGAATTGCAAATAGCTGATGGGGAGGGGGTTGGAATGGAAATGGGCTGAGTGGAAGGGGGAGCTTGAACTGCAAATAGCTGATGGGGAGGGGGCTTGGAATGGAAATGGACTGTGAGGTGAGGGAGCTAGGAGTGGAAATGGGCTGAGTGGGGGGATCTAGGACAGGAAATGAGCTGATGGAGGGGCTAGGATAAGATTGGAAATGGGCTGATGGGGGGCTAGGACTGGAAATGGGCTGATGTGGGACTAGAAGGGAGCAGATGCTGGGTGGGGCTGGAACTAGAAGGGAGTTGATGTTGGGGGAAGATTAGAATGGGATGGAGCTGGAAGAGTGAAATGGAGAAGGTAAAAATATTTTGTGTGGGAGGGAAGACAAATCTACAATAGGCCGGGCATTGGGAGAGTAAATGGGGATTGAGGATGTAGGGGTAAAATTTGAGTGGATGAAATAGGAATGAGGAAAGAGCAAGAGGAGAAAGATTAGTATGTTAAAGCAGATGTAGAGAGAGAATGGAAAAAACCTAGAAGAGAGAAGAAAGGACAAATGGACAGCAGACGATGGAGAGTTAGCAGAAGACACAAAGAAACCAGAAGAAAGTGGCTGGAGCAATTGCAACTGAAAAAAAATGTACAAAAGATAGAAAAATATCTCTTTATTTTGAATTTATTAACTGGAATATGTCAGCTCTGGGAAATGTGCATCATTAACATCTGCACTTTGTTTAGTACAAGAGGAAATTAATTTATAGTTTTATTTCTACAGTGTTGTTGCACATTCCAAGTTTGGCTTTTGGGGTTCCTAGTTTAATTATTGTCTTCCTGTTTCTAAATTGTGATTCCTTGTTTGGTGATGGTCTGTGTTCTGCATGTGTAACTGAGCTGAGGTACTCTGTTTATGTAATTCCTATTTGGCATAGCCACTGGTTCTCTTTCCCCAGTAGGTCATGTATTGTTATTGTCTGAAATGTACAGTATTGTTTTAATATTTGCAGTGTTGCCTTTTGATAGGTAGAGTATGGTGCTTTGTGAGTCCAGGTAGTGCTGTTAGGATACGGCCTGTTTGCTGTGGGTTCTAATTGATCAAAATAAATGCCGAAAAACGTGATCCGCACAAAAAAGTCAAAAAAGTCAATCAGACCACAAAACTTAGGGAGACAATGACATAAACAAAGACAAACGAAGGTAACATCAAATGTAGGAATGTCCGCCAGGTCAGGGGACTAAATACCCCGTCGAATAACGGACCGCTCCCTTTAATCTTTTTTTTTAATTCACAATGTGCAACAGTCCCAAATCAAAATCAATAAAAGGACCCCCAAAGCCACAATGCCAAGTATCAAAATCAAATACATGAGTTTGACAAATAACTTTCTACTTAGCTGGCAGTTGGGTCCCGTATGTAATTCCAGCAGGTCAAACAGGAGGATGATAACTCCACTCTTCATACACCATAGAGCTGTGTTTCGGATCTATCGATCCTGCCTCAGATGGAAATATCAAAATAATATGTATCCGTTCCTGCTCAAAAAATGATGTTGCAAAGTTCAAAGAAAACTGTCTCCTCTTTAAAAGGCATGGGTTCTAATTGGGCAGTGTTTGTAGTAGTTCCTAATGTGCCTGGCGGTTGGCACTGGATTATAGTAATGTAGAAATCTTTTAGTCTGTCTTTATCCATACACTCATTAAGAGGCATGTTTACTAAAAGTGTATGGTAACATTATGCAAATGAGGCCCCATACCGAGTCTCCGCACATGGCCCCGCACCCCCCTTGAGCCGCCCCTGGCCTCATGGAAGAGAGGATAAGAGAGCACTGGAGGGGACGAGCTCTACGGCGATGGAGAATAGTAAAATATAGCAATTGTTATGTGTACTGAAGGAAAAAAAGAGTTTATGAAGTGACTTTGGGACGATGGTGGCAGACCTACGAGCAGAGCTCTATGAGATCAGAGGCCGCATGGAAACAATCGAGGAAACAACTGCAGTGCATGAGTCAACCTTATTGGAGCATGAAACCCAATTTCAGCAATTAAGGGAGGCTCAATCGTAGTTGGCTGAACGAATGATAGAAATGGAGAACTGAAACCGCAGGTGTAATCTCTGCATATGGGGAGTACTGGAAGATAAAGACCATCAGGACTGCGGGAAGGTGATCAGGCAGAAAGCATGTTTGCTGTTGCAGAAGGGGGAATGCCCTCAAATAGAGCTCAATCGGGCGCACTGCTTGTTGGGCCCGCCAAAGCTTCCACATATCAGGGACATTATAGTCGGTTTCCATAAGTATGCATTAAAGGACCAGTTTACCGCAAGAGCTAGGAAGCAGGGAAACATTCAATGGAACAGCACCCTGATTGAGATTTATGAAGATTTGTCACCTATTACCCTACGCAGATGAAGAGAACTCAGGGACATAACCATTAAGCTCCGGAAAGGAGGAATTAAATATAAGTGATTATTTCCCATTACTTTGGCCATAATGTATAAGGAGAACACTAAAAAGTAAGACCAGAGCAAAGGTCATCAAAGCCGTAAAAGAATTGAACATTGAGGGCACTGTGGATTTTCCAACGGTGCAGCTGCAAGTAAATAAAAGGGGCAACATGGCGGGGGCGGAGCCTGATGTCCAGCGGGATAGTCGCATAGCGCTGAGGCTCCCGAGAGGCCTACCAAGACTCCTGAATTTTGAACCGTTTTAATTCTGAATATTGCTTTGACTCTACCGGGGTACCTTGGGGTGATGGCGGGGACCAAACCAGCACGTCTAGATTTCGGGACCCCAACGAATTCCCATGGTAAACGCTCCAAAACCGAGCCCCCGTCTCCGCAGAAACAGCCCGTACCTCGGGAAGGTCCCGAGATGCAGCAGGAGATCCTCACTGAAATACGAGGGGTAAAAGACCTTGTGCAATCCAACGGGGAGTCACTCCGAGCGCTGCGTGAAGACTTCGGCATGCTGCAAAGCAAACTTGAAGGGCTTTCCCTACGGCAAGACAAAATGGAAGGCATACTGGACTCACACACGGTCCGGTTGGCGAAACTTGACAAAGTAGAGCGCCAGATACGGGCCCTGCAGAAAGAAGTGGAAGATGGCAACAATCGGGCCCGCCGCAATAACATACGGCTCGTGGGCATACCGGAGGGAGCTGAGTCTGGAGACATGAAGGAGTTTCTTTGTAAGGCGCTTCCTTCCCTACTTCGGATCACATTTGCTAAAGACCTGGAGATTGACCGGGGCTCATCGAGTGCCCTCAAATATGGCGCTCAATCGGAAGACCCCGAGGCCTATTATCTTTCGGCTCTTAAGATACCAACATGTTGAGCAAATTCAGAACGCCGCTCGCGCAAAAGGCCCCATCGAGTTTGAGGGCCACCGGATATCCTTCTTTCCTGACTTGGCCAAGCCCACGGTTGACCGTAGAAAGCGATTCCTGGACTTTCGACCGAGGCTACAACAACTGCAAGCTCGCTATGGCCTGATGTACCCGGCTAAACTCAGGGTAACGCTGCACAACCAGACCAGAACATTTGATGATCCTGAATTACTTGCGGAATTTTTGGAGTCCAAAGAGGCAGATCAGATGCGTTGATCCAAGGAACACTTAGCTAATTGACCTTATATTGGTAAAACCCGCCATATTGTTGTCGGACGCTCTCTACCTTGGAGACCGCCTTGGCAATTCACAGCCTTGGCTTTCACTAGCCTTGATGGCCCTGCTCTATCATGCCCACAGCTACTTCGGTGGAGATCGGAGACTATAATAACAGAAGGGTTCGAATATTACATTCGCACTCTCTTGGGCCTCCTCCCGCAGACATATGGTCCGCCATTTATAGTTGGGGTTATGCTTCTTCTCTGGGGCACTTCGGTGCTTGTTTTCCTCATATGGGGTGTATCTGGTATCTTAATTGATGTGTATGAAATAGATGTACAGATGTGGTATATATTCCATACTCGCCTGCGCTTTTACTTCAAATGTATGACAATGTCTTATGGCCCTATGTAAGGTTTTTTCATTGAACGTAAAGGGAATCAACAACCCGATTAAAAGAAAGAAAATCCTTAGTTATCTGAGTCATGAAAAGGCGGATTTGGTTTTTCTTCAGGAAACGCACTTAAATTCTACCGAAACTCTGAAACTCAATATTAAACCTTACATGGTAGCTGCCTACTCTCCGGCTGTTTCTAAGAAATGTGGGGTAGCTATTCTGGTGAGGAAATCCTTGCCTGTCACCATTATTGCCACTAGCTCTGACACGGAGGGCAGATGGTCCCGCGTCCACCTTAAAATTGGACACCTTGAACTAACATGTATATGTATATATGCCCCCAATGTGGATAATCCTGCCTTTTTTGCTACCATTGCTCAGGTTGCGCAGGCCTCTGCTAGCACCTCATTGATAATAGGTGGCGACTTTAATCAAGTCGTCGATCCTCTGATAGACAGGCAACCGCCTAGAACGAGTAGCCTGCCCAAGAGCTCCCTCACACTCACCTCCTTGATCAAAGATCTCGCTTTAGTGGATCTTTGGAGATTGTTGCATCCTGCTGAACTGGAATTTACTTACTATTCTCCCCCCCATCTATCACAGTCCAGAATAGATTTTTTCCTAATATCTAAAGTGCTGGTATCTCAGGTAGACACAGCGATGATTCACCCATTATATCTCAGACCATGCTGCCATTTCCTTCCAGTTGCACGCTAACCTGCCCAGTGGGAATCCGGGAAATTGGTTTTTTGATAGGACCCTGTTAGAGCAACAAGAGTTTCAGTTAGACATTCGGGCCGCCATTCAGGACTACTTCCATTTTAACTTACCACATGATACCACGGGTTGGGCTTGGTGGGAGGGCTTTAAAGCTGCCATTCGTGCAACCATTACTAGCTATCAAATTCGCTTGGGGAAACAGCGTATGCAACAGTTATTAATATTAGAGCAACAAATTAAAGCTGGGGAACGGGTTCTTACTTCCCGCACTGATCCTTGTGTGTTGTTACGATTGCAACGCCTACGCTTTCAATATAACTCAATCCTGTCTGCTGCAGCTTCTAAAATATCGCATCGCTGCAAGGGATGTACGATCGGGAAAGCAACCGTGCTGGTAGACTCTTAGCTCATGCCTTGCAAGGTCACAAAGAAGCCAAACGGGTAGCGGCTCTCCGAAACCCGTAGGAGGGGACATAGTGACAAATAATACAGAGATAGTAGAGCTCTTCCGGGATTTTTACACTCGTCTTTATAAATCAGAATGTGACTTCACGTCAGAGGCTTTTGAGCGATTATTATCCGGAATCCAACGGCCGACCCTCTCTGAAGAGGATAGGGTTGCGATGGATAAACCCTTCTCTACTAATGAAATTCACTCTGCCCTTAAACGTGTGGCCTCGGGTCGCGCCGCAGGCCCTGACGGTCTTCCGGCCGAATTTTATAAAACGTTCAGTGCTGATCTAGCCCCCCACCTAAAACTCTATTTCACTGCTCTGGCTGAAGACACATCTTGCTTGGGATCCTTTTCGGCGGCGAATGTGGTAGTATTTGAAAAAGAAGGGAGGGATCCGCTGTTAATAGCTAACTACCGCCCAATCTCCCTTCTTAACGCAGACTATAAAATTTTTGCGACTATCTTAGCCTCTCGACTATCTGACCAAATGTCTACACTAATCCACCCTGATCAATGTGGTTTTATACCCGGAAGATCCACTGCCGACAACGCTAGGACTTTATGTCATGTTTTGACTAATGCTGCAAGCCTAGATCTACCACTAGTTGGCCTCTCCCTAGACGCCGAGAAAGCCTTCGACCGTCTCGAATGGCCCTTCTTATTTGCTGTTCTCCGTTGGTACGGCTTTGGGGAGGGCTTTCTCCGGTTTTCTTCAAGTCATGTTTGCAGAACCCACAGCCAGTATATGTGTGAATGCTATCAAATCTCAGCCATTCAGCCTTCAAAGAGGTACACGCCAAGGGTGCCCCCTATCCCCTTTGCTCTTTGACTTAGCGCTCGAACCTCTAGCCCTGTTACTTAGGCAGTCCGCAGACATCCGAGGTGCCCCCTTTAGACACAGAGAGATCAAACTCTCCGCTTATGCAGATGATCTTATGCTTTTTATAACTTTGGACTCGGTCCCAGTAGTCTTAGAATTACTAGACAGGTATTCGCAGCTCTCGGGCTATAAGATCAACTGGACCAAATCGGTTGCTTTCCCACTTAACCACCGGGTACATGCGGCCGATATGCAAGCCTTTCCCTTTCTCTGGCAGCATAGTATGGTGAAATATCTCGGGGTCCATTATTGCTATCCCTTAGAGGACACTATTAGTTTCAACGCCAAGGCGATAATCTCCAAAGTCCGTGAACTTACCAATCGGTGGTCTCCACTAACCCTTACATGGTGGGGCCGCTTGGAAACAGTGAAAATGCTGATAGTTCCTAAAGTGAACTACATTCTCGAAATGCTACCATGTTTACTGCCCCGACACATCTACAAAGATATAGAAGGCCTTCTTATTCGTTATCTATGGCAGGGTAAAACACCCAGGATAGCTAAACAATACTTGCAATCTGATAAAGCGAGAGGAGGAGCTAGATTTCCAGATTTTCTCAAATATCATAAAGCCTTCCTCTTAAAGCAAGGTGCCCGTTGGTTGGATACCCCGGCAGCAGGCCGCCCGGTGTGGCTAGATATTGAAGAAGAGCTTAGTGGACCAGTTCCGCTGGCCTACTTCCCCGGAATGTGCCATCATTCAGACTCCCGCCATTCACCAATGGTTGTAGACACTCTAGTGGCCTTTAATGCCCTCATTCAATCTCTGGGTCCGCAGGCGTGCCCCCCGGACCATCTCCCGATATGGCATAACTCTCGATTTCAAATTAACAAAAAAACGATAGCATGGAGACCCTGGTACTCCAGGGGGATTTGGACACCTAAGCAGCTGTTTGCTGGGGATCGCTGGAAAACCTTTAATGCTTTACAAACGGAATTTGGTCTACCAGCGAAATATTACTTTCAATGGGTGCAGCTCCAACATTGCCTTAAAGGCGCTCAGGTCATTCCGCGCTCTGATACTAGCGTGGAAGGGCTCTCAGAGGTGATTCGTTGTATCGGGAGTTTACCAGGGGTGGCATCTAACTTTTACAAAATACTCACTCATAGTCCAGGCAGGGACACCCCTAGGGCCCAGCAGGCATGGGAGCGCGAATTGCACATCACTTTAACTCCCCAGCAATGGAAGATAGTCTGGAGCAAAGTGGTGCGGGTCTCTAGATCCGCCTCTGTCACTCAAACGCTCTTCTATTTTTCCCACAGATGCTTTTATACTCCTGAGAAGATGGCCAAATGGAATGTCAATACAAGCTATCGATGTTGGTCCTGCCATACAGCGGTGGGTACCTTCGCCCATGTTATCTATGAATGTCCAGCACTACAGCAATATTGGGGGCGGGTTTGGGACCGGATTCAAAGTATCCTACACTTCCGGGAGCCCCTTTCTTGGAAGATTGTGGGACTCCACTCTGTGGCGGGGATCCCCTCTCTTCCCAGGACAGGCCGCTTCCTCCTAGACTTTATGTTGGGTTTGGCTGTATGCTTAGTCACGAAAAATTGGAAGAATGGCTCCCGCCTAACTTTTACCGCATGGTGGAATTCTGTCTGCTTATATAGTACATATGAGCAGATACCTCGTCGGATGGCATTCCAGGTTCAGGACTGCTCTCACTTGTCTAAGTGGCAGATGCTTAATGACTATGTTCAGATTGCCAGATGCTCCAATATAGCCGTATAGCTACACTCATCATGTTGCAGATAATTATATTATCTCGAAAGATAATAATGTGTATATACACCCGATACTGGATTGTTACGTATCCCAGAGAAGAAGCAGGGGGGGAGGGGGGTGGTGGGGGTTTACTGTCCGTGTTTGTATAATATTATTTGTTATGTCTTCTATTCTGTATGTCCTTTTGTTTCGATGTTTCAAAATGAAAATAAAAGTTTAAAAAAAAAAAAAAGGGGCAACATGGCAAAGAAGCGAAAGAAGTCACAGACTGAGGAGACAACGCAATGGACAGCAGCAACCCCTGCTGAAGGATTTAGATATATGAGATACCTCAAGACAAACATGGATCTAAACTGTATGGGCAGAGGAGGGCAGGCTGAGGCATGGGGGAAGGAGGGAGGGCTGTGCGAAGGGGAAGTTTTTTATATGGTTGCAGTTGTACAAGAAAGTTAATCTGGTGGTGAGAGGGAGTTTGAATTGAGGGAATCACAGGAGGTGAAGTGAGATGGGAGAAATGAATGGGAGCAGTGGGGGAAGAGGAGCAGGGGGGGGGGGAATTGTGATGTACAACACTTGCTCTGGAGGGAGGAGCTGTCCAGGGAGTGAGAGCAGTAATATTATGAGAGAGGGGGAGGGGAAGCTAAGAAAAGGAGAAGGCAGGGATATTGAAGAGGAGGAGGGGGAACTATACCTGACTGAGTCTTTATCAGAGGAAGGGGCTTAATGAACGGGGGGCTAAAAATAGGAAGTTTAAATGCAAATACATTGAATCGACCTAGGAAAAGACATTTGTTCTTTAATGAACTAGGCTGCTTGCGGCTATACATAGCTTTAGCTCAAGAGACAAACTTAAGGAGGAGCGATCATAAATTATTAAGGGATAAAAATGATCAGCGCATCTATTTGACATAAGAACATAAGATATGCCATACTGGGTCAGACCAAGGTCCATCAAGCCCAGTATCCTGTTTCCAACAGTGGCCAATCTAGGTCATACGTACCTAGCAGTTTCCGCAAAAGACACAGGTTCCGCAATGCTTATACTGGGTCAAGCATTGATATCCTGGGTCCCTTCTTAATAATGGTTTATGGACCTTTCCTCCAGGAACTTGTCCAAACCTTTTTTAAACCCAGCTACACTAACAGCCTTTACTACATCCTCCGGTAACTAATTCCAGAGTTTGATTACACGTTGAGTGAAAAAATATTTTCTTTTATTAGTCTTAAATAGTTTACCCTGTAGCTTCATTGCATGTCCCCTAGTCTTTCTATATTCTGATAACGTAAACAATCGATCTACATCAAAGAGGGGAGGTGGGAAAAGGAGACACTGCCATTTTAATGCACAACTCCGAGTCCTTTGAAGAAGGAGAAGTATTAACAGATGAGAAGGGAAGATATGTGGTGCTGAGGGAAAAAAATCCAAGGGCAAAGTCTAACTATAATAAGCATATATGCACCTAATCAATTAACAGCAGGGGAACTGTTTTGAAAAACTAGGTATAGATGTCTCAAATGTTATAGAGGGTTCTGTAGTAGTGATGGGGGACTTCAATATGGTGCATAACCCAAAGCTTGATAACACAGGAGGATTGAGGAGGGGGAGAAGTTGAAAGAACTAATGTTCACGTGGCAACTTTTCAATGGGTGGAGGGAGAGATACCAGGCAACCTTCTCCCACCACTCTCAAGTACATAACACATCGGCACAAATAGATATGATTCTTTTTCAACATGCGCTCATGGGTGGACTAAGAAAAATAGACTATGAGCAGATAGCATGGTCAGATCATAGTTTGGTGTGGGTGGAACAGGAGCAGTAAGGACCCAGTCCAGGACGCAGGTTCTGGAGGATGAACAACATTATTGAGCGACCAAAAAATAGTGAGATCCTTCGAACAGGACATTAAGTAATTTTTTAGGGTGAACGATTTAGGAGATTTGGGGGACAAAATTATATGGAACATCTTTAAGGTTTACCTAAGGGGGCAATTCATAAAATGGGGAGCACAGAAAAATGCTTACAAAAGGAGAATATTGTTGAAAGGGGGAACCCCGACAAGCATATGCATTGGCTGCAGCTAAGGTAAGGGTGCAAGATATATACTCTGAACCGCTGGCTCATCAGTTAAGTGGTACCCATCAACGATTTTATGAGCATGGAGACAAACCAGGCCGCTTGTTGGCACGCAGTCTCAAAACACATCAAGCCCACATCGCAGTGGGGAAAATTCGGGACACAAGGTAAGAAATGGGCATATGGGGATGAGGAAATTCGGGAGGAGTTTCAAACCTTTTGCCAGCAGCTGTATAACATTGAGGGAGAGTAAAGCGATAGGGAAATAGCATGTAGAGGAGCTAATAACGGATATTCAGAGGCACTAACCATGTTAGTACCGTTGAATATCCCGTTCAGTGGCATTTACATGGTTTACAAGTCCCTGGAAAATAATAATTTTGTTATTTATAACATGCTTCTCAGCACTATGACTTAGCACCTTTTTACTTAGGTATGATAAGTTTTTCCACCTACCATGTGTTATGTGTAAAGCCTACATGGTAAGTACAAGGGGCATGCCCAGCATCTGCCCTGCGTTTACCATAGAGGGAAAAACACCACAAAGAGCCATGTTACATGCCTCAGCGGATAGCGCTGGTGCACCCACGCTGTCTGCCATGTAACGTGAGCCCCAGTGCCAAAAAAGTAAATGAAAAATGCAATGGTGGCAGAACATGGTCTTTTCCAGATATGATCCCCACCAGCGCCGAGCAGCATCCCTCCAATTAGTACCCCTCAACTCCCAACAGAATTCCCCCAGAATCAAGCCCTGCCAATAGAAGTCCCCCAAAGATCATGCCCCCTAGCACTCATCTAGGTTTTCTCTGGGGGTCTAATGAACCAGAGCAAGAGTGGTCCTTCTCCTCTCCTTTCTCAAAGCTGCTGGGATTTAAAATAGTGATTATGACCCCTAGTGGTAGTGCACAGTACTACTGCTAGAGGTCAGTCATCCATATAAGGGCAAACACTCTCGGCTTAGTCAATTGATAGACTGAACCATTCTTGCAATCTACTTCATCCCTCTTAAAATTTGTCAGATTTGGAGGAAATGACGTCATCCAGCTAGATGGCAGCTTGAAGACGGAGCTCCGTCGAGTTTTATGAAAAAGCCCGCACTAACGTGACCCAGACGCAGTGCTAAACCCAGAAACCGGCCGTGGTAGCGAGGGGAGAGTGGCGGTGATGTCGGGTCCGAGAAAGAGCACGACTGACCTTAAAACGTATGCTTTCAAATCCTCCAGCGGGAGTTCTGCCGGCAAAGCAAAAATGGCGGCAGTTGCAGCTGGGACCGTGGAGGAGGCGGGAAGCACCCGGGAAGACACGGGGCCCCGCGGGTCCGAGCTGGAGACTTTTAAAGGAGAGTTGAAGGGCTGGTTTGAAGCCCTGAGGCAAGACTTGGCGTTCTTTAAGGCCGAGGCCCAAAACTGGATGGCAGAGCTCAAGGAGGAAGTGAAAGAGGTGGGCCAACGGCTGGTGGAAGTTGAGAGCAAAGTGGAGGAACATGAGGACACGCTACATGCCATGCAAGGCAAAATGGACGGAGTCCTAGGTGAGCAAGAGGACTTGTGGACTAAATTAGAGGACCTAGAGAATAGGTCACGGCGCTCAAATGTCCGCATCCGGGGCCTCCCAGAAAGCAAGGAGCAGGAGGATTGCCCGACTATGGTGGTGCAGATTGGCCAGCGGATTTTGGAACAAGCGGGGGTGAACAGTGCCGGACTGTGTTGGAGTGTGGATCGGGCGCATCGAGCACTGGGCCCCAGAAGGGATGGTCGTCCGCGGGACATTATAGCATGCTTTCATGAATACCATACAAAGGAGCTAGTGATGTCCGCGGCACGCAAACTTTCCGAGGTGAAATGGGACAATCAAAAGATTGAGCTGTTTGCTGATTTATCAGCCATCACTATGCGTAAACGTAGAGCCCTGTCTGGTCTAACAACAAGGCTGCGGGAAGAGAACATTCGCTATAGGTGGACATTCCCTTTTGGTTTGATGTTCAGTGTGGGGGGAGTGGCTTCCCACGTGCGGTCGGTGGACGACGCTACAGCAGCCATGCAGAAGGCAGGGTGGTTGGAAAAAGCAAGTTCCTTGTGCCCCCCATGAGAGCAGCAGCAACCAGAAGCGGGGCGCTGGAGGAGGGTCTCCTTGGGGGACTAACGCCTGCGAAAGCCAAAGAAGACCGTGGCTAATGTGGCAGAACGCAAATGAAGCTGGACTCTGGTCCTGGACTTATATAGGGTTCCTGTGGATAATAGGGGTATTGTTGGTGAGGGTCGTGAGCTTGTGAGTGAGTGTTTCTGGGGTGTGCGGCGGGTGGGAATGTATTGGGTAAGATTACTATACTGGCTGGGGTGATGTCATGCCTTGTAGCAGTTGGATGGGGAGAGAGGAGGATGTAGGGGGGTTGGGGGTGGGAGGGACTGGGGGTTTAGGGCAGAGGGGAGGAGGGGAGAGGGGGGGTTGCCTGCCACGGGCCCGCCAGCCATAGGATCTCTAGTTATTTGGGACTATGGCTGAACTACGTGTTTTAACATTGAATGTTCGGGGGTTGAACTCCCCAATTAAGCGACAGCGTCTGTTTAAAGAATGTATGAGGCTGAGGGGAGATATTATTTTTCTCCAAGAAACACACTTAAAAAAGGGAGAGGAGTGGAGGATGCAACATAAAAAATTCCCCGGACAGTGGTTTGCTTCCAACATGGTAGAAGTGAAAAAGGGGGGAGTGGGGATATTGATACATGAGAACTTACGATATAATTTGGGAGAGGTACTTAGAGATAGAGAGGGCCATTATATGCTTATTAAAGTCAAGATTCGGGGTAAATGGATCATGCTAGTGAATGTTTATGGCCCCAATGCCGCGCAAGGGCGATTTTATTCAGATTTAACTATTACAGTGGAACAGTTTGCTGAGGGGGAAGTGATAATGGGGGGGGATTTTAATTTGACTGTGAATCCTGCCTTGGATAATTCCCCCGGGGGAGGTAGGGGTAATGCTAAAGATAGACGGCGTTTAAAATTGATGTGTCAAGCCCTAGGCATTAGAGATACTTGGAGGGAGTTGAGAGGCCAGAAAAGGGAATATACTTTTTTGTCTCCTGTCCATAATACCTTCTCAAGATTGGATATGATCTGGGTCTCAAGACAATCTGCTGGTGGAGGTGTTGGAGTGTGGAATAGGAGAACGGGTATGGACAGACCATGCCCCAGTTTGGATAGAGGTGGTGATAGGGATGGAGCAGAAACCCCAGAGACAATGGATGCTAAACGAGGCCCTGTTGGAAAACCCTGATATAAGGCAAAAAATTGTTGTCATTATTAATGATTATTTGGAGTTGAATGATCGGGATGGGTGTAGTGTGGGGACACTTTGGGAGTGTTTAAAAGCTGTTGTGCGGGGTGAACTGATCTCCCTGGGAACCTATACGAAGTGCATGAAGGAGGAAAGGAAAAGGTCTTTGCGACTCCGGATCAGAGACGGGGAAAGGCGACATCAACAGGGAGAGCTTGATGATAAGGGATTATGGGAGTTACGAGAGGCGAAAAGGGAATTGGGGGACATAGAGCTGGGAGAGATTAAATTCGCCCAGGAACAATTGCAGGAGACCTTCTATGCCCTTGGCAATAAACCCACCAAATGGCTGGCTTACCGGTTGAAACAGCGCAAACAACGCAATTTTATTACTAAGATTCGGGCGGAGGGAGGGGGAGAGATAAGACAAGGGGCCCAAATTAGGGAGCAGTTTGTGCAGTTTTATCAGAACCTGTATAAGGCGGAGGAATCTGGCTCTTCTGAGGAGCGAGCCCGATACCTGTCTATGAAACTGCCTAAACTCTCTGAGGCAGAGGCAACATCGCTGGCGAAGCCGATTACGGCAGAGGAAGTGGGAGTGGTGATTGGATCCCTGCCGGTTAATAAAGCACCAGGGCTCGATGGCTATACTAATAAATTTTACAGAACCTTTCGGGCAGAACTGGGTGGTCTGTTGGCCCGGCTTTATAATTCCTTCCGGGAGAGGGGACACCTCCCTGATACTCTGCGTACTGCGGGGTTTACTTTGTTGCCTAAGGAAGGGAAGGACCCAACCTTATTTAGCTCGTATAGACCTATTTCATTGTTGGGCTCCGATTTCAAGATTTTTACTAAGATTCTAGCTAATCGACTTTTACCATTCATGCCCAGGCTGGTTCATGAAAACCAGGGTGGTTTTGTGCCGGGTCGGCAGACCGCTGATAATATTCGAAAGGTTTTAAATACGATCTGGAAGGGAAAGAAAGCAGGCATACCGTTAGTTCTCTTATCCATCGACGCGGAAAAAGCTTTTGACCGAGTGTCGTGGCCATATCTGCTGCAGGTGTTGGACCTACTGGGGTTAGGAGATGGGTACTTGCAGTGGGTGTGGGCGATTTACTCGGCTCCACTGGCGTGGATTCGGGTTAATGGTGACTATTCAGTGCCTTTCACCCCGCCAGGGGTGCCCACTTTCCCCTCTCCTTTTTGTGCTTTCCATGGAGCCACTGGCTCAATTGGTTCGGGAAACCCCCCTAGTGAAAGGGGTTCGGGGGACGACATGGGAGAGTAAAATTTCCTTATTCGCGGATGATCTGCTTTTTATGCTGACAGAGCCGCGGCAGTCAGTGGAGGCCCTGTACAGGATTTTAATAGAATTTGGTAAATTTTCGGGCATTAAAATAAACGCCACCAAATCGTAAATTTTAAATATTTCAGCGGATCTGCAGACTCAACAGGTGATGAAGGGAAGCTTGCCCTTTAAATGGGCTAAGCAGTGGGTGAAATACTTGGGGATTTATTTAATGGCCAATAAATGGGACCTGGGCAGAGCGAATTTCGGTAAGATGGAACATACGATGCGGCGGGATCTCGAATTATGGGAGAGTAAAAAACTGTCTTGGCTGGGGCGAATTTCTGCCGTAAAGATGGTGATCTTACCCCAATGGTTGTATTTCTTTCGGGCGCTTCCCATAGGGCTGCCTAGGAGTTTTGCAGGGAAGATCCAACGGATCATTATGAGGTTTATCGGTGGAGGGAAAAGTAATCGAGTTGCCTGGCCAGTGCTTACGCGGAGCAGGCGTAATGGAGGAATGGCCATTCCGGATGTGCATAGGTACATGGAAGCGGCTCAATTGTGTGCCATAGTGGAGTGGGGTCAGGAGGATTGTAAGGAGTGGGTGCGCATGGAGGCGGAGGAACTCCGAGTTGACAGGCTCAATGAATGGATGTGGCTGCCAGGGCAGCCTAGCGGGACGCAAGACTGCAGTCCGTATGTGCAGAGGACTCTGGCTCTTTGGCATCGGTGGCGGCGGAAATGGCTGGGGGGGGGAAGTTTCGCGGCTGATACCCCTGATTGACAACCCTGATTTCCCTCCAGCGATGGGCAACAGTGATTTTCGGTTATGGGTTCAGAGGGGGCTCAACCATATCGGTCAAGCCCTAGCGGGCAAGGAGATTAAAGCGTTCACTGTTATGGTGCGGCAATTTGGTTTTCAGGGAAGGGATCTTTTCCCCTACCAGCAGATGTGTCATTACCTGACCCATAAGATCTTACCAGAGTTACAAGGAGACCCTACAGAGATTGAGAGGGTGTTTTTGATGGGGCAAACGAAAAAAGTGCTGACTAAGTTTTATAATATGATGGAGGAAGTGGGGCGGCGGGGTTCCTTTCAAAAGACTTGGGAGCAAGACCTGGGGATTCGGTGGACTGAGGAGGAGTGGGCAGACATTTTCCAAACTCGCTATAAAGGGGCCTTAGCGGCCAGCTATATTGAAAATAACTACAAATTGTTGTATAGGTGGCATCTAACACCCGAGCGGCTGCATGGTATGTTTCCAGGGCAGTCGGATAAGTGCTGGCGGGAGTGTGGGGAGCGGGGAATATATTTACATATTTGGTGGACCTGCCCAATAGTATATACAAGATGGGGTGAGGTGTTTGGCTTGCTGGGCGATATTTTGGGAAAGCACATAGAGCCGAACCCTGCAGTGGCCCTGTTGGGGAGGAGGCTAAACGACCTTACTCAAGCAGAAAACTTTTTTGTGAATGTGGGGTGCGTAACATATCGGAAAATGTTGGCTAGAAATTGGAAGAAGGTCAATACGCCCACGATGGGGGAATATGTTGTGTCCTTAGATGCTACTTATGTGAGGAGTAAGGCGACTGCCATCAAGAATAATGGTTCTAAATTGTTCCATAATGTGTGGGAGAAATATTTGAGCTGGAAAAATGTTATTAACTATTGATCTTGTTGAATGGTGTTTTTCTCTTGTATTTGGGGGTATGGCGGGACTGTGGTAGGTTGGGGGGGACGGGGGGGTTTTAATATACGGTCATATTGTGGATGTGGCTATATTTGTGTATTTTTGTACTGTTTATAAAGTTTAAATTTAAAAAAAATTGTCAGATTTAATGTATTTGACCTTTTTCTTAAACTTCTCTAGGTTTTTTTTTTATTGTAGTTAGAAACATAGAGACATGATGGCAGAAAAATACCACATGGCCTATCTAGTCTGCCCTTCCATATCAACTACAATAGTGCCCTATTTTCCTTTAGAGATCCTTTGTATTTGTCCAATGCTTTTTTGAATTCAGACACTGTCCTGGTCTCTACCACCTCTACTAGGAGACTATTTCATGCATCTACCACTCTTTCTGTAAAGAAATATTTCTGCATATTACTCGAGTCTATCCCCTTTCACCTCATCCTATGTCCCCTCTTTTCTTCAATTGGATGAGAATCTCCTGTGAATTTATGACACAGAGGTATTTAAATGTCTCTATCATATCTCCCCATCCGCCTTTCTTCTAAAGTATACATATTAAGATCTTTAAGTTTGTCCTCATATGCTTCAAAACAAAGACCACTAACCATTTTAGTAGCCACACTCTGTACCGACTCCAGCCTGCTTATATCCTTTTGAAGGTGCAGTCTCCAGAATTGCACACAATACTCCAAATGAGGTCGCACCAGAGACTTATACAGAGGCATTATCACCTCCTTTTTTCTGCTGGCCATCCTCTCGCTATACACCCAAGCATCCTTCTGGCTTTCGCAGTCTCCTTTTCTACCTGCTTAGCTACTTTAAGATCGACAGACACAATTACTCCCAGGTCTCACCCCCTACACTGTACCACTCCTTTGGATTTTTGCAGCCCAGATGCACGACCCTGCATTTTTGAACATTACATTTCAGCTGCCAAATTCTACATCATTCTTCAAGCTTAGCTAGATCCCTCCTTATGTTATCTACTCTTTCCTGGGTGTCTACTCTTGCAGATTTTGGTATTATCCACAAACAAGCAAACCTTACCCAAGAGCCCTTCTGCAATATCACTAACAAAGATGTTAAAAAGAATTGTACCAAGGACAGATCCCTGCGGCACACCACTGGTAACCTCCTTCTCCTCAAAGTGAGCTCCATTTACCTGTACCCTTTGTTGCCTCCCCGCACTCAACCAATTTCTAACCTAATCAGTAACTTTAGGATCCATCCCTAGAGTGCTCAGTTTGTTTATAAGCCGCCTGTGTGGAATGATGTTGAAAGCTTTACTGAATTCTAAGTGCCCCACATCTAGAGCTCTCCCTTGGTCCAACTCCCTGGTCACCCAGTCAATTAGATTTGTCTGACAAGACCTGGCTCTGGTGAATCCATGCTACTCAGATTCTGCAATCCACTGGACTCCAGAAACTTCACTTTTTTCTCTTAGTAGCCTTTCCAATAATTTACTAACCACAGAGGTTAGACTAACTGGCCTGTAGTTCTCACTGTCATTCTTACGACTGCAGTCCTCTGGCACCACTCCCGACTCCAAAGAAGCTTTGAAAAGGTCAGACAGTGGAGCTGCTAGAACGTCCCCAAGTTCCCTCAGTATTCTTGTATGTATCCCATCCAGACCCATCGCTTTGTCTACTTTTAGTTTAGCTAGTTCCTCACGAACACAGTCTTCTGAAAATTGTTTGAGATCCCCGTCGCTTCTGTTCCTATTTGTGGGTGTTTTTTGAGACCCTGATTACTTTGCTAGCTTTTCTAAGTTTTTCCAAATATAGATGCCTGTCTTCCTCTCTCTGTAATCTCTTGTATTTCATGAAGGCCTCCCACTTTTTCTTCATCTTTTCAGCTACTTCTTTTGAGAACCATAGTGGCCTCCTTTTCCTTTTACATTTATTTACCTTTCTAACAGAAAGGTTTGTTGCTCTTAAAATATCCCTTTTCAGTTTTGCCAACTGTTTTTTTTATATATGTCCCAGCTGCTTCCATCCCACTAATGACTCTTCAAGGTATTGTCCCATCTTGGCAAAATTAATTTTCCTAAAGTCTAGGACCCTTGCTTCTGAATGGATTTTATCAGCCCTAGTCCTAATACTGAACCATACCATCAGGTGATCATTGGATGGCAGATAATCTCCCACTGTAAGATCAGAAACAGTTTCTCCATTGGTAAGCACTATGACCCCATCATGTGTGGGTTCTGTTACCATTTGCCTGAATAGTTCTCACTGTAGAGAATCCAGGATCTCCTTACTTCTAGTTGACACTGAAGCAGAGGTGTGCCAATCCACATCCTGCATATTGAAATCACCTATCAATAGCACTTCTCCTTTCATGGCAATACTGTGTATGTCTTCTATTAAATCTTCATCCACGTCTCCTTGTGAGGGAGTTCTGTATATAACTCCAGTGCAAATGGATTTCCCTTTCTCTCTTTCTAGTTTAACCCACAGTGCCTCCTTGCTCCCTTTTAAGTCCTGTAATTCTATAGCTTTAATATTATTTTATATATATAGTGCAACTCATCCTCCCCTTCCTCCTACTCTGTCCTTCCTGAATAAAGTATAGCCCAGTATAATTGCATCCCAGTCATGGTTTTCTGTGAACCATGTCTCTATAACTGCCACTAAATCCAAGTCGGCCTCTTCCATTAAAGCTTCAACATCTGGGATCTTATTTCCCATGCTACAGGCATTTATACACACCATTTTCAAGATGTTGCCCCTATTACTGTACCCATTTCTACAGAGATATTTAATGTTTCACTTACCTGGGTGCTTTCTTCACCCATCCCCATTTCTCTATTAGTATATCATAATAGAAATCCTTCTCTTTTAAAAGGTGCATTTCCTTATCCAGCTCTTTTTGATCTTTTGTCTTTTTCTTAGATGCATTAATTAAGAGCATCATTAAGTCCAAGAGCATGTACATATTAATAATCACAGTCCAGCTCATGATAAAGTCTGTGTCATCCCTACGATGGGCAAAAGGAAGGCTAAATCGGGCTCTAAGCCCTTTCAGGCACCGGTGGCATCTTCGCCCTTACCTTTTGGGACTTTAGATCCTTTTCTAATTCACACCCTAGGAATACAGAGCCCCACTGGTTGCTCGACAGAGCGGAAGCCCTTGCCAAGCAGTTTGGGGCCCGAGATCACATCACCAGAGCAGTGGCATCCTCCTAAAGCAGCCTTGCTGGGAAATGCAACTGTGTGCTTGGCGCAGTTGGTTCAGTCCCTGAGTGGTGAACCACCATCTGATGGAGGGTCAGCAACAGAGCAGAGTGGAGTGGAGTGTGAGGTTGCTTTTCCCAGTCAGCGTTCCAGTGGTGCGGTGCTGCAGTTAGCGGCGGGAGGCTTGGCTGTTAGCCTGGCCTCGTCTGATATCCCCCCCCCCCCCCCCGATGTCCCTGCAGACTTCAAAAGTTGGACTGGGAATGTTTGGAGTTCCTGGTTCCTTTGCCCTTGTACACCCAGAAGTCTTTACATTGGAGTCTATCTGGACAGCCATAGCCAGCCTTGGGTAAACATTCCCGCAGGTTCAGACTCTGGCTGCTCAAGTACAGGAAAACAAGAAACAATTACTGTAGCATACGGATACGATTTCCTCTTTACAAACTTTAACGGTGGACATGCAAATCAAGATGGCTGGTATAGAGGAAAGAGACATAGCTTTTTGTAAGGATTCTCTTGCCAGCTAGGATTGAGACTTTGGAGAACTTTGCTAGATATTCTAATTTGTGAATCATTAATTTTAGATGCTCTTCTGTTATAAATGCTAGGGAAATGTTTAAGCTTTGCTTACCTGACGTGCTTGGTATACCGTCTGATTCACACCAGTAGAAGATCACCTGGGGGTACAGAGATCCCTGGTGTTCAACCAGTGGATCCAATTGGTGTTTCAGCATTCTTGGAATCATCAGATGTGGAAATCTTTAGTCCTGCTACTTTGTTAGTGACTTTCTCATTCCCATCAGACTGGGATTGGTTTCTTAGGATTTATTTTCATAAGAGGGCTATTGCTTTCAAAGGTTTAAAGGTCTGTGTTTTTCAAGACTTTTCCCAGGCAACACAACGGTGGAGGAAGGAGTTCCTTCTTCTCCATCCAAGTGTCCAGCACCTGGGCAGACAATTTTTTCCTAAAATTTCCTTGCGAATGCTTGGGTAAATTTCAGTCTATTTCCTATGTTGTGGTTTTTTTTTATTTTGAACCATCTCATCTGCTGGCGCTTTTGGATTCTCATAGGGCTAGTATGGGCGTGGATCCCCCCACTGTATGAATGTATTGGCACAAACCTGGAAAACACCTGCTTTTTTCCCTGTTATAGGTTTACTTTGAATTTCTGCATTTTTTTTTGTTCCCCTTTTTATGGTGGGCTGGTGTAGGTGTCAAATTGTATTGTCAAATAGGTATTCTGTTTTTTCTTTTCCTGAAAATGTTTTGTAGTTCTTTTTGTCCTCTCTTTTCCTCAAGTATTTTTTTAAATGCTTAATGTTGTTGTTGTTAAGTGCCATCGAGTCGGAGTCGACTCATGGCGACCCTCTGGATAGCTATCCTAAATTGTGTTCGGTCTTCAGTCAGGCGGCTCATTGTTGACAGACTGGTACCCATAGCTGCTGTTATTGTATCAATCCATCTCATTGCTGGCCTTCCTCTTTTGCGTTGACCTTCTATCTTGCCAAGCATGATGTCTTTCTCTAATGATCTCTCTCTTCGCATGATGTGTCCAAAGTATGAAAGTCGAAGTCATCTGAGCTTCTAAAGAAAGCTTAGGTTTGATTTCCTCTAGTACCGACTGGTTTGTTCTTCGGGCAGTCCATGGTATACACAGTATTCGCTGCCAGCACCATAATTCAAAGGCATCAATTTTCTTCCTGTCTGTCTTTTTCACTGTCCAGCTTTCACATCCATATGATGTTATTGAAAATACCATGGCTTGAACAAGTTGAATCTTTGTATGGAGAGAGACATCTGTGCTCTTGAGAATCTTATCTAGGTCTTTCATAGCCATTCTGCCAAGAGCAATGCGTCATCTGATTTCTTGACTGCTTGTTGCTTCTTTATTGATAGTTGATCCAAGTAGGTTAAAGCTGTTCACAATTTCAATTTCTTCTCCTTCAACGATGAACCTGTTGATTATGCCAGTTGTCATGATCTTTGTCTTCTTTACATTAAGGTACAGGCCCATTTTGAGACTATGTTCTTTGATTGTGAGAAGCAAATGTTTCAGATCATCTTCACTTTCAGCCAGTAATGTAGTATCATCAGCATAGCGAAGGTTGTTGATGAGTCTTCCACCAATCTTCACACCTCTGTGGTCTTCATAAATTCCTGCTTCTCTGATGATTTGTTCTGCATATAAATTAAACAGGTAGGGGGAAAGTATGCAGCCTTGTCTTACACCTTTGCTTATTTTAAACCATTCTGTTTCTCCTTGTTCCGTTCGAACTGTTGCTTCTTGATCAATGTACAGATTGCGCAAGAGAACGATCAGGTGTTCTGGTATACCCATGCTTCTTAATGTGGCCCAGAGTTTCTCATGGTTTACACAGTCAAAAGCCTTGCTAAAGTCGATAAAACACAAATAGATATCCTTTTGGTATTCTTTAGTCTTTTCAAGGATCCATCTCACATCCGCAATGATGTCTCTCTTTCCTCGCCCTTTCCTGAACCCTGCTTGCACTTCAGGTAGTTCTTGTTCCAGGTATGGTTGTAGTCTCTTTTGAATAATCTTCAGTAGAATCTTGCTGGCATGTGGGATCAGAGCGATTGTGCGATAATTTCCACAGTCAGTTGGATCTCCTTTCTTTAGTATTGGTATAAACACAGATCTTTTCTGGTCAGTTGGCCATGATGTTGTCTTCCATATTTCTTGGCAGAGCCTTGAAAGTATGGTAACAGCTGCATCAGATTGCTGTAATACTTCTATGGGAATGCTATCAATGCCTGTTGCTTTATTCTTTGATAAGGCTTTCAATGCTGCTTCAACTTCTTCTTTCATCACCAATGGTTCCTGATCAAAAAGTACAGGTTGAAACGGCTGTTGGTCCACTTGATCTTTATCATATAAAAACTCTGTATATTCCTTCCACCTTTTCTTGATCTTCTCAGCATCATTCAACATGGAACCTTGAGCATCTTGTAACATTCCAATTCGAGGCTGGAACTTTTTCTTTAACTCTCGTAGCTTTAGGAAAGCCGATCTTGTTCTTCCTCTAACAGTTTCTGCTTCTATTTCCTTGCAAGTGTCATTGTAGTACTTTTCTTTGTCCTGTCTTGCTGCACATTGGATATCTCTGTTGAGTTCTGCGATTGTCTTTCTTTCTCCTCTGACTTTAGCTTCTCTGCGTTTCTGGGCAATTTTCAGAGTTTCTTCCGTCATCCATTTTGGCCGTTTTTGCTTTTTCACCTTTTGTAGAGACTTCTCGCTTTCTTCCAACACAACCTTCTTGATGTCATTCCATAACTCTTCCGGTGCTCTGTCATTTGTATCTAAAGCAGCAAATCGATTTTGCAGGCAGTCTTTAAATTCCAGTGGTATATTCTCAAGGTCATATTTTGCTGCATTCATGAGTGCTTTGCTCTTTTTCAACTTTGGCTTGAGTTTGCATACTAGTAGTTGATGATCTGTACCACAGTCAACTCCAGGTTTTGTCTTTGTTGATGTTACAGAGCTTTTCCATCGTTGACTTCCACAGATGTAGTCAATTTGATTTTTATACAATCCATTGGGTGAAGTCCATGTGTACAGTCGCCGCTTGTGTTGCTGGAAGAAGGTGTTTGAGATGAATAAATCATTGGTCTTGCAGAATTCTATAAGTCTTTCTCCAGCTTCATTTCTGTTGCCAAGTCCATATTTTCCAACTACTTTGCCTTCTTCTTTGTTGCCAACTTTTGCATTCCAGTCACCCATGACTATCAGGATATCCTGTTTGCATGTTCTGTCAATTTCAGCTTGTACTTGTTCATAGAACTCTTCAATTTCATTCTCTTCTGCAGCTGTTGTTGGGGCATATACTTGAATTATAGTTGTGTTGATAGGCAATCCTCGTAGACGAATCCTCGCTGACTGCATTGTATTTCATTACAGTTCTTGCAAGTTTCTTCTTTATTATAAATGCAACACCATTTCTTCTTTGTCTTTCATTTCCAGCATAGTAGACCATGTGATCATCTGATGCAAAGTGCCCGATGCCAGTCCATTTCAGTTCGCTGACACCCAACAGATCAAGTTGTAAACGTTCCATTTCATTCTTGACCACCTCCAACTTCCCTTGGTTCATGCTTCATACGTTCCATGTTCCAATGTGTAAGACATCTTTACAGCTTCTGATTCTTATTTCATGCGCAGCTACATCAGCAGTCAGACTTCCCAAGGGCTTTGATCCAACCACATCATAAATGCTGGCTTTACTCTGAAAAGTCTTCAGCTCTTCCCCAGTAGCTAGTTGACTGCCTTCTAACCTGGGGGTCTCATCTTCCAGCACCATAGCACAATTTGTTTTGTTGTAACTATCCATTGGGTTTTCATGGCAAGATACAGAAGTAGATTGCCGGGCCTTTCTTCCGCGCAATTTAAGTTTTGGTGTTGTTGCCGTTGTCACAAAAGTGTGATCCTCCGCTGTCAACACTATCCCATTTCGCTGCTGCCCAGAAGGGTGGTTTGTCTTGGTCTTGCACCTCAGCTGAGACCTGTCCATCTTGGGAGACCCTGCCAGTAGTTAAACTACTGATAGTTTAGCTCTCAGCATCACTGATGCACGCAAGACCTCACAGCATGACAAGCTGCAAACCAAGTGAGAGAAATGCTTGATATTGTGTTAAAATTAGAAATATTCAATTTTTAAAAAGTCAATGTTGTCATTATGCCAAGTGCTGAATTTGACAATGGAAGCAATATCATTCCATAATATTTCCGCGGTAAGCATCTTTAACAATAATTAGAGCATTCTGCAGTGAAACTTCAGTGCTAACCCAATCAGCACATTTGAGCACCTATAACAATCTTTTTACTTTTGCAATATGCATCCTGTTTTGCCACAGATGTAATGAATTATAAATGTGAGTAAAGGTTTTTGTATAGTATTCAAAAGTTTGTTATTGTATTAATACATTAGATATGAGCAGAACTATGATGATTCACTTCACAACTCAACATACAAAAAATTATATTAAAGTTTTGAACACCTCAGTAACAGCCACATACAAATTCCTCCACTGCCAGATACCATAAAGTAACACAAAACACTGCAAAAAGACACTCAGAACCTTACCACGATACACCAGAAATAATTCTCAGGACCAAAACATCAGCAGTCTATGAAAAGGCAATATTGAAAATATTATACAGGGTCCTAAAACACCTATACACCACCTACTGAGAAAACAGAACACATGAGGCTACTACAGATCTCTACAATACTACATCTCAGGGCCCTTTAGCTAAACACGCTAATCAGTTAATGTGTATTTTAGCATGCAGTAACTGGCTGTGATGAGAGCTAATGCACGGCTATGCCAGCTACCAGCCACCAAAATACACATTAACTGGCATTCACGCACTAAGGCAAAGAGTGGGTGGGTTAGGGGTAAAGTATAGGTATGAAGAGCACATTGAGGTTAGTGCTGGGAATCATTAGAATGCTCTCACCGTCAATGTGCCATTTAGCACAGGTGCACCTAGAGATACCTCTATGGGTTTCGTTAATTGTGCCACATGTTAGCATACACATTTGCATGTTAACTGCTGGGAACACTGGTCACAGCCCCAACAGTTACTGCAGAGGCTTTGCATTTAACACGCATTGAGTGCAAAGACCCCAAGAGTTACCAAAAAGACTTTGCACTTAAAATGCATTAAGTACACAACCTTAACAGGATTTAGTAAAAGAGCCACTTGGTCACATATATAAAACACACAGATCCCTTGGTGACACACACAACTTCCTGCCATTCCTGTTCCCTCCAAGTTGAGTTGGAGGGGCAGGAGTGGCAGGCCGTGAGTGCACTAGTGTGGGCACTTTAAATCCTGATGCAGCAGAGGCATTGCCATGCCGCCCCTCTTCCCTAGGCAAGAAGATGAATGCTGAGGAGGATGGCATGTCAGGCCAGTTGGAGCCACAGTCTTCAGTGGGGCAGCAAGGAGGGTCTGCCTAGGATGGCTGAAACTACTAGGCTGGCCGTGTCTTCTATTCCAGTATCTCCTCTCTCTTCCTCTTCTAGTTCCACATCTCCCCTTTTTCTTTTTCTTTTCTCCTCTCCTAGTCAAGGGTGGGGCCAGATTTAAGATTTTGGTGTCCATAGGCAAGTAGACCCAGCCAGCAGATAGTATACCAGAGAGCAGGAGGAGGGGGACTTACAACAGAGATCCTAAGACTAGAGAGCCAGAAGAAGAGCAGAGGAAGACTATAGTGTCATAGCTGTACTCCTCTGTTGCAGCACATTTACATGGTTCCTCTTTGGCCTGAGAATTTGGCACCTTCAAAATTTGGCACCAAGGCATTGCCTGTGCCAAGAGCCTTCCTGGTCCAGCATCTCCCCTTTCTCTCTCTCTCTCTCTCTAGTTTCCTAGGCCAACATCATCCCATCTCCTCTGCCTTCCTCTTCACCCACAAGATACTGAATTTCCCTGTTCCCTCCCCTCCCCTCACTGCAGTCCGGTGTGTTTCTGCTCCCTAACTCTTCCCCCCTCATAGTGTCTAGCATATTCCTGTCCAGAACCTCCCCTCTCTCGTTTATCATCCCTCCCCTCACACAGTCCAGTATATCCCCACTCTCTCTTTCCCCAAGTAGTCTAGAATCCCCTGCCCACCCATTATGCAGCATCTCCTCTCCTGGTCCAGCTAGCTTCCTCTGTCTTTCTTTTTCTTCTCTTCCTTCCTCCACCCCCCCCCCCCCCCCCCCAAGCACTTCCCTGCTCCTATTTTCCCCATAGCTCAATATTTCTGATCTCTTCCCACCCACCTAGTGGTCCTGCATTTCTTCTTTTTCCTTCCCTGTCTCTTATCACTCTATAGCTTCAGTGCTGGCAAGGTAGATCACCTGTAGCTCAGCAAACAAGCCAGCAACTGACAAACAAACATGGGGCCTTAGCACCAGCATGTGTTGAGGACTTGCTGTGTCTCTGCTCATTCCATCACAGGAAGTCTGCATCGGAGTGGGTAGGGATGTGGCAAGCTTTATGTGTACATCAGAGCTGAAACCCCATGTTTCCATTTCCACCCTTCCCAGTATTTAAGCTGCAATACAGCAATCGTATGGTCGTGGTGGCTAGAGCATTCCGGCCCCCAGGCTACACCCCTGGTTTTTATATTATTTTAACAGCTATGACTAACTTTGATGACAGGTAAGTATATAAGTTAAAAAAAATAGATAGGGGATGTATAATGTTCTGTATAATGCATGAAAATTTGAGCAATTAATTTAGTATAATTTTTACATTTTCATACATAATCATCAGCAAGTGTTAAGTTGATGATACTCTGATGACAAAGTTAGCTATAGCTCTTGAGATATAGTTATCATAGGAATAACTTCTGTGGAATTTCCCCTCTGTTCCCATCGTTGTTTCCCATTTGCTCCCCTGTTCCCTGACCCCCCTTCTCTTTTCTGCCACTGTTTTCTCCCTGTTAATCTCCCCTAGGCGATGTCTCTCTTTCCTTCTTTTTCCCTCCCTGTGGCTCTCTCTGATGACATTGAATGTCCCACTTCCACCTCCATCTTCCTATTGCTATCTAATCAGTCTTCTCCTTTCTTCCCTCTTAAATATTATTGTAAACCACTATGATGATCTTCAGGTCCCTTGGAAGTAGATCAAGCACCTGGAATAAATAAATAAACTGTGCTACTCATTTAGAGAAAATATGCTATTTTGCGCCTATTGGCTTGCAACACAGTTCATTTTATACTTCATCTTGGGCCTGACTTAATCTGTGGTAAAACAATTAAGAAGCATAATCCCTGGATATTGTATGGTTTGGGGATTTTATGTATTGCAGCGCCTATTTGCTAAACTGCATTAAATGTTAACATGACAATCAATGTATGCTGATAGTTCACATGGATGCCACACTTAGGGGCATGTTTGCTAAGCTGCACCACCTGTTAATATAATGAATAATACATATCCCTGCCTTCTCCTTTTCTTAGCTTCCCCTCCCCCTGTCTTGGTCCAGTTAACAGCTAGCACAAGGCAAATGCAGATAGCGCAGAAAATCACTGTGCTATTGTGCTATCTCCAGAAACCATACTTACAGCAAGAGTGGGCGGGATATTGGTGAAGAGTGGGCATGTCTGCAATGTGCTGTTACCATGGGCATCAACATCATGCAGGCATCATCAAAGTTGCAGACAGTGCAGGTGCAGATAATACCATCTCAATGGATGGCGTTATCTGCATCCATGTGATGTGGGGCTGTGCTCTCTACAATTTTGTTGCTGTTATCTGCTGGGGAAATGCTGTGCACACCCCAACAGATAGCATACCACATTTGCAGCTCACATGGTACTATTTATACAAAAACGCCACCATAGGCACTGAGGGGAGAAGGGGTTGAAGGGGATCCCCTGCCAGAATTTAGCAAAAGAAGTTGGGTGGGAGGTTGGATTCCTTTGACAGGGGTTATAGGAAGGACCCCCCCCCCCCCATATCTTTCCACATTCCCCTCATCTCTAGAGCTGCCCCTGATGTTGTTGTCTTCAGCCACTGGGTCAGGAACAGCAGCATCCATCATAATAACTCACAGAAAGCTCAGCATGTGGTCTCTGCATGGGTTTCCCAGTAAGAAGACCACCATGACGAAGAGGGGTTAGGGTTTCCATTGGGTCTAAGAGTGCATGCCTGCTCTGAGGCCCTATGCTAATTGTTTTAATTTAAAAAAAAGCAATTATGATGCCTGCTGATGTTGCTGACCCAGTGGCCCAGATGAAGCCAGATGAAGGCATGCCTGCAGTGGCAGGACTTGACACCTATCAGATTTTGGCACTAGAGGCAGTTGTCTATGTTGCCTATGCCTAAGTCCAGGCCTTTTAATATCATTGAGGGATTGTATTCTGGGGGGCATAGGTCCTCTTCCACTCTCTTCTCCCTTTTATGAAGACCCCATAGGGGCCACTATTTCAGTATATTCCATCTGTGAAATTCAGAGTCCCCACATATGGGAGATTTCCTTTCCCCTAGTATGCTCTACATAATGCCAGTGTATTTTTAGAACTGTTTAGCAGTTGTTTGCAGTGTTTTGATTTTGAAAGCTTATGGAAGGCAAATGGACATCAATATTCATTTTGGAAGAGTGTGTGATTGTTCAGCTTTCATCCAGGTTCCTGAAAACTAATGTAGTGCTCCTGTGGTACCAAAAAATTCCAACAGCAGGAAGCTTCTATTTGAAAATGCTGCAGCCTACACAGGTTCTTTGCTATTGAATGAGGCAATCATGCTTAGGCAATGAAAATGAAGAAAGGGATGCCTGCCTTGGAAAGGTGATATTGCTATGAGCTACTTCAATCTTGCTGATAGCTTATCTCACACCAATGAGTTTTTTCCATGTCAATATTTTAACTGAAATGGCCTTCCCAGAATCTGTCCTCCAAATCCAGTACTGCAGATTTTCACTTGTTTAACTGAAGCAACATGTTTCTCCTGAAAAAATTGCTAATATGTAAGAGGCTATAAATTACTTTATTATTTTAAACAACATGTGCCTGACATTTAGCGGTATTGGCTAGTGTGATTATAGCGCTTAGAAATGGTGTAAAACCACACAAACTGAAGATCGCAACAAATACCTAACATTACTTCAGAATTACCATGCAACTACAAATAAGGCCAAGAAGGACTAGCATACTAAAATTATCAATACCTCTATCAATCACCCAAGAGAACTATTTGATATAGTCAAGCACCTCACACGACCACCCAAGAACCACAACCAAACTCCTGCTGTCAACCACCAACAACTAGCTGCTCAAAACAAGCAGCTATACCCCCACCAGGACTTCATCACCTCCTTTCCCACCACCATTCCATTTGACACCACTTACTGGTCATCCTTTCAAATATCACTAGCAAAGAGATCAAAAGCATCCTAACAATGCTAAGGACACCTCCACCTCATCGCTTGACCCATGCACAGCAAACTGGATTAAAGCTTCAAAGATTGAACTCAGCCCATTCCTCACCAAACTAACAAACAAAACTCTACAACAAGGAATAATGCCAAACTGCCTCAAGCTGTCCTCTATCTGCCCCAATTTAAAGAAACCAAACCTTGACCCTTCAGACCCCGCATCTTACAGACCTATCACCGGTCTCTCCTTCCTAGCAAAAGTCATCAAAAAAAACATACAACTCTAGCTTCAAGACCACATTGATGAGAACTGCTTACTTGATCCACAACAGCATGGTTTAATGAGATCGCTTATCAGCACACTAACCCAAGGAATACAAGACCCTTCTCAAGCCTACCTAATGATATTTCTGGACATCTCCGCAGCATTCAATACAATCAACAATGGCATACCCCGCCAGCGCCTACAGTCATATGGCATCCAAGACACTGTTTTCAAGTGGTTTCAGTCTTACCTTACTAACAGACAGCAACAGATAAAACTGGGCACGAGCACCTCCAAACTATACCAACAAACACAAGGAGTACCCCAAGGTTCCAAACTCTTTGCACCTCTCTTCAACGTATATCTCCAACCCATCTGCATGACCATTAAAAACCACAAGATCCACTTTTACATATATGCCGATGACATTTTGCTATACTGTCCACTATACACTAAGCAACCGTCATACACACAAATTTAGGACTGCTTCAAAGACGTCTCCAACTGGCTTATGGCAAATAACCTATCAATAAATTACAAAAACACAGAAACTATGTTTATTACAAGGGACTTATCATTCACCCCACCAAGCACAATCGCACTAAATACCATCCAGTTAAATGATAGACCAGAGCTAAAATACCTAGGAATAACTCTTGACCAGCAACTCTCCTTCAAAACTCATGTAGCAATAACAGCCAACACAATCTACTATCTAAGAATGCAGAGAATGCCACAGTTGGAGAAACGGGTGAGGAAAATGATGCAGCTGACTGAGGGGTTCCCATATACCCTCACCCACCTGCCAGTTTTGTAGTATCTGCATTTTACACAAACACCTCCCCCAACTAGCCCAACCAAAAGAATATATTGTGTGGGGATTTTTTGGTTATTTTGTTTTTCTTAGGTTTTTGTTTGCTATTGTTTTTTGTCTTGCAACCAAGCAGAAAATTCTTTTGAATGACCCGTGGCTAGAGGCAGCTCAGTGACTGACTCTGAGGTAGCATTCTCGCAACCTCTAAACTCCTTTACAACATGAGAAATAATGAAATCTGGTGTAAAAAAATGTTTACGTCATCAAAATATAGAAAGACTAGGGGACATGCAATGAAGCTACAGGGTAAACTAGTTAAGATAAGAGAAAATATTTTTTCACTCAACGTGTAATCAAACTCTGGAATTTGTTACCGGAGGATGTAGTAAAAGCTGTTTGTGTAGCTGGGTTTAAAAAAGGTTTGGACAAGTTCCTGGAGGAAGGATCCATAAACCATTATTAAAAAGGGACCCAGGATATCACTGCTTGACCCAATACAAGCATTGTGGAACCTGTGTCTTTTGCGGAAACTGCAAGGTACATATGACCTAGATTGGCCACTGATGGAAACAGGATATTGGGCTTGATGCACCTTGGTCTGACCCAGTATGGCATATCTTATGTTCTTATAAAAACCTACACCTTGCAATGACTCCGTCCCTCCCTCGAACCAGATGACTTCTGCTCAGCACTCCAAGCCCTCACTCTCCCTCATGCTGACTACTGCAACAATATTTACCAGGGCCTACCAAAGACCACCCTCCTCCCCCTCCAATCTGCACTCCACACAGCTGCACATACAATCCAGAGTGCTGCTAAACATGAATACATTACACCCATCCTAAAACAGCTCCACTGGCTGCCCCTTCCTAGCAGAATTAAATATAAGACATTGTTCCTAACACACAAAGCACTACACTCACACCCAGCCACTCTCCTCCAATCCCTTCTTCAGAAGTTCACTACAAACATACCAAGAAGACCCGCTACAACCAACAAGCTCAAAATACAACAATCTAAAACAAAGTTTAATCAACAAACTTACAAAAAAGCATTTGAACTCTCCACACCATCCCTTTGGAACCCTTTGCCTGACACAATAAGGAACATCGCTGACCTTCTTTCCTTCGGCAAATACTTGAAACCCCACTTATTCTCTGTCAACTTTGGACCCACCACCTAACCCCACCCTCTGACATGACTCCAACGAAACAAATACACATGACAGAATCTACACCTGTCTTCTTCTTCCTCTTGAATCCATAGCTGTCAATTGGAGAGAAGGATGTTCTCTCAGCCAATATGCTGCTGTAGGTGCCGTTGGATTCCGTGTGTTGCTCACTATACGCTTCCAACCTTGGTGATCAGTGGCAACATTTCTGACTTCATTGATAATCAGTCATTGGTTCCTTAGGTCTTCCTCAATGTGTATGAGCCACATTCTCTTTAATGCTGCTCATTGAACAGGTCGCTCTCACCAGAGGAGTTTGTATGGTAGTCAACTGGTGTTCATTCTGCAAATGTGGCCAAACCAGCGCAGTCTGTGTTTTTGGATTTGTTCTTCGACTGAGTATTGATGGTCACACCTTGTCCAAATTGTCTCATTTCAATGGCAATCATAGAGATAGACACCCAAAATCTGTCTCGGGCATCACATTTGAAAGACTTCAAGTTTGTTCAAGTCAAGTTTGAGCAGAGTCCATGTTTTCGATCCGTACAAGAGAATTGGCAGGCTCGGCATTCGGAAGAGGCAAATTTTGGTCTTGGTGGAGATATTGGTCTTCTTCAAGAGGCACCATTTGAGTGAGGCAACTGCTACTGTTGCCTGGCCAATCCTGCTGAGAACTTTAGTAGTGGATGCCATCTCCTGTACCAGTGATCCCAGGTATTTGAATTCTTGGACCTGCTCAATTTGAATTCCATCAAGGTGAACAATGGCCTGTGATCCATCCATGGTCATAACTTTGGTCTTGTCCACGTTGATTCTTAGGCCATAAGATTGGGTGATGCGGGCGATATGGAAAAGGATGTCGGTGGCCTCTGATCCACGTCAGCAAATACAGCACTGTTGTCTGCGAACATCAAGTCGGTCAGGAAGTTGTTCACACCATACTGGACCCACATCTGTCCTTGAATGTTCTCTTCATTATTACGTCGATCATGATATTGAAAAGTGGACTCCAGTTTGGATAGGAAATTCCCTGGATAGCTCATTTCGGATCTGCACACTGCTGGTTGAGCCATTGTATGATGCTCGGAGAAGTTGGATGATCTTCAATGGCACATGTTCCGTCTCTAGTGCCCTCCAGAGGATGGACCACTGAACACCATCAAATGTGAATTTGAAGTCAATGAAGATGATAATGGTTCACTTTCCACACCTGATCCTTTCCTCCACCAGTTAATGAATGGTGAATATTTGATTGGTGCAACCCCAATATGGCTTATATGCTGCTTGCTCCTCGGCTGGTCTGTTCACGATATTCCTGCTGTCTTGATTGTATACTTTTCATGTATACCTTGCCAATGATAGAAAGGAGGCTAATGCCGTGGTAGTTCTTAAATTCCCTGCTATCACCTTTTTTTAGGATTAGCATGATGATGGCTTTCTTCCATGCTGATAGAACTCGTTCCATGTGCCAGATGAGTGTTAGGATGATGTGAAGCCATTGCAGCCAGATGCCTCCTCCAGCTTTGATCATTTCAGCAATGACTTGGTCCACTCAGGGCGTCTTTCTGTTCTTCAGTGATGTTATTATACATCGACTGTTGCTCACCGTTGAGGAATAAATTCTCCAGCAAGTCAATGGGTGGTAGCTCTGGTGATGGTCCCTGAGGCAGATCGTGGATGTATAGCTGTTGCTAAAGCAGATACCGCCAGGTATAGCTATCCTAATTGTATATAGTTCATTAATAAAAATAACCGGCTATTATGCATATTTTGTAATTAATGAGTTAATTGTTATAGAAACCCTGTTATCTGTTAACTAAGATGTTTATTCTGTTCTATGTACTAAAATGTTTATCTGTTTCATGTAACTAATGTTTTATTTGATGTAAACCACTTTGACCCAGTGAAAAGCAGTATCTAAGCCTAGTTAAATAAATAAATAAATAAATAAATAAATTTTTGCCACTGAACACTAAACCCAGATATTCAATGCTGGGGCCATTTCCAGCCACCGGCATAGAATATCTGGGTTTGCTGCACAGACTGGAAGCTAACCAGTCAGCGGCGATTATGAGCTGCTGCCCAGTTAGCTCCCAAGGGTAAAGAGGGGCTAGCTTTTACCACACCTATCTTTACCCACAGGTTGCTAACCAGCCAGCAGCTCAATATTGTGCTGGTTAGCAATGGATACCGCTCCTAGAATGTCCCAATGCTAACCGTGTAGCATCGAGGCGTATAGCAGCAATATCCGGGGCTATTCAGTGACACTAACCATGTTAGCACTGTTGGATATCCCACTTAGAGGCAGTTACACAGTCTTACTACTCTGTTATATATTTTTTTAAGGTATGAATAAACTGGTAGACAAAGGTGAGCTAGTAGATACAGTATATCTGGATTTTCAGAAAGCCTTTGACAGCGTGTCTCATGAGAGACTCTTGACGAAATTAAAAAGTCATGCAATAGAAGGCAGTGTACTATTGTGGATCATAAACTGGTTAAAAGAGAGAAAGCAAAGAGTAGGGCTAAATGGACAATTTTCTCAATGGAGAAACGTGAATAGTGGAATACCCCAGTGATTTGTTCTGGTTCCAGTGCTTTGTAACATCTTCATAAATGGCCTGGAAATGGGAATAATGAGTGAGGTGGTCAAATCTGCGGATGACATAAAATTATTCAAAAGTTATTAAAACACAAGAGGATTATGAAAAATCTCAAGAGGATCTTGATAAATTGGAAAACTGGACGTCCAAATGGCAGACGAAATTTAATGTGTATAAGTACAAAGTTATGCATCTAGAAAAGAACAACTCAAACTATGGTTACACGATGCAAGGTTCCACATTAGAAAACACCACACAGGAAAAGGATTTAGGCATCATCGTGGATAACAGGTTGAAACCCTCCATCCAGTGTGCAGCGGCGGCCAAGAGAGCAAATAGAATGCTAGGTATCATAAGGAAAGGAATGGAGAATAAAACCAAGGATATTATAATGCTCTGTATCATTCCATGGTGCGACCACACCATGAATATTGTGTGCAATTTTGGTTGCCATATCTTTAAAAAGATATAGCAGAATTATAAAAGGTATAGAGAAGAACAATAAAAATGGTAAAGAGGATGAAAGGATATCCCTATGAGAAGAAACTCAGAAGGTTAAGCTGTTCAAATTGGAAAAGGGACAGCTGAGTGGAGATATGATAAGGTCTATAAATTAATGAATAGAGTGGAATGGATAAATGTAGATCGGTTGCTTACTCCTTCAAAAAACAGAAAGACTAAGAAGAGAAAATATTTTTTTCACTCAATGAGTAATCAAACTCTGGAATTTGTTACCAGAAGATGTAGTAAAAGTTGTTAGTGTAACTGGGTTTAAAAAAGGTTTGGACAAGTTTCTGGAAGAAATGTCCATAAACCATTATTAAAGAGGACTCGGGAAATCTATTGGTTACCCCTGTGATAAGCAGCATGGAATCTGCATACCTTTTGGTAACCTGACAGGTACTTGTGACCTGGACTGGACACTGTTGAAAACAGGATATTGGGCTTGATGGACCTTAGTCTGGCCCAGTATAGCATTTATTATGTTCTTACAGGTCCATAAACCCTGTAACTGCCTTTGAATATCAGGCCCTGCAAGATTAGTGGATAAACTCAGTTCCATCATAAAGAAATCATATCGAAGTCTTAGAAAGATATAAGGCAGATACAAGACCCATCTAGTCCACCTTTCCTGTTACAATCTCGTGGAATGCACGTGTTGTCTTAACTTTCACTGACTCTCAACTAAGTTTCCTCTGTGCTTATCCTTGGATTTCCTGAGTTCTGTTTCCTTTTTATGAGGGTAATTTTTTGTAGGACACCCAAATGTCTGGGCAGGCCTATAAATGGCAGTTGCTTGATCTGCACACTTATTTTATAAAGTGTGCACAGCTGTGTGTGTATTTTATGCAATGGGTGCACACGGCAAGCAAAATGTATGCACCTACGTGCAACAAGTATGAACAGGCATTCATGCATACTTCCGCATCTGCACTTACTTTCACGTGAGCTGAGTGCTAACATTGCAGATTTGGTAATATTGGTAAAATGGTGGCCCGCTCCAGAAAATCCAGTTGTGGCAGGCAGGGCACACTTCTACTAGCCAGTCACATTTTAGGGCCAGTGTCTGCCTAGAGTAGGGGATGCAAACAGGATACGCAGGATTTGGGAAAGGCTTGGCAGATGCTTTCAATGGTTGTCCAGAAAGGCCATCTATAAATGTTTATAAAAAATTAAATAAACCATGAAGCATTATACTCCAGAGAGGAAAGTGCCTGGCATGAAGAAGGGGGAAGCTATCCTGGTGATTAAGACATTTCATCAAAACTATGAAATGTGTCAGTTTCCTCATGGTATGGAAAGTACAACATGGAAGGAATATGCACATGAAGGAATATGTACCACTAAAAAGAGCGACCCCATAAACAGTGAAAAGGATTCCTGTGTGGCTGGAGATAGGAAATGCAGTTGAAAAAATGGAAGGACACCTTACTATGCTCTTTGACATTGAATTCAACCATAGTCTGCCTAAACTAGAAATTAGGGGAAAGCCGACAGTCACCCAGGAGTGCATGGTTCGGACAAAGGTATCCTTGAAGGATACTACCAAAAGCAGTGAGGTTCCAAAAGGGAGTATAGTAGCCCAAATGCCCTTGAGTAAGGAGCAGACAGAGCATAAAGATTCCAAATTACCCCTGCCTACCAATAGCCAGATTAATATGAATAAAATACAGTCTCTAAAATGCTTGTATGCCAATGCTAGAAGTCTAAACAATAAGATGGGAGAGTTAGAATATATAGCACTAAATGAGAGGTTAGATATGATTGCACTCTCAGAGACATGGTGGAAGGAGGATAACCAGTGGGACACTGTGATACCTGGATACACACTATATCGTAATGATAGAGCTGATCAAATTGGTGGAGGGGTTGCGCTCTATGTTAGAGAGGGCATTGAGTCAGAAAGGATTAAAGTTTTGCAGGGAACAAAATTTGCTGTAGAATCTCTAAGGATTGAAATTCCATTTATGAAGGGGAAGGTGATGGCAGTTGGAGTATACTATCGACCGCCTGGCCAGAATGAACAAATGGATGATGAAATGCTCAAAGAAATCAAGGAAGCTAACAAAAGTCACAACAGAGTAGTAATAGTAGTAATAGTAATCCTCGACCATCAACTCCCTAAAACTCCCAAAGGCCCTTACAAGCTGCTCTTCATCTACTGCCAACAGAGCCTTTATCCTTTGTGCCCCTAGGTGCTGGAATGCACTACCCCCTGGCATCCGGGCCACCAACGGCTTATCACAATTCAGGAAAGCCCTCAAATTCCACCTCTTCAATAAGTATCTTATAGAGCCATCAACACCCATTGACATCAGTGTTCCCACCTAGTTACCCAAGTCCACAATGTCATTGACATTGATGTCCATTGACATCACTGATCCCAACTAATTCCACGATGTCTCATTAACATGATTAGGCTGATTCTCTATAACGATTGACCCTGTTCCTAGTAACATGTATCTATTCAGTTTGATTACACCTGTAAATAGATTGTAGATAGTTTCCCTTGTTATCCAAGTTCCTTCCCTTGTTATCTGTAAACTCATGCAAGTTGACTGTACTGAGATTTTTGTTCTATGTGAACCGCGCTGATGCTGAATAGTGCGGTATATAAGAGAATATAAATAAATAAATAAATAAATAATAATGGGTGATTTCAATTACCCCGGTATCGACTGGGTCAGTGTCACAGCAGGACAAGCTAAAGAGATAAAGTTTCTAGATGGAATAAATGACTGCTTCTTGGAGCAGCTGGTTCATGAACCAACCAGAGGGGAAGCCATACTGGACCTAGTCCTTAGTGGAACGCCAGATCTGGTGCAAGAAATAAGGGTGTTGGGACCACTTGACAATAGTGATCATAGTATGATCATGTTTGATTTAATTAGTGGAGGACAGATAGTAAAGGCATCCACAGTACTACCTTTTAACTTTCAAAAGGGAGACTATGATAGAATGAGGAATATAGTTAGGAAAAAACTAAAAGGAGCGGTTCCAAAGGTTAAAGACTTACAGCAAGCTTGGGTGTTATTTAAAAATACTATCCTCGAAGCCCAGACCAGCTGTATTCCACGCATTAGGAAAAGTGGAAGAAAGTCCAAAAAACTGCCAGCATGGTTTAAAGGTGAGGTCAGAGAGGCTGTTGCTGACAAAAAAGCAACCTTCAGGAAATGGAAAAAAGAGCCAAATGATGAAAACTGGAAACAGCACAAGCACTGGCAAGTTAAATGCAAAGCATTGATAAGGCAGGCAAAGCGGGAATTTGAGAAGAAACTTGCTACGGAAGCAAAAACACGAAATAAAGACTTTTTCAAGTACATTCGTAGCAAAAGGCCTGTGAGAGAGTCAATTGGACCATTAGATGATAGAGGGGTAAAAGGGGCAGTAAGAGGAAACAAGGCTATAGCGGAGAGACAATGAATTCTTTGCTTCGGTCTTTACTGAGGAAGATGTAGGGATGTTACCCAAGACTGAAGTGGTATTTAAAGGTGATACTGCAGAGGAATTGAGAGAAATATCGCTACACCGGGAAGATATATTACAACTATTTGATAAACTGAATAGTAGAAAATCACCTGGACCGGATGGTATACATCCCAGAGTGTTGAAAGAACTGAAATATGAGATTGCAGACCTGCTATTGGTAATCTGTGAACTTTCATTAAAATCATCTGTAATACCTGAAGATTGGAGGGTCGCCAACGTAACACCAATTTTTAAAAAGGGTTCCAGGGGTGACCTAGGAAATTACAGACCGGTGAGCCTGACGTCAGTACCAGGGAAAATGGTAGAAACCATCATAAAGAACAAAATTACACAGCATGTAGATAGTCATGGCCTAATGGGAGACAGCCAACATGGCTTTAGACAAGGAAGATCTTGTCTTACTAATCTGATATGTTTTTTGAAGGTGTGCATAAACAGGTAGACAAAGGTGAGTCGGTTGATATAGTGTATCTGGACTTTCAGAAAGCTTTTGACAAAGTCCCCCATCAGAGACTTTTGGCGAAGCTAAAAAGTCATGGGATAGGAGGCAGTGTACTATTGTGGATCGGGAACTGGTTAAAAGATAGAAAGCAGAGGGTAGGGCTAAATGGCCAATATTCCCAATGGAAAAAGGTGAATAGTGGAGTATCCCAGGGATCTGTACTGGGTCCGCTGCTTTTTGACATATTCATAAATGACCTGGAAAAGGGAATAACTAGTGAGGTTATCAAATTTGCAGATGACACAAAACTGTTTAAAGTTGTTAAAACCCAAGAGGATTGTGGAAAACTGCAGGAGAATCTGGATAAATTGGAAGACTGGGCATCCAAATGGCAGATGAAATTTAATGTGGACAAATGCAAAGTTATGCACCTAGGAAAGAACAACCCACACTATAGTTATACGATGCAAGGCTCCACATTAGAAACCACCACCCAGGAAAAAGATTTAGGAGTCATCGTGGATAACATGTTAAAACCCTCCGCCCAGTGTGCAGCGGCGGCCAAGAAAGCAAATAGAATGCTAGGTATCATAAGGAAAGGGATGGAGAATAAAACAAAGGATGTTATAATGCCTCTGTATCGCTCCATGGTACGACCGCACCTTGAATATTGTGTGCAATTCTGGTCACCGTATCTTAAAAAGGACATAGCATTATTAGAAAAAGTACAGAGAAGAGCCACCAAATTGGTGAAGGGGATGGAAGGCTACTCCTATGAAGAGAAGCTAAGAAGGTTAGGACTCTTTAGCCTGGAGAAGAGACGGCTGAGGGGAGATATGATAGAGGTCTATAAATTAATGAATGGAGTGGAACGGATAAACGTGGATCAATTGTTTACGCTATCAGAATATAGAAAGACTAGGGGACATGTAATGAAGCTACAGGGTAAACTATTTAAGACAAATAAGAGAAAATATTTTTTCACTCAACGTGTAATCAAACTCTGGAATCTGTTACCGGAGGATGTAGTAAGGGCTGTTAGTATAGCTGGGTTTAAAAAAGGTTTGGACAAGTTTCTGGAGGAAAGGTCCATAAACCACTATTAAAAAGGGACACAGGATATCAATGCTTGACCCAGTACAAGCATTGTGGAACCTGTGTCTTTTGGGGATATTGCTAGGTACGTATGACCTAGATTGGCCACTGTTGGAAACAGGATACTGGGCTTGATGGACCTCGGTCTGACCCAGTATGGCATGTCTTATGTTCTTATATACATATATAGTTCTAAGCAGATTACAAGAAGTACAAAATACAGTCAATTAATCCAGGTTATTCAGTTGCAAATAATTATAAAAATCTATATCATCATAACAAACAACTTACCTGATCAATAAAAACGTCCTTAATAAAATTGCTTTCAATTACTTTCTAAATAATATGCAACTAGACATATTCCTAATTTCTCCTGGCAAGTCATTCCATTTGATGGTGGCGACAGCCAAACAATCTATCCAAAAATAGTTTGTATTTAGAAATTGCTGGCTGAAGGTACTGCTAATGAATTACTATTTACCAAACAAGAAACTCTTGAAGAAGCTATAAAATAAACAACTGAGATCATGTAGAAAGGCAGAAGACCATTCAAAATCTTTTAAAAAACAGAATTTAAAAATAATCCTAGCCACTATAGGGAGCCAGTTTAATTGTATAAGGAAAAGCTGTTGCCCTATTTTTTTTTTCCTTTTATCAGAGGTTTGGGTGCCATATTTTGCATTATTTGTGAGACAAACATTTTTGGAGATCTCCAGATATATAGGGTCATGTTTACTAAAGGTTAGAGTATGTTAAGTGCTACCCTGGCCCATTCATTTGCATTGTTTTGATTGCTTTTGTGGACTTTGTATTTCTTTAGTGTTGTGTTTGTAGCTTATAAAACGTCTTTTTTTTATCAGAGCTGTAGTCTGTTTCCATAGAGAGTGTTGTCTAAAAGTACACCCAATATTTTAACAGATTTAAGCAACAGAATTACTATGCCCAATACCTTTAGTGAAATAGTTAGAAATAAGGTCAAATTATGACCCACCCATAGTATCTTGTTCTTTTCTCGATTTAATTTTATCAGATGCCTATGCACCTAACAATCAATATCTTAAAAGAATTCTAGCAATTTCTCATAAGTGGTAGACAAATCACCCTGGAAAGGAAGTATGACAGTTGTTTCATCAGCATATTAAAATTTATTTATTTATTTATTTAATGGTATTTATATACCGCCTTATCCTTTAATAAAAGCGGTCACAACACAAGTGGGGGATACATTTAATACGTGGGGATTTGAGACACATACATTAATACTTACAGGGAAAATACAAATTGACTCAATTTTTGCAAATCAATCCATAAAGTACTCATATAAATATTAAAGAATATAGATGATAAAGGTGAACCTTATGGTACCCAACATTCCAGCTTCCAGTGGTTGAAATAATTCATTTTTCCATTTAACTATTACTGGCCTACTAGTTCCCAGACATAGAAGGGAAGTGTGCCAGATAATAGAATTTTGTCATTGTTTCATGTTGTTGCTACTCATCCTCAGGGAAGACGATATATTGAGTTTCTCTCCTTAGAAAGACAGCTAGAAACAGAGTTATTCAGTGAGAAGTGGCTGCCTGTCTATTGCCTGTTGTGGTCACGAGGGTTGCTTGGAATGATCCTGTAGCGAGAAATGCCAGGGCTGTGGTCACCCTCAGATACACTAGCAGGGTGCTGCCCCTCCATGCAGCAGGCTCTAGACAAGCTGGTTGCACTATTATCTCCTTCTCAAATCTAAACTCCGCATGCAATCCTCCTCTGTGAGGTTCAGGAACTGTGCTCTAGGCCAATATACCTATGCAGTGGATATCTCCTCCTCTTCTGTTCCTTCTCTCTTCTGCAGTCAGGAGCCACTGCTGTCTCACACTCATAGCTGCCAATTCTACCAACACCAGCAGCCTTGTCACAGGGACACACCCACAGCGACATAGAGCTACACACTCTAGAACAGTGGCACACCTACACAGGCCCACAGTGGCGCAAACACTAGCACAGAAACACCTCCACACAGCCACAAACACTAGCACAGAGACACACGCACACACACACACACACACAGTGGCATAAAGACTAACAGAGAAAATCACACGCACATAAGCACACTCTGGGAAGGAGAGAGACATATATGAGGGGAAGGTCAGAGGTGGGAGGGTGGAGTTGGAGAGGGGATATAGAAGGCTGGAAGATTTGAGAAGTGAATGCTAGAGAGAGACTGAGGATAGCAGGGAAGCTCCAATAACATAAGAACACAAAATATCAGATCAGACCAAGGGTCCATCAAACCCAATATCCTGTTTCCAACAGTGGCCATTCCAGATCTCAAGTACTTGTTGGATTCACAAATGTATACATATTCCATGCTGCTTGCCCCAGGGATAAGCAGTGGTTTTCCCCAGACCTCTTTAATAATAGTTTATAGACATTTCCTCCAGGAACTTGTCCAAACCTGTTTTGAACCCAACTACACTAATGGCTTTTACTACATCCTCTGGTAACGAATTCCAGAGTTTGACTGGGTGTTGAGTGAAAAAAAATCTGACAATGGTAAAATGAATCCTGAAAACATTCATGAACTAGAACAATTTGCAGTTGAAGGGTGGAAGAAGCTACCAGCAGACAGATGTACAAAACTTATAGATGCTACAAGAAATGTTTGGAGGTTGTAGCACTGCCAAGGGTTGTACAACCTAATATTAATGAAGGGTGCCATTAATCTTGTCCATGTCATATTTAGTTTTTTTCTCAGAAATTACTAACATGTCTAAGTTGCACAGGCATCTTTTTTTGTTGTTTTATACCTTTGAACTATTAAAATGTTATGATGACATCCAGTTGGAATATTTCCAATTATTTCTCAAGATATTGTACACAACATACCTAAAATGCAAGAGAGCCAATAATGTGGAAAACAACTGTATGAATATTTTAAAAAGCAGAAGGCCCAGCACAGGTCCCTGGGGAATTCTACTATTAACCTTTGTCCATTGAGAATATTGACTATTTAGCCTTACTCTCAGTTTTCTATCTTTTAACCAGATCCTAAAGCACAATACTACACTGCCTCTGATCCCATGACTTTATTTCCTCAAAGGTCTCCCTTATAGGACCTTGTCAAAGGCTTTCTGAAAATCTAGATACACAATGGAGGTAATTCCCGAATGTGGGTGCAGGACTAATTCCCCCACCGGCTCTCCCCATATGTCCTGTGCATCAGGATGGGGAGAGCTGGCAGGGGGCGGAGCAGGAGAGGGCCCGACCTGCAGTACATACAATGCCGATTCAGGTCATGGCCTTGTATGTGCTGCTGGGATCATGGGGACCCGCTGCTTATACCACCTCGAAGGAGGTATAAACAGTATTTTATGCGTGATTGGTATTGGGATTTCCCCTCCCCCCCGGGGCTGGGGCCGGATGCCTGGGGGTCCCCACTGCCTGATCCAGGCCCCAACTGGCCAGCTGTGGGTCAGGTGGCAGGGAATAGGTGGGCTGGGAACCCTGGAGTAGGGGGCGCCAGCAGGATGACATCCCTGCAGGAAGCAGGGGCATGCCGGGTTCAATTGTCTCACCTTTATCTACCTGTTTATTTACACCTTCAAAAAATATAACAGATTGCTAAGACAAGACTTTTCTTAGCTAAATCTATGTTGGCTTTCTCCTATTAAACCTTGACTATCTACATGTTCAGTAATTTTGTTCTTTATAATGGTTTTTACCATTTTGCCTGGTACTAATGGCAGGCTCACCAGACTATAGTTTCCTGGATCACCCCTGCAACCCTTTTAGAAATTAGTGTTACATTAGCCACTCTCCAGTCTTCAGGTACTACAGATGATTTTGATGATAGTTCACAAATTACTAGTAATAGTCTGCAATCTCCTATTTGAGTTCTTTAAGCACCCTGGGATGTATGCCATCTGGTCCAGGTGATTTGGTACCCTTTATTTTTTTTCTTTAAAATTCACTTATCCATTTTACAATAAAATGAAACAAGAAAACAAACATAATCAGTTGCAAAAACATCCATAAGTATGGAAATTAGCTTTAACATAAATAATAGATCCATAAATCTCATTGAGGAGAGAAGATCACACCATATCACAGGATGCAAATTAAATATGCACAAGCTTCAATACCACATAACAATAAGGCAGGTAACAAAACTTCAAAATGATGGACTAACTATTAGCACTGGAGCCTGATTCTTCCCTGTCCCTCACAAATACTTCAAGCTGAGGGGGTTAATAAAAACATACCGGATTCCCTAAGAACATAAGATATGCCATACTGGGTCAGACCAAGGTGCATCAAGCCCAGTATCCTGTTTCCAACAGTGGCCAATCTAGGTCATATGTACCTTGCAGTTTCCCCAAAAGACACAGGTTCCACAATGCTTGTATTGGGTCAAGCAGTGATATCCTGGGTCCCTTTTTAATAATGGTTTATGGATCCTTCCTCCAGGAACTTGTCCAAACCTTTTTTAAACCCAGCTACACTAACAGCTTTTACTACATCCTCTGGTAACAAATTCCAGAGTTTGATTACACGTTGAGTGAAAAAATATTTTCTCTTATTAGACTTAAATAGGTTACCCTGTAGTTTCATTGCATGTTCCCTAATCTTTCTATATTTTTATGGCATAAACAATCAATCTACATTTACCCATTCCTCTCCATTCATTAATTAATAGACCACTATCATATCTCCCCTCAGCCATCTCTTTTCCAGGTTGAAGAGCTCTAACCTTTTTAGCCTCTCTTTAAAGGGGTATCCTTCCATCCCCTTTACCATTTTGGTGGCTCGTCTATGTACCTTTTCTAATAACGCTATATCCCTTTTAAGATACGGAGATCATAATTGCACACAATATTCAATGTACGACCGCACCATGGAACGATACAGAGGCATTATAACATCATTGGTTTTATTCTCCATTCCTTTCCTTATGATACCCAGCATTCTATTTGCTCTCTTGGCTGCCACTGCACAATGGGTTTCAACATGTTATCCACAATGATGCCTAAATCATTTTCCTAATGTGCCTCATGTAACCATAGTTTGGGATGTTCTTTCCTAGGTGCATAACATTGAACTTGTCCACATTAAATTTTATCTGCCATTTAGATGCCCATTCTTCCAATTTATCAAGGTTCTCTTGCAATTTTTCACAATCCTCATGAGTTTGAACAACTTTGTATAATTTTGTGTCATCTGCAAATTTGATTATTTAACTCGTTATTCCCATTTCCAGGTCATTTATGAATATGTTAAAATGCAGTAGATCCAGCACAGATCCCTGAGGTACTCCACTATTCACCTTTCTCCATTTGGAAAATTGACCATTTAGCCGTACCTTCTGCTTTCTATCTTTTAACCAGTTCCTGATCCACAATAGAACACTGACTCCTATTCCATGACTTTTTAATTTCTCCAAAAGTCTCTCATGATGGACCTTGTCAAAGGCTTTCTGAAAATCCAGAAACACTATATCAACCAACTCACCTTTGTCTACCTGTTTATTCACACCTTAAAAAAACATAACAAATTAGTAAGACAAGACCTTCCTAGGCTAAAGTCATGTTGGCAGTCTCTCATTAAGCCCATGACTATCTACAAGTTCATTGATTTTGTTCTTTATAATGGTTTCTACCATTTTTCCAGGTGCGGATGGCAGGCTCACCAGTCTGTAGTTCCCTGGATCACCCCTGGAGCCCTTTTTAAAAATTGGCGTTACATTGGCCTTGATGATTTTAATGATAGTTCACAGATTACTAATAGTAGGTCTGCAATCTCATATTTCAGTTCTTTCAACACCCTTGGATGTATACCATCCGGTCCAGATGATTTGCTACTGTTCAGTTTATCAAATAGTTGTAATAAATCTTCCCGGTGTATCAATATTTATTTCAATTTTTCTGTGGCATCACCTTTAAATACCATTTCAGTCATGGGTAACATCCCTACATCTTCCTCAGTAAAGACCAAAGCAAAAATTCATTCAATCTCTCCACTATGGCCTTGTCCCCTCTATCATCAAATGGTCCAACTGACTCTCTCACAGATTTTTTGCTATGAATGTACTTAAAAAAGTCTTTATTAGGCATTTTTGCTTCCACAGCAAGCTTCTTCTCAAATTCTCTCTTTGTCTGCCTTATTAATACCTTGCATCTAACTTGCCAGTGCTTATGTTGTTTCCAGTTTTCGTTATTTGGCTCCTTTTTCCATTTCCTGAAAGATGATTTTTTGGCAAAAACAGCCTCTCTGACTTCACTTTTAAATCATGCTGGCAGTTTTTTTGACTTCCTTCCAATTTTCTTAAAGCGTGGAATACAGCTGGTCTGGGCTTCCAAGATAGTATTTAAAACAACACCTACGTTTGATGTAAATCTTTAACCTTTGCAACTGCTCCTTTTAGTTTTTTCTTAATTATTTTCCTTATTTTATCATAGTCTCCCTTTTGAAAGTTAAAAGGTAGTATTGTGGATTTCCTTACCGTCTTTCCTCCATTTATTAAATCAAACACAATCATGCTATGATCATTATTGCCAAGTGGCCCCAACACCCTTATCCTTGTACCAGATCTTGTGTTCCACTAAGGACTAGGTCCAAAATGGCTTCCCCTCTGGTTAGTTCATGAACCAGCTGCTCCAAGAAGCAGTCATTTATTTCATCTAGAAATATTATCTCCCTAGCATGTCCTGCCGTGACATTGACCTAGTCCATACCAGGATAATTGAAATTTATTTATTTATTTTTTTATTGAACGGTTTTATATACCGCCTTTCAGAAAAATCAAAGCGGTTTACATAGAACAAAACTTGAACATTACATTGAAACTTATTCAAACAATTGAAATTACAGTGAACATTAAATTGTATATAATAAAAATGGTAATTTGAGGGTTACAATGCTGAGTAAATGCTGATTAGGTATATAGATAGTTTAAACATATATACAGATTTAAATATTTACAAATTTCAAAAATCTTATCATCTTATCTGAGCAAGGAAAAATGTATTGTAGTTCACTAGAATTATTAGTGTAAAGAGTAAATGTGATAATGTGGAGAATTGAGTATTGTAAGATAGAGTAAGAAAAAGGAAAACGTAAGTTGTGAATTAATGAATATGAGTATACATGAGTTTACATGAGAAATCACCCATTATTATTACTGTACTTTAACTTTTGTTAGTTTCCCTGAGTTCTTTGAGCATTTCATCATCCATTTGTTCACTCTGGCCAGGCAGTTGATAGTTCACCCCCACTGCCATTGCCTTCCATTTTTTACATGGAATCTGGCTAACGGTAGGCTGGGGTAATTTGGAATCTTTAAGACCTTGAGTCTGATAGGTACTCAAGGGCATTTGGGTTACTTTTGTCTTTATTGGAACCTCTCTTCTGATATGCCCTAACCTCAGTCTTTTGCTGGTATCCTTCAAGGATACATTGTCCTAAACCATGCGCTCCTGAGAGATTGTCAACTTTCCCCTATTATCTAGTTTAAAAGCTGCTCTAGCTCCTTTTTAAAGGTTGATGCCAGCAGCCTGATTCCATCCCAGTTAAGGTGGAGCCTATCCCTTTGGAAAAGCCCCTCCTTTCCCCAGAACGTTCCCCAGTTCCTAACAAATCCAAAACCTTCTTCCGTATGCCATTGTCTCATCTACGCATTGAGAATCCAGAATTCTGCCTTCGTTTTGGGTCCTGCGCTTGGAACGGGAAGCATTTCAGAGAATGCTACCCTGGAAGTTCTGGATTTCAACTTCCTACCTAAAAGCCTAAATTTAGCTTCCAAAACCTCCCTACCACACTTTCCTATGTCATTGGTACTGACATGTACCAAGACAGCAGATTCCTCCCCAGCCTATCTAAGACCTTGTCTAGGTGGCGTGTGAGGTCCGATCTTCACATCCACCAGCCACCCAAGCTATCTACATGCCTAATGATTGACTATAATGGCTGTCCTAACCCTTCCCTCATGGGCACATGATCCTCGAGACACCTTCTCAGTGTGAGAGGTTTTTACATCACCTGGAGGACAGGTCCTAGCTACAGGATCACTTCCTGCCACACCAGGGTGATGCTCTCCTGTCACGTGACCTCTTTCCTCCATGGCAACAGAGATGCTGCCAGACTGAAGGTGGGACTTCAGTATTACATCCCTGTAGGTCTCGTCTATGGCAAGCAGGAAGGGGCGTGTAGAACAAAATCCATGCAAAAGGCAGGCAAGCCATTCTACAAATGCTGGAAAGCAATGCGTACAAATGCTCGAAGCCTAGCCAACAAAGCTTCTGATTTGGAAGCCCTAAGGGTGTGGTCTACAGGCCTCCAACTCAAACTGAAGAAATATATAACAAATTGATTGTTGATATTTCAAAGATTGTCATGAAGGGGGAAGTGATCATATTGGGTGACTTTAATCTACCTGATGTGGATTGGAGTGTTTTCCTTCTGCAGATCTGGAAAGAAGTAAAAAAAATGTGGATGCCTTCCAAGATGCATCACTTAAACAAATGGTAATGTAACCAACCAGGGAGAGCTCCGTGCTGGATTTAGTGCTCACCAACAGAGATAGCGTGTCAAATATCCAAGTGGGTGTCCATGTGAGCAGCAGTGATAATCATATGGCATGGCTTGAGATAAAAGTCAAGGTGGAATCCAATCACAGAAAACTCAAAGTCCTAGACTTCAAAAATGCTGACTTCAGTAAAATGGCAAGTACCTGAAGGAAGAGTTGGTAGGGTGGGAGGGGATAAGGGAAGTGGAATTGCAATGGGCTAAACTAAAGAAGGCGATAAAAGGTGCAACAGATACTTATGTAAGGAAAGTAAATAAAAACAAGAGAAAAAGGAAACCTATTTGGTTCTCCAAGGAAGTGGCTGCACAAATAAAGATAAAAATCACAGCTTTCATAAAATTCAGAAGCTCGCAAACAGAGGAACACAAAAAGGAATACAGGATCAAACTAAAAGTGACAAAAAGAGAAATAAGGATAGCAAAATCAAAGGCAGAAGAAAAGATGGCTAAAGATGTGAAGTGTGGCGACAAAAGGTTTTTCAGGTATATTCGAGAGAGTAGGAAAATCAGTGGTGGAATTGCAGGACTCAAAAGTGCTGGGAACAGATTCAAAAATACTAAACAAATACTTCTGCTCTATTTTCACTAGAGAAAATCCTGGAGAAGGACCGCCTGTGATTGACAAATATACAAATGGGAAGGGAGTAGATATTACACCATTCACAAAAGATGATGTGTTAGAACAGCATGCAAAACTGAAAGTGGATAAGTCTAAGGGACCAGATGGGATACATCCCGGGATACTGAAAGAGCTCAGAGAGGTTCTTGCAGGGCCTTTAAAGGATATTTTTAATAGATCCTTGGAGACAGGAGACGTTCCACAGGACTGGAGAAGGGCTGAGGTGGTACCTCTCCACAAAAGTGGTAAAAGGGAAGAAGTGAAAAAATAAAAGCCAGTAAGGGAAAAGTAATGGAGGTGCTCCTGAAAGAGTGATTAGTGGAATTCCTCGAAACCAATAGGTTACATGATCTGAGGCAACATGGTTTACCAAAGGATGATCTTGCTAATCAAATATGATTGAGTTCTTTGACTGGGTGACCAGAGAACTAGATCAAGGGCACATGGTAGAAGTGATCTACCTAGATTTCTGCAAAGCCTTTGATACTGCTCATCATAAGAGACTTATCAATAAACTCAACAGCTTGGGGATGGTGAACTGGATCAGAAATTGGTTGGTTGACAGACGACAGAAGGTGATATTAAATGGAACTCACTCGGATGAAAGGAAAGTGATTAGCGGTGTGCCCCAGGGTTCAGTCCTGGGACCGGTACTGTTCAATATATTTGTGAGTGATATTGCCAAAGGACTGAATGGAAAGGTTTGCCTTTTTGCAGATAACACCAAAATTTGCAACAGAGTGTCATGGAGTGGTTAACATGAGGAAAGATCTACAAAAGCTGGAAGAATGATCTAATGATTGGCAGTTAAGATTTAATGTGAAGAAGTGAAGTGTCATGCACTTAGGAAGCAGAAATGCAAGGGAAATGTATTCAATAGGAGGTGAGCAGGACCTTGGATCTCAAGGTGGTGAAACAGTGTGACAAGGCGGTGGCAAAAACCAGAAGGATGCTGGGTTGCATACAGAGAGGAATTACCAGCAGAAAGGAAAAGGTACTAATGCCACTGTACAAGTCACTGGTGAGGCCTCACTTGAAATATTGTGTTCAGTTTTGGAGACCGTATCTCGCAAAGGATATAAAAAGGCTGGAAGCGGTTCAGAGGAAGGCAGCCAAAATGTTTTGGAGCCTGCATCAGAAGACTTATGAGAAGAGACTTGAAGACCTAAATAGGTACACTCTGGAGGAGAGGAGGGACAGGGAAGATATGATTCAGACCTTTAAATACTTAAAGAGTATTAATGGACAAACAAATCTTTTCCATAGACGGGGAAGCTGTAAAACTAGAGGGCATAACATGAAGCTGAAGGGCAATGTCAGGAAATGCTTTTTCACTGAAAGGGTGGTGGATGCTTGGAATGCCCTCCTGATGGAAGTGGTGGGGCGAACACAGTGTCAGAATTCAAAATGGCATGGGACAAACACAGTGGATCCCTTTATAGCAACAGGGTAAAATCAAAATAAACATAACTATCTCTAATATCTGAATAAATAGGGGTGACTTACACGGCATATTGGGTACACCCCCTAAACAAAGACATGGGAAGGGGTGACCTGCACGGAGCGGCAAGTGCACCTACTCTTGCTGCCTGGCTGGGCAGACTAGATGGACCATACTGGTCTTTATCTGCCATAATATACTATATTACTATTTATTTATTTTATTTAACAGATTTTCTATAGCACCTTTTCATTTAATCAAGGCGGTTTACAAACTTTAACTTTTAACTTTTGCATAGAACTTGCAAATTAAACAGTAACAACATAACTTAAACAGTAACATCATAACTTCAAATTTAAACAGTATCTTGTAACATCAACTAAACTTAAGAAACATCTTGAAGTTGTAATGAAAGAGATGACTGGTATAGATGGTATGTACCTCTCTGTCTTCCTTATGTCCTCCAAGTCCTGTACTCAAGCCTCCAGAGATCAGATTACTTCCCTGAGAGCAAAGAGCTCCTTGCACCTAGTGCACACATATAACCCCTCACCCACTTGGAGAAAATCATACATGTGACACTCAGTGCAAAAGACTGGAAAGCTCCCATCTCACTGCTAGACTGCTGTCTGCATCTTAGTTTTAGGGTTGTGTTTAGGTAATTAAGTTGTTTACTTACTAAGGTTTGCTGGGGATATTTATGCTAATAAAACTACCTAATACGTATAATGGACTTTGTTCAACTCAAGCTTAACTAATCTCATGTCCTTAACATATGCCTGATGAGGATAAACAGCTGTAGAGAATGAATATGGCACCTCCTTTCCTCTAAGAAGTATATGCACCTATAAAGCTATGATTATCCCAGGGGTAGGTGGAAGTTCGGGAGGGAGGGAAAGAAAACTTATGAAGAGCTGGCTGCTACACAGTACCCTGTCCTGTGCTGCTAAGGTAATCTGTGTCCAATTTCCTGGGTGATTCACACAGCCCTTGCTTGGATAGAGGGAGTCTTTCAAAATTCCCCTTTGATCTGTCCCTTGGCTTTAACACCTATTTAATACAATTTCACAGGTCTCTTGCCCCCTATCTAGAAGGCCTCTGCAAAGGTCTCTAGAAACAATTTATTACTCAAAGAATACTGACCCTGGTTTTCCTTTTATGCTGTTATACTCTGAGTTGATTAAAATTAAAGCTCTTTGCTGATACTAGGCCCTGAGTATTAAATTTAAACTAGAAGTTCTCTGCTGTTTTTTCAATTTAACCAGAAAGCTCTCTGAAGTGTTTTAAGTTTAAACTGAAAGCTCTTTGCTGATACTAGGCCCACTAAACATTTACATGGAAATCTTAAAAAGAAAGAAGCCCTCAACACAATCACCCAGGGTTTTAACTGCAGAAAACTTTTATGCCTCAACTGGGTGACCCTAACCACATCTGTAAGCACTATAATCCTTTGCCCACAGAATGGAGTCAACTTGTAGCGGAAATATAACTGCATAATCTGAACTTTATCAAGCTCAGCAACAAATGAGGCTACTTAGATTGCCCAACCATGAACATCATCTACCGATTCCTCCAAAACTTGGGACAAATCGATAGACACCCGCGGGTCTTCAGTAGCCTCACCTGAAGCCAACCTGTCTGGCGAATAATACACATTTACTAGCTAGATTGTATCAGCATTATTCATTCTTCAAGATTTTTTTAAAATATTTCCTCAATAAGATATCAGGAGATAGGTAAAGAGTTTTAGGGAAATTAAGAAACCTCAGATTCCTACTACGTGCCACGTTTTCCAAACGTTCAAGCTGCCTATGCAGTAACAGGTTATCCTGTATACCAGCCAGATTGTAACCTGGCATTCTAATTTGGAAATCCCATTTCCCAACTGGGAAAAGGTTACATCATGTTGTTCAAATTTAACTACAACTTCCTTAGAAAATGAAGCACTCTGATCTATAACAGTTTTAAGATAAACATTAGTCTGAGCAATCATTCTCCATATATCAAGTAATGATACAGATTCAGGAACTACCCCTGGCACAGGCTGAGAAGCTAACACAGGGGAAGAAAATTGCAAACACTTTGCATGAAGACTGGGGAACCTTCCAAGGTATGGTCTGAGGGGGCAAGGATAGAACTACCCATTTCAGGGAACTGCTCACCCTCCCTCAGTGTCTCAGGCAAATCAATGGTTGAGAAGGTGGAGTTTGAACAATGGGACTTAAAGTAGCCCTAGACTTGGAAGAAGATGACAAAATAGGAGTACTTGCCGCAGTTAAACTACCCACTGAGGCTTCATGTCTATCCAGGGCAGGATCAACAACCAGTGTCTTCTGTACCTTGCTTTTCCTCTTATGGGGCATTTCCAATATCTCTTACACTGGCAACCAACTGGCAACAAATACCCCTTTGCCCTGTGCTCCTTCGCCTGTGTGCCTGTGACTGCGTGTCTGTGGCTGTACGGCAAGCCCCCGGCTTTTATGAGGAGTTGTGCTTAGATAACTCACCAGTGGGCGGAGCCAAGACCTCTGTGCCAGACTTCCATGTTCTTTTGTAGACCTCCAGGGAAACCAACACTGCAGCAACAGCCCTCCTCAGCTTCCCAGGCAAGTAAACCTCTACTCCCGCATTCATTGGGCAAGCCCGCTTTTATGAGGAGTCACACTGAGATGAATCACCAGTGGGTGGAGCCAAGACCCCTGGGCCAAACTTCCACACTCTTTTGTAGGTCTCCAGGGGAACCAACACTGCAGCAACAGTCCTCCTCAGCTTCCCAGGCAAGTAAACCTCTACTCCCGCATTCATTGGGCAAGCCCCAGCTTTTATGAGGAGTCACACTGAGATGACTCACCAGTGGGCGGAGCCAAGACCTCTGTGCCAGACTTCCATGTTCTTTTGTAGACCTCCAGGGAAACCAACACTGCAGCAACAGCCCTCCTCAGCTTCCCAGGCAAGCAAACCTCTACTCCCGCATTCATTGGGCAAACCCCAGCTTTTATGAGGAGTCACACTGAGATGAATCACCAGTGGGTGGAGCCAAGACCCCTGGGCCAAACTTCCACACTCTTTTGTAGGTCTCCAGGGGAACCAACACTGCAGCGACAGCCCTTCTCAGCTTCTCAGGCAAGTATACCTCCACCCCCCCCCCCCCTTTCACTGGGCAAGTCCCCAGCTTTTATGAGGAGTCGCGCTGAGATGAGTCACCAGTGGGCAGATCCAAGACCCCAGACCAGACTTCCATGCTCTTTTGTAGGCCTCTGGGGGGAACCAACACTGCAGTGACAGCCCTTCTCAGCTTCGCAGGTAAGTATACCTCCACTCCCCTTTCTATCCTTTTTCAAATTGCTATATTACATCTTACTGGTTTATCAAAATTTGTTTCAATTCCTCTGATACATCACCTCTAAATATCATTTCTGGCATGGATAACTTCCCTATGTCATCTTCAGGAAAGAATGAAGCAAAGAATTTATTCATTCTTTCTGCTGATGCCCCTTTTACTCCTCTTTCTTCTAATGGCCCAACTGACTCTCCCATAGTATTTTTACTACAAATGTACTTGAAAAATTTTTATTGTGAGTTTTAATTTCCATGGCAAGCTTCTTTTCAAATTCTCTCTTTTTCTGCCTTATCAGTGCCTTGCATTTACTTTACCAGTGCTTATGCTGTTTCCTGTTTTCATCATATGGCTCCATTTTTCATTTTTTAAAGGATGTTGTTTTGGATATAACATTTTCTCTGACCTCACCTTTAACCCATGCTGGCAGTTGTTTGGCCTTCCTTCCTTCCACCTTTCTTAAAACATGGAATACATCTGGTCTGTGCTTTCAAGCTAGTATTTTTAAACAACTCTCATGCTTGCTGTAAACCTTTGTAGCTGCTCCTTTTAGTTGCTTCTTAACCAACTAATTTCAACAGCTTCTATATAGTGCTTCCAGATATCTGAAGAGCTGTAGCTTGTCAGACAAAAAGAAAGTCGCAAAGAGAAAATACCAGACATCCAACATGCTGTCAGAGTGCTAGAAAAAGTGCCTGAAGCCACGCAAAAGCGTTTTGATGACTACAAAAGTAATTAACAGCACATCTGTGACTATGCATGAGGAGATGTGCAGGCATGACATGGAGATGTTGCTGCTGGAATTGGAATGGATATCAGAGTGACTGAGAAGCTTCCTACAAGAGCAGGGGAGGATTGCCTAGCAGCTGCATGCTGACAGTGGTAAACGAACGTTGATGCACATCTACCACTGGGCCGAGTCAAGCCACACCGCACAGTTCTGCTACAAACTCTTCCAGAGTTGCAGTTTGCTCCTCTTCTACTCATCCCCAGGGGACAAGACAGGTGTTTTTTTTCCTGTTGGACTGCAGCACTTGTGTCTGCATTCTGGAGGCCTTCTCCAGAGTAGTTGCGCAGATTGCATCTGCACCTGGATAGGACCTGTCCTTCTGCTCTCCCTGGTGCCATGCCTAGAGGGGAAGCTGCATACAGATCTATTAACTCAGCTGCATGGTGCCCCATAGGACTAGTACACACAACTCATCTCATATGGAGGCATAGCGCCAGAGCAGCTCGGCAGATTCATGTGTTAACTGTTCTGTTGCGTGCTGCGGCAGCCAGCCAATGAAGTCAAGTATTCCGTGCTTTAAGAAAGGTAGAAGGAAGGAAGGCCAAACAACTGCATGGAGTCTCTCCATATGACCAGCATCATGAGGCACAAGTGCATGTAGTCTTAGAGGGCAATCCACCCCTGGGAATGGACCACCTTGAAGTCCCTAAATTGCCTCCATACTCAGGTCATCGGATCAAGAACCAACATGGCAAAATGGGGGTATGTTACCAGATTTGATACCTATGTTGGTGGCAATAACAAACCATGCAACACATTTTAGTCTGTCCATTGCTTAAGGATGGCACCTCTAAAGTGCAGAATGCTGCTGAGGCCATCCTACATGCGCTGAATGTTCAGTGGGAAGAATATGATTGATGGATGGGCATGAGAAAATGGGGCAGGTCGTTACAAATTCCCCCTATTTAACAAGTTTGGCCCCGAGTACAGACATAACACAAGTAGTTTAGCTTAGCGCTTATTATAACTTTTTGTATTCAGTTTTTCTCCATTATTACATACGGAGTGGAACAGCGGAAGTATGACCACAGCCTACCAAATGTGTGCAGATTGGGAAGAGTGACTACTATACCACATAGACGTGCTCAGCTGTGTGGTTCCCTGACCCCTGACGAAGGCTGCGGCCGAAACATGTTAAGTTGGGTCCTTAATAAAGATTACTCATTATCATTTGGTAGGCTGTGGTCATACTTCCGCTGTTCCACTCTGTTTGTCCGTCTGCGGAAGATCATCTTCTTTTCTTCCCCTCCATTATTACATACACAACATATGTGAAGGTTCGAGATACTTTATTCTACAAGTAAGGGGCACTGTTGAACAAATGTGACTTAGCCAAGATTAGACCCTGAAATCTTCACAGTTGGAGACTGCAACTGAAACCAAAAGAGTTTTATGGAGCACTGATCAAAGAGTATGTTGGAAAGGGACATGGGATCTGGAATATGGAAAGCAGTGCAATAAAGTGATGGGTCTCTAAGATACTGCAGAAAAGACAGCACTGGTGGACCTGGGAGACTGGGAAAGTGACAGGAAGTCCTGCTGTCCTTGAAAACACTGTGCTGCATGAAATCACTGGCATCACGGAGTTATGACTCTACATTATCTCCACAGGGAGATACTGCAGCATGTATTATTTTATATTCACAGTAGCAGCATACAATAATGATGAACACGTTAAAATATTTTTTGGCTGAGTTTCAGAAGAGTGCAGTGGAAAACAGTATTCCATTTCCATTCCATGCATTACGCTTTCTCTGTACAAGTAACTCAGAGTAGATTACATACAGAACATATAAGACACACCCAACAGAAATCAAACATTATATTATTATTTTATTTATTTATTTAACATTTCTTATATACTACCTTTCATGTTATCAAGGTGGTTGACATTGAACAGGGCATTATAACTTGGAGATAACTATTTCACAGGGAACATGGGCAATGGAGGGTTAAGTGGCTTCCCAAGACCACAAGGAGCACCTGTGGGACTAGAAACCCCAGTCCTTCTGGCCCAAGGTTGCTGTCCTCTAGTGGGTTTTGAACCCCTAACGTAACTTGCCCCAACCACTAGGCCACTCCTCCCTATCTTATATGATATCCTATATGATCTCCCTATCGTCCCAAATCAAAAAAGTAAAAGCAAAAAATATGTTACCTCTCACATTAAAATATCGTCTCCCTTCTGCTCACTATCAATCCTATAATAGGGAAGAAAAGGGATTTAGCTCACACTAAGTAGCATTCAGGGGAGTAGCTCAAGGTGAGTTGTATTCAGGTACAGTAAGTATTTTCCTGTCCCCAGAGGGTTTACAATCTAAGGGACCCTTTTACTAAGGTGCACTCACCTGCGAATGTGTGTTTTACGGTGTAATAACCTTTAACATGAGCTTACAGTAACAGCTACCTCATAGTAAAAACAGCCAGCATGGTAAAAATCCTGCGTCAACTGCTTAACTCGTGAAGGGGTGGGACCTGGATAGGTTATGGGCGAATAGTGGGCATGGATTGCACATTCCAGTTGGTGCACAGTAATTACCGTGCACTGTCAATTTTGCAGTTAGTGCAGGTGCACTTAATGCCACCTCAAGAGGAGGCATTACGTGCATTCACCCTAATTGCTAATGAACTAAACATGCAATGAGACTTTTCTCTGTGGTAAGTGCAGGGGACATGCTGGGCACACCCCTGACAGTTATTGCACAGCTTTTGCACTTATTGCACATTGTGCTATATCCCCAAAGGGGCATGTCTGGGCCGTCTGGGCGCCCAGAATAGGCCTGTTAAGACTGAATTCTGCACTGCGGGAGCAAGATGGCCCCACAAGTGCAGGGTCGACCCTGGGACAATCCGGCATGCCCCTGCAGTGTCATGGGGATATCGTCCCTGTGGCACAACCTGCCTTTGTGACCCCTGAATCCCCACAGTCCTACCCCGACAGGTGCCACTGAGGCCCAGATTGGACAGCAGGGACTTACAGTGAGGTCCCATTTCTCCGGTGGGGGGCTGCTGGGCTCCAGGAGGGCTGCCGGTCAGGATCGGAGGGGCACCCCAGTCTTATTCCACTTCACGTCATTGGAATCGGCCCTGTATGTCCGGGGGTTGGCCCCACCCATTCTCCACCCCAGTTTCCCGCAGCATGCACAGCAGCTCTGTACATTCAGTGGGGCTGGGAGGCAGCATAGGCTGAGGGCGGATAGCAGTTCTGACGTCCAACCCCGCTATTCACCTTCATGGATTGGGCCCATTGTGTTTTACTCCTAATGCACAGTAAGTGCAGATACATATTGCTTATTATTGAAAGGGCCCTGAAGTTTGTATCTGAGACAATGGAGGGTTAAGCAACTTGACCAAGATCACTAGGAGTAGCAATGGCATATGAACCTGCTTTCCCTGGTTCTCTGCCCACTGTTCTAACCATTAGGCTATTCCACCAAGCCAGGGAAAATTCAATGTTTGGACAAGGACTGAGCAGTTAGTTTATCAAAGTACATTAGAACTAACATAAGTATTAATGAGCAAGAAACCAATATTAATATGCTTTATTAAATGTCAATGCAACATTTTATGATAATAAAATCATGGATATGTTATACGAATTGCTTCTCTAGTGATTATCATGTGGAAATGTTGAAAGGAGGTGCAGTTAAATGTTTGCATTAAAGTGCATTTTAATTAGCTGTAGTCCAGCATGTTTTGCAATTAATTGTTTTTGTGAATGCCACATTAATGCTAGTGTTAAAGCAGTATGTTAAAAATGCTTCAGCTTTAATGCACTTTTATAAAAGAGTTAGTTCAATTGTATAATGTATATTATGAAATATATGGTGCACTGCCTTATATGCATGACATACCATTTATATATACAGTATAGTGGGAACGTCAATCCCCAATCTTGGAGGGCCACAAACCAGTTTGGTTCTCAGGCCATCAATAATGAATATGCATGAGATATATTTATGTATAATGAAGACAGTGCATGTAAATGTCTCTTATGAAATGTGACTGGTTTGCAGCCATCCAGAATACAGTTTGACACCACCGAGTGATAATATTTCATGGAAAACATTTTGGAAAAACATATGCCATGACCTCTGGGTTAGAGAGACTAGATAGTACATTTTTTGGTGTCAAATCTGCATGACAGTTTCTGAATAACAGAAGTAAGCAAGCCAGAACATTTGATAGATGAGCTGAACTAGATCAGTAGACTGGCATGGTTCTACGAGCCAAACATAAACTGAGCCAACGCAATTAGCACAGAAGTTGGCATAGTGGCTTTGCTTTAGTGATGCACTCTGATTGGAGTTTCTTGTCTGAAAAGCACAACAAAGCTTCAGCAAATTGTGGAGCTGTGCACTCAAATTTTATGGGGAGGAAGGAAAGCTTAGAAAGAAAGTTGGTTGCTGCTACGATTATAATTCCTGTTCAGGACCAGCCCAAACATTAGGTAAACTAAGTGGTTGCTTGGGGCAGAACAGAACAGCTACAGTCAAATCACAACAATTCATCCTGGCAGCCACGTGAAGTCAAAGACTCATTAGCACTTATTTTTACCCACAGAGAGAATAGGCAATTTGCAGATAGTCCATTTATCCTTATACATGGCTTTTGGAAGTATCTATCATTATGTATACATTTACACAACAAAAATGCAATGTGTGCCTTTGAGTCAGTCCTGACTCCTGGTGACCCAGAGGCCCTTGGGTTTTCTTGGCAGTGTCACCGGAAGTAGATTGCCAGGCCTTTCTTCCGAGGCAATGGAGGGTTAAGTGACTTGCCCAAGGCCACAAGGAGTGCTAGTGGGAACTGAACCCTGGTTGCTTGGTTACCAAGCCAGTGTTCTAACCACTAGGCTAAAGAAGGCCATTTTAAATGGTTTAGTCCTGATTTGGACATCTGCAGTTCTGCACATGGATGCCAAGATCACAAACATGTCTCTGTAGCCATTCCACAAATGAAATTCGCAGACTCTCCAGTGCAAGAACATCCAAGTACGCACTGGGATGTGGCAGAGGCATGTCTGTGGAAGAGCAACGGACTTACACATCCCTGTTCAATCTCAGAAACAGCAGGGATGTCTGCAGGCACCTCCACGTTTATACCTGCTCTATGCACGAATAGGCATCAGGAAAGTGCATGTTTTCATCTTAAAACATCCAGAGTGTAGAAAACAGGACCGATGCTACCCGGTAAGCCACTTCAAAAAAGAAAGCAGCCGCGGGAACATTCCTCTGTTCCTGCGGCTCTACTATCTTTTAAACGGCTGGACTGTGGCATTTGCAGCAGTAACAAGCCTGAAATTGAACATGGCCAAGACTGAACTTCCCATTTTTTCTCCTAAAATTTCCCTTTCTCCTTCTTCTTTTTCAGTCTCTGTTGATGGCTCTATTCTCCGACCTGTTTCATCTGCTCGCAATTTGGGTGTTATTTTTAAATCGTCGCTCTCTTTCTCCTCTCATATCCAACTCATCGCTAAGACCTGTCACTTCTTTCTCTTCAACATTGCCAAAATCCGCCCCTTTAACTATGAGCTCACTACTAAAACCCTCATCCATTCCCTAATCACCTCCCGCCTTGATTATTGCAACCTCCTTCTTGCTGGTCTCCCTCAGTCTTATCTCTTCCCTCTTCGGTCTATTCAGCACTCCGCTACCCGTTTTATTTTCCATCAGCCTTGTTTTGTCCACATCACACCTCTCCTCAGATCTCTTCACTGGCTCCCTATCCATTTCCATATTCACTTTAAGCTTCTCCTTCTGACCTATAAGTGCATTCACTCTGTGGCTCCTCAGTACCTTTCTTCTTTCATTTCTCCCTAATTCCCCCTCATGTACTCCGTTCTTCTTCCCAGTTGCTTCTTGCTATGCCCTTCTCCTCTATTGCCAACTCCAGATTCCGCTCTTTTCACCTTGCTGCTCCTTACGCTTGGAATAATCTTCCTTTGTCTATAGGAGTGGCCTAGTGGTTGGGGCAAGGTACCATAGGCCAGAAGGTCAGTGGTTCAAATCCCACTAGAGGACAGCAACCTTGGGCCAGAAGGACCGGGGTTTCTAGTCCCACAGGTGCTCCTTGTGGTCTTGGGCAAGCCACTTAACCCTCCATTGCCCATGTTCCCTGTAAGTATTAGTGTATGTGTCTCATATCCCCTTGTGTTAAATGTATCCCCAACCATTTTGACCCAGTGAAAAGCAGGATATAAATACATCAGGCATCTTCTTTGCCCCTCTTCAAACAAGTTAAAAGCTCATCTTTTCGCCTCTGCCTTTGACTCTTCATTTTGCTGTTCTCCTTCCTTCCCCTCTTTTATTTCACCTTTCTTTCTTCCTCTTACACTTGTTCTTACCTCTTTCCTTTGTCCTGTCTCTCCTGCTCTTGCCTCTTTGCCCTTGTTCTTATCTTTTTCTACTCCTTTTCTTGCTTTGTCTTTTTAGATTGTAAGCTCTTTTGAGCAGGGACTGTCTTTTTGTGTTTTCATTGTACAGCGCTGCGTGCACCTGGTAGCGCTTTATAAATGCTTAGTAGTAGTAATTTCCTGTTTCTCGTAAGAAACCGGAAGTGCTTATTATTGCCTTTAGAAACTCCGCGATCCAGCAATGTGAAAAATAGCAGAGCCGCAGGAACAGAAAAATATTCCCGCGGCTGCTTTCTTTTTTTGAAGGGCAAATCTGAGCAGACACGAGGAGGGGAGCTGGAAGGGAGCAGACACAGGGGAGGCTACAAGGGAGCAGACACAGGGGGGAGCTTGAAGAGAGCAGACATGGGGGGCTGGAAGGAAGCAGACATGGGGGGGCTGGAAGGAAGCAGGCACAGGAAATTATGTCACACATCTGGAGCTCAGTGCTCATTTGGATTAAATGAATGATTTTAACCCACAATGAGCAGTATTGATCCTTGGCATTCCCTCCCCAGAGATTGCACTGCATCTAGAGTGGTTGCCGATATCCTTGGTAAGAGGCAAAGTGGTGGATTTAGAAGAATTAACTTATGCAATAATGGAGAAGCATGTAGAGTGGCCAGTATGGCAGTGCCTATGGGTGCCAATGGAGCAAAATTTAGATACTGCAGATCGTGGAGGAGGAAAAGAGAATAATACAGAACTTTCAGCCTGCATGTGGAAATATGAACATGGTTTCAGGAATTAAAGGAGAACATTATGGTGGTCAAGGTTTTTTTTCAAATTCTCTCTTTGCCTGCCTTATCAGTGCCTTGCATCTAACTGAAGTTACTGAAGTAGCTGATCAGGGGTGAAATATAAGTGGCTTTTCTGAATTTCATAGTATCCGTTATGAAAGCTTGAATCAAAATGATAAACTGTGTTAGAAGCTGTGGTTGGGGGGAGGGGGAGAAATTGATCAGTGGAGTGCCACAAGAATCGGTGCTAAGCCCAGTCGTCTTGCATGTCTTTAGCAATGATAGTGAGAAAGGCTTAGGAGGGAGTGTTCCTGTTTACAGATGATATGAAAAATTACAGCAAAATAAAGATGCCATGGGGGGAGGGAAGAGGGCTGTAGATAAAGTATCAGATGAGCCAATAAGAAGAATGGCCATAGGTATGACAGTTATGCTTTAATCCAGAAAGTGCCAAAACGTTTACTTCCAGTATTCATCCTACAGAGCCATAAAAATGTAGGTGAATTGATCCCCATGAGGGTCATTTTAAAAGGCTTATTCGTGATTTGGACATCTTAACGCATGCACGTTGATGTTGAAATAATGGAGATGTCTCCACATCCATTCTATTAACAAATTTACTCTTTAGATATAAATTAAAATAGCAACAAGAGACCTCACTACTGGGATCTTTGCACACATTTGAAACTTAATCACATACAGCCCGATTCCATCCAATGCATAGATCCCCTCTGTACATCCAGTCTGTACACCCACATCCAGACATATCCACCCACACCCTGTTCCCTCTAAATCTCTCCACTTCTCTAGGAATAAAGCCTCACGTTACTCTGATAAGAAATCCTCACGTAACTTATCTAACCTTATCCATATCCCTCTCCTTCCTCCCTCTGTTCTCATGTGCCCTATGGAACGCATGCTCAGTCACTAACAAACTTCCTTTTACTCATGATCTCTTTATCTCTAATGCCCTACACCTTCTCGCCCTGACTGAGACCTGGATCCCCCCCAGATGACACCGTATCCATTGCCTTTCTCTGTTATGGGGTTACCAGTTCTCCCATACACCTCGATCTACTGGTCGCGGTGGTGGTGTTGGTCTCCTATTTTCTCCCTCCTGTCAATTCCAACCTCTCCTGCTACCTCAGTCACCCTCCCCCCTCTCCTTTGAAGTCCACTCCATTCACCTCCTCCTACCACTTCCCCTCCGTGTTGCTGTTATCTATCGCCCACCCGAGAAATCCCAATCAACCTTCCTCACCGACGTCAACTCCTGGCTCTCCGCCTTTCTGGATTCCTCTTCCCCCACTCTTATTCTTGGAGACTTTAACATTCACGTCGACAACCCCTCTGACCCTGCCTCAAAATTCCTTGCCCTCATCTCCTCGTACGACCTCCAACTCTGCTCCACCGCCCCCACCCACCTACATGGCCACTGCCTTGACCTAATACTCTTCTCCAATTCCTCTCCCTCAAACTTCCGCAACTCAATCCTTCCCTCATCTGACCATCACCTTTTAACCTTTACTCTTCAGCTTCCACCATCTCAACCTCATCCTGTCTCGTACGATCTATTTAGAAACCTCCATAATATTGATCCCCTGACTCTCTCCTCCACCATTTCTCCATCTCTCTCCTCCATTATATCCTCCAAGTCCGTCGATGAGGCACTATCTTCCTACAATGCTATACTCTCCTCAGCTCTCGACGCTCTTGCCCCACCCACCCCATGTCCAGTGAAATGATCTACTCCCCAGCCCTGGCTTTCGCCCACAACCCGTTATCTACGCACCTGCGCACGTTCCGCCGAGTGTGCTTAGTCCAAATCCCGCTCCCCAGAGGACCTTCTACACTTCAAATTCATGCTTGGCTCCTTTCAGTCAGCCATAGAGCTTGCCAAACAAGACTACTACATCCACCTGACCAACTCCCTTGCCTCTGATCCTCGCCGTCTTTTTAATACCCTCAATTCTCTCCTCAAAGTCCCGCCATCCCTTTCTGCCCAAACCCTAGCCGACTACTTCCATGACAAAATCCACAAGATTACCCTCCAATTCCCCACCCCTTCATCCACCTTCCCCCTTCCCAATTCTACCCCCATCCGTACTTCCTCTGCCACTCTCTCCTCCTTCCCTCTGATCTCTGAAGAAGAAACTGCACTCCTTCTTACCTCCTCCAAACCCACCACCTGTTCATCTGACCCTATCCCCACCCATCTCCTACACCCCATCTCTTCCACCATTGTACCCACCATCTCTCACATCCTCAACCTTTCACTCTCTACTGCAACTGTCCCTGTTGACTTCAAACATGCTGTTGTCACACCTCTCCTCAAGAAACCCTCATTCGATCCCACATGCCCTTCTAACTAATCGACCCATCTCCCTCCTTCCCTTCATATCCAAATACTAGAATGTGCTGTCCACCGCTGCTGCCTCGACTTCTTCACCTTCCAGACCCTCCTGGACCCACTACAATCCGGCTTCCGTCCCTTACATTCCACTGAAACGGCTCTCGCAAGAGTCTCCAATGACCTGTTCCTGGCTAAATCCAAGGGCCTCTACTCTGTCCTCATCCTTCTTGACCTCTCCGCTGCCTTTGACACCATTGATCACAATCTTCTCCTCACCACCCTCTCCTTCCTTGGCTTCAAGGACCTGGTACTGTCCTGGTTCTCCTCCTACCTCTCCCATCGCTCATTCAGTGTATGCTCTGGCAGCTCCTCCTCCTCCCCTACCCCGCTCCACGTAGGTGTATCCCAGGGATCCGTCTTGGGCCCCCTCCTTTTCTGTCTCTACACCCAAGCCCTTGGCGCGCTTATCTCCTCCCACGGCTTTCAATACCATCTTTATGTCGATGACTCACAAATCTACCTCTCTACACCTAATATTTCTCCAGCAACCCAGTCCAAGATCTCTGCCTGCCTTTCCGACATTGCTGCCTGGATGTCTCATCGCCAATTGAAACTGAACATGGCTAAGACTGAACTCCTTGTCTTTCCCCCCAACTCCTCCCCTCCTCTTCCCCCTTTATCAGTCTATGTGGACGGAGCTACTATCCTTCCTGTTCCCTCGGCCTGCAACCTAGGGGCTATCTTTGACACCTCTCTCTCCTTCTCCTCACATATCCACCATGTAGCTAAGACCTGTTGTTTCTTCCTCTACACATTTGGCAAAATCCTCCCCTTCCTCTCTGAACACACCACCAAAACGCTTATCCACTCCTTAATCTCCTCTCGCCTCGACTATTGCAACCTACTCCTTGCTGGTCTCCCCGTCAGCCACCTCCTTCCCCTTCAATCTATACAAAATCACACTGCTCGACTAATCTTCCGCCAGTCTCACCACGCCCACACTACTCCTCTTCTCAAGTTGCTTCACTGGCTCCCTGTCCATTTCCACATCCAATTCAAACTTCTCCTACTGACCTATAAATGCATTCACTCTGCAGCCCTTCAATACCTCTCATCTCTTATATCTCCCTACATCCCCTCTCGTAACCTGCGCTCCACTAGCAAATTACTTCTATCTATGCCTTTCACCCACACCGCTAACTCCCGACTTTGCTCCTTTCACCTTGCTGCACCTCATGCCTGGAACAGCCTACCTGTGTCTATAGGCCAGGCACCCTCCCTGGCCCTCTTCAAATCCAGGTTGAAGACTCACCTCTTCACCGTCGCTTTCAGATCCTGACTTCTATCCTTATCTTATCTTAAACCCCGTCAACTCTCATGACCATATTATATTGACCATACTGTGCCTTGCACTAATCCAACCAATGTTCTGTAATGTTCTAACTAGATTGTAAGCTCCGATGAGCATGACTCTGACGGGCAGGGACTGTGTCTTGTATTCTGGCTGACTCTTGTTGGTTAGTTATAGAGCGCCACACACGCAGCGCTGTACAAATGATAAATAGTAGTAGTAGTAGTAGTAGAAACCCAGAACCATGAGCATGTTTGGGTGAAAATACTCATTTAGGAGGCTCTCGATGCCATATCAAAAATACCATGTCATTCAGACAGTGTATTTCTTGCACTCCTTCCCCTGACTCACTAAAGACATGAGTTGTGAGGTTTTCTCTGTGGGAAAGAGTCCATGAACTTATCAAGATTTCACATGATGTTCCATAAGTGCATGTCTCTGAAGAGCTATAGGATGCTATGTGGGACTTGAACATGGCATTCTGATAAAACTTTCTCACAAAAGAATCCAATGTTCCAGCCTCTTGCCCTGGTGGTGCCAAAAAAGTGAGACTTGAAGCTCTTGGCTCTTTTGAGAGCAGATTTGATGACCATGGAATGGTGCAGCAGCTGGAAATGTTTAAATCCAGGATCCTTGTGGACACTATGCATAGAGTTGACCTTCCTATTGACTGAAGGTATAGGGAGGCAGATCTTCCACATTTTTATCAGTAGTCTCTGAAGGATGTGGAACACAGACATTGTCACCCTTCCTTGCAATACTGGAATATTGCCAACTCTTCTGCCTTTGGCTCCTCCTCTGTATTCAACTGAAATGTTATGGATTTAGCCATAACCCTGACAAAATCATGAAAAGACAGCTCCCTCAGGAGGAAACTTGCAATGCTCATGAGAAGGTGTGGATCTGATGGTAGCTCAGGAAATCTCTCCTCTGAAAAGTATTCTGAGTCATAGTTCTTATCCCAGGAGCACTCAGATGCAGACTCAAAGAGGTACTTGAAGAATATCTGAGTCTCTGCCTTGGTCGGCATTTGGTTCACTCAGAGATGGGAGCTTCTATGAGAGTGCTGGAGCACTGATGCCCTTCAAGGCCTAAGGGAGCATTCACTTCTAATGCAGTCAATATAGACACCAGCCAACACCACCAGTATCAAGGTCCTTCAAGGTCCCAATGTCAGTGTTTCTCCCACAGGCCATTGATGTGTCTCGAGGATTGGTTTGAGGCGACAATGCACTATTGAGAATGCCGTGAAAGCAGCAGCTTAATGTGGGGAAAATAAATCATCATCCTCTTCTCAAAGCCAAATCATGAGTCAGTCCTCAAGGGCTGCCATCAACACAGGCATGGGGGCCTCAGCAGTTATGGCCAAAGTTTGTAGAATCTGGCAGAGTGTATCGGCAGGTGGGTCCCAGCCTTGTGAATAAAGATGTGGCCTCTCCAATAGTGAAGAGCATCACATTGGGGCTGCTTCAAGGGCTGGGGATTATCTGATACCTTGATGCTCCTGACATAGTACTCTGAAGAGCTTTGACACTGATGCACCTCAGCCTCTGCCCACTTCTCAGTATTTCTGGGCTCTTGTTGTTTTAGAAGATGAGGGTGAATCCTCTCTCTTCTTTAGGCAGGAGTAGGTATCTGACCTCTCCCAGGGTCTCCTATGAATGCTTGACTCCAAGTGGGTCCAATGACTCTTCAATACTGATGCATCTCCAGCATCTGGTTCAGCTCCTGAGGCTATGGATACCAATCTCACCAATGCCAACGAAAAGGAATTGGATTTAGAAGCACCAAAAATTCTTTGCTGTTCTTCATGACCCCTTGATTCCTCTCTTTGATCTCTGTGAATACAAAAAATGAGAGGGTTCATGGTCAGGCCCCAAGCACTGCAGGCACCATTTGTGGGTGTCCATGATAGACAAGGTCTTGCTACACTGGGTGCATTTCTTAAACACAGTACAGAGTTTTTATTGGGACATCATGCCCAGAAAAATAGCTGTGGCAAAATCAAATGACTCAGTTCTGACAAAAAAGAAGTAACCTGACAAGGGCACAAACAAATCGAATTGTGGCCTGAAATGGCAACATACAAAAAATTAAGGACCCTATAAAACAAACAAAAAATCTTAATAATGAGGGAACTATGATGGAAAATACCAGCATGGCAGTGTCAGGCAAAAAGAACAGTTTTCAAAGATAGAAGAGAATGCGAGGAACATGATGCAGGCAGCAAAAAATCACATGCAACAGGTTCTGTGGATCAAAAGGGAGTGAACAGATCAGGTGTCGCAGCGATAGGCAGCAACTTGCGTTCAGGCATGGTAGAGCCACGCTAAAAGATTTTAGAAGGAGCTGAGAGAAGTTTCCTTATGGCTGTATTGGTGAGGACTTATCTTGCTCGTCCATGGACAAAGTGTGCATCAGTGTTACTCCAACATTTATAGGATTATTGCAATGATGCAGCAGTATACTATTCCAATTGATATAACTTGCACTACTCTGAGAACAGGAGGATCACTAGTATAACTATTGCCTGTTGCCACTTTTATCCCAAATGGGACACTTTTTCTTTACAAAATATATAAAAGTTTGTGGTGGGGATCCAGTAATTAAACTATCTGTGCTTTGCCTTTATTCAGTGATGTCACCAGAAGCCCTGGATGGACTTCAGTCAATGACTAGCCATGTATTTTTGGACTGCATTACTACTGTCTAAGAATATCATCTCCTGTCAGCTCTTGTTTGGATGTAATGAAATGGTAATTAGTGAGGTCACGAATGCAGTCAAAATGATTGGCAATGCTCTGTGCTAAACTAATCATTTCTCACCTTCACCCTGCAGCAATGTTATCAATTAGTAAGGCAGCTAAACATTGTAGAAAAGTATCAATTGCACTGGACTGAAACTTCCATTGACTCGAAGGCACACATACTGAGGACCCACACTGTGGTGTAGGCCACATTGTCAGCCAAGTTTCATAGAGCTATGCTGGGCAAGGGAAAAAGAGAGCAAGGAGCCACCATGGTAGACACAGAACTAAGTGTACCGGCTCTGTCATATCGGAGCTCAGGTGGAAAGGAAGAAAAAAAAGAAAAGCATGCAGCGGGAAAAGCAAATGACCAACTTAAATAATCACGACTATGCACGCTGTCCTCCTCCTTTCCATGAGTACAGCGCGACACCTCTGCTGTCCAGGATCACCACTAATACCCAGAATCACCACTGCTGCTGCTCAGGATCACCTACTCTGACGCCGAAGATCACAGACACTTCCGAGGATCGCTGCTTCTTAGGCTTGCCACTAGTCACACTTGCATTGCTTTTTCGTGCCCTGCTGCCTTTGCTTGACTTGCCTGCCAAGCTGAAGTCCCGGCAACTGAGGGTCAGTAAGTACATATTCTCATTGTGCAGGATCCTAAACAGCACTTTGTGAAAAAACGTGCATGCACCCAGCCTATTTCCACTCACATCAGTAAGCCGTTGAAGTCAAACGCTGTTCTGAAAATAATCTTCCAAGTTAAACTCCAAGTTAAACCCACAAGGCACCCTGGAGAGCCAACAGATGAGTTTGAAAGATTAAGAACAGGGCAGAGGTTTGAGTCCAAAACCTCCATGCCGACTCCAGGTCCTTGCGAGGCAGACAGTGAGGCCTAGAGAGGCACAAATCACCCAATGAGTGGCCTAGCACTCCTGAAGGCCTCAGTGTCACCCCACCCACTGCTAGAGACTTGATCTGGGTGTCTAGAACAACGGCGTGTTTGTCAAACCATCTCTTATCAAGCCAAAACTATGTGGAGAGAGACTTGACAAGTACCACCACCAGTCTGCTGTGTCTGTTAGTAATATTTCAAAGTGGTATCCCCTGTGGTATTTTATTTATTATTTATTTATTTATTTTTTATACTGTGCTATTTAGAATCAGTGTGGTTTACATGTATACTAACAGGTACTTTTTATTCCCTTGTCCCCGAAGGGCTCACAATCTAAGTGTACCTGAGGCAATAAAGGGTTAAGTGGCTTGCCCAAGGCAACAAGGAGTGGCCATGGGACTAGAGACCCCAATCTCTCTGGCCTGAAGTTGCTTGTCCCCTTGTGGGAATTGAACCCCCAACCTTCTGGCCTGAGGTAACCTGTCCCAACCACTGAGCCACCCATCTCTCCCTCCCTTTCTTTTCTAAACTACTTGAATGTGCTTTTCACCACATTGCCTTGATTGTCTCTGCTCCCAAGCCCTTCTGAATCCACTACAATCTGGCTTTTGTCCTTTACATTCTACTGAAACGGCTCCTGTCAAAGTCTCCAGTGACCCATTCCTAGCAAACTCCAAGGGCCTTTACTCAACCCTCATCCTTCTAGACCTTTCTGTTGCTTTTGACACTGTTGACCACCACCTTCTCCTTGACACCTTGTCCTCACTTGGTTTCAAGGACTCTGTGCTATCCTGGTTCTCTTCTTATCTCTCCCATCAAACTTTCAGTGTTTGTTCTATTGGATCCTCCTCTACTGCTATCCTCCTCTCAGTTGGTATACCTGAATGGTCTGGCTTGGGCCCACTCCTTTTCAATCTCTCTAACCCCAATCCCCTGGTGCATTCATCTCCTCCCTCGGTCCTCAGTATCATTTTAAAGATGATGACTCTCAGTTCTACCTCTCTACATCTGAAATCTCTCTGGTAATCCAGGCCCAGTTCTGTGCATGCCTATCTGACATTGCTGCCTGGATGTCTTACCGCCATTTAAAATTGAGCATGGCCAAAAACAAACTTCTTATTTTTCCCCCTAAACCCACCTCCCCCTTCCTCCTTTCTCAGTCTCTATGGATAAAATGTTATTATTCCCTGTTTCCTCGGCTCGCAAACTTGGATTGTCTTTGATTCCTCCCTCTCCTTCTCCACACACATTCAACTGATACCTAAAACCTGTTGTTTCTTTCTCAATAACATCCGTAAAATTTGCCCCTTCCTTTCTGAACACTGCTAAGACACTTATCCACTCTTTAGTCACCTCCTGTCTAGACTATTGCAACCTCATTCTTGCTAGTCTCCCTCTGAATCATCTCTCTCCTATTCAATCTGTTCAAAACTCAGCTGCGTAGCTAATCTTCCACCAGCCTCTATATGCTCATATAAACCCTCTTCTCAATTCGCTTCATTGGCTCCCTATCCATTTCTGTATCTAGTTCAAACTTCTCCTACTGACCTATAAGTGCACTCATTCTGCTACTCCTCTCTTATCTCTCCCTACACCCCTCCTTGCTGCTTCTTATACTTGGAAGGAGTGGGAGGAGTAGCCTAGTGGTTGGGACAAGTTACCTTGGGTCAGAGAGCCAGGGGTTCAAATCCTGCTAGAGAACAGCAACCTTGGGCCAGAAGGACTGGGGTTTCTAGTCCCACAGGGGCTCCTTGTGGCCTTGGGCAAGCCACTTAACCTTTCATTGCCTCAGGAACAAAAACAGATTGTGAGCCCTTCAGGGACAAGGGACCTACCCTATCCTAGCTGTATCCTTGTCCTCAGCTGCTGTGATTTCTGTCTTAACTAGATTGTAAGCTCTGATGAGCAGGGACCATCTTTTACATGTTCCTGTACAGCGCCGTGTATGCCTTGTAGTGCTATAGAAATTATCAGTAGTAGTAGTAGTAGTAGGAAATACAACAAAAGTAATCATGATAATGCCAAATCTAGGAACCTTTTTCACATAAGCACTGGTTAGAGAAAGCTATCCATCTTGAAATCTTGTGACTGCCATCTGTTTCCGGAGAAGGATGGCACACATGCATGAATTTAAAAAAAAAAAGGATGCAGTTTGCATAATGTTATACTGGCATGCCACCATCAGAATCGTATACTTAGAGCTGAAGTAGCATTTGCTAAACAATATGTCACACGATTCAATTTCACATCACCTGTACTAGCTATGATCAAGAAATTAAGCGGTCATTTTAGCAGCTTTAATCACAATTTAAACATGTAGATATGAACACATACACATGCAAATTCTATCAATTTAAAAGTGGCCACTTTAAAACAGGCCCATTTTACCCATGGCTGTCCATATCATGTTGAAATTGCACAGGGTAATGTCATGGATGTGCCGGAGGCATGCCTTGAATTGGGCAAAAATCTGCATATGTATTCCTCATTTCATACAGGGAATGCATGCCTAAGCCCAAAAGCGTCCAAGTCCAGATTTACACCTGCACCCTGACACAAATAGGTATTTAAAAAGTATTCCTTTTGCTCATCCCTTTATCCCTCCAAACTGAAATGGAGGCCTCTGCAGTTAGTTAAGAGCATCTGCAAGTCTAGGAATGCAAAATGGGCCAGATACACGTGTAAGTTGCCAGGTTTCCTCTGCCAATTTTTCCCACATGTACAATTGTGAAATTATAACCCTTCACGTCGGGACACAAGACTCCTCATGCTTCAGTAAACATATTGTTACAGTCGTATTTGTGACATACACCTAGTCTTGAAAACCTTTCCCAAAGAGGATAATCAACACAGAAGTAAACTAACCTTGTATTGTCAGATATTTTTCAACCACTGACAAGAGGAAATAAATCTAAAAATAATGTTGATCAGATGTTAAGACTAATAAGATGTCACAATTTATTATAGAATTCTGCATCTGTTGTCAGTATAGATTCAATGATGACACATTTGAACCAGGTGGGTAATTTTTTGAATATTTATTAACTAAGAATAAATTACTTTAAAAATTTCCAGCTGGAGAATAAATGTTATAACACTAGATAAAAATCAATTTTCAATTAAAGTGCAGATGAAACATTGCATAAAATAAACTTTTCTCTCTTACAGAACTCAAGAATATCAGATTCAGTTAATTGTCAGATTTCTCTTTAAACAACAAGTCTCAGGTTTTTTTTAACCTTCTTTACAAGTTTTCCTTCTTTATATAAATTTTCACCAGAATCAATAGAAAGAAAGATTTCAGATAAGTATTCCCTAGAACATTAGTAATGCATCTGCTTTTAAGCTTTTAATATAGACATCAGTGTTTCTTTAATGTCATTTACTTCAAAATTCCCTAAGTAACTTCTTTATTTTTCTTTTGCAGCGCTCTAATCAAAACCTGCAGCAGGTATCTATTATGCTGTATTTTAAAACACTGACAAGTGTTTAACCTCAGACTTAACATAGTAATTAATAATTTGTTCTGTCTTTTTCTTCCTTTGCAGATACAACAAAGCCTCTGAACAGAGTTATTAATTATGGGCTTTGTTTCTTTAAACAAGAAAATTTCCTTTTCTTCCATGTTCTCAATATTTGAGCTCAAAAAGCAAAAATAAATAAAAATATAGGTGTACACAAACATAAAAATAATAAAATTGGTAGCTACTTATGCACTTCAGCAGTATCTCTCGTTGGGGTCCTTGCAGCACCTCTTCTTTACTGGTCCAGGTGCTCTCTAAGATTCCTCAGCCTCAGTCATGTCCAGCGATGTCTCTCAGAGTTTACCTACTTCTCACCTTTACAAACTCATGAAAGGAAAACCCTAACTCACTATTTTTTCTCCTTCTCTGACTCCAAAGCCTTAGCTTTTCAGATTATTTAAATCCAAAAGGAGTCAAACTCAAATCTGATGACACAAATTTATGACAGAATCCCTAAACTCTACCCAAACAAATAAAACAAAATACTTAAAATACTCTAACTAAACCCATCCTTTACTCTCAGCATTCATACCACCTTCATACAATCAATCCTAGCAGCAGAGATGTCTCAATATTTGTTCCGGAATTTATTTATTTTTAAAGAAATCTTTCAGCTTTAAAATAAATCAGTGTTCAGCTGAATTGTAGAGATTATTTTTTTCCTCTCCTAGCCAGCCTGTCAGTATAATTCCAGAAAAGATTCTTCTCAGAACCTGTCACAGCGCCACTGGAAAGATTCCAGGATTCAACTTTAACTTTCTATATTTAAAAACAAACTGTCTCACTCTAACTGCTAACACACTCAGTACAAGGTTGCACTTCGGCACAGACTTTTAGCTAGAACTTTTTTTTTTTTTTTGAAAGACAGGCTGTCTCAAGCACTGAAGAACAAGTTTCTCTCAGAAGTCTATAATTCAGCTCAGAAACCAAAATCCCTTTTCCACATAAAGCTGCTTTCTTCTTCTTTAAACCAATCAATGTTTTCCATAAAGTAAACTGAAAGATTTTTTTTTAATTCAAATAGTAACCAGAGTTACTTCTAACTAAACAGGTTCAGACAAAATTAGTAATTAAAATCTGTGCTATACATTTTTTCTCTCCAAAATAACTCTTAACTCACCAGCTTAAAGCCAGAAAACTAATCATAGAAACTCCAGAAAACTCTTCTTTGCTCCACACCTTCTCTTTAAATTTTTCTCCCTCACTAAATTCTAAAGAAATTAAAGACTTTTCCTCAATTTTTTTCTAAATGTCCTTCTCTTCACAACCCTTTCACTCATCAAGATTCTAATGTGGCAGGTGCAGGCCTGTGACCCACGGTGTCTGACATAGGCAGGCCAGCATGGCTAGCTTGACCTGTAAATGAGGCCTGTGGAGAGGCATATAGGATTGCACATTCTCCAATATGCTGCTATTGTAAGAGAGAACTCAGTAGAAATATTGAATTAGCTTAGGTACGCAGAACTGCAGAATTAAGAAATGGAAAAATACAGAAAAGACATGTTTAAAAGTTACTGATAAGAGAAAGTACATTCGCAGAGAAATAATGAGGAGTGCTGACAGATGAGTTACAGAACCTTACTCTTCTGCACGCACAACTTGGTCCCATAACCTTGAAAGTGTGAAAGTAACAAGTTGATGAACTGACCATTGTAATTGGGACTAGAAGGGGGGGCAGGCAGGTGTCATGCCCACAGAAGCCCACAGAAGGAACATAATTGGAGAAACTTATCAGTACCGGGACCAATAGAAGGGCTACGGGAGGTACGGGAGAGTACCGGGACCAATGAAATGTTTTTCTATACCTAGAATGGAACAGAAGTCTATAAAAGTTGTTGTAATGCTTGAAAACTTTGCTCAGCCATTTTGAAATTGCCTTGCTTGAGACTTGTGCACAAATAAATGATTTGGACCTTCTGAACAGACTCCTGGTATCATTGGTTTGTCTGCGCTTTGCTGCTACATATTCCTTGGTGCGTTGGCCGGGAAGTTGTGGAATCAAAGTGTATATAGGGCAATATACCACGACTTTCCGCCTCTATAGGCTTGATCCTGCCGGGATCGCGCCCTTCCGACGGGGGCCGCTCCCTGGCGCCACCGGTCCCTTGTATCGGAGGGAGCTGGTCGGACCTCGGCGGGTGCCGGGCCCGGTTGGAGCCAACGCCTCGAACCCGAGTGAGGGGAGTCCGAGGTCCAACTCATGCGCCTGCTTGGGAAGTTTGAGGACCGGATCCGGTGAGTATAGTTTTGATTTTGGGTCTAGACAGAAATAGAAAGAGCAGTACTGCCATTGGAAGTTGGAATTTGAAATCTCGAGATATTGGGAATTGGTAAGAGAGCATGATCAACTCTCAAGGAAGAGCCGAGTAGCCTGGCATGGGAATTCGCTAGGTGAAACCCTCATCCTTTTTGTAATTGGGAAAAAGACTAGTCAGAACAGATAGAAACGAATGCATTCTGGGATACGTTGCTAGCATGATTGTGTGAACAAAGTGTGAATGAGAGGTCTGGCAGCACGGACCAAGTGAAGGCGGACCCCTGATTAGCGCATTTCCTGACCGGGCGACTGCGTTCAGGTCGCGAAAAGGGGGAAGCGATTGTCGTCTTGTCTTGTTATTTGTATTCCCTATACGTTTCCAGGGCCGTGAGGACCCCTTACCCACGGTCCGCCCTCCTTTTCCCTTCTGTCTGTTGTTGCGCGCACACATCGAAATGGGAGGGGCGGGGTCTACTAGAAACACTCCATTAGAATGTATGATCACACATTTTAAAGAGGGATATTCAGGAGATTATGGTATTAAAATGACAGCAGCCCGTTTGCAGATTTTGTGTACTAGGGAGTGGCCCGATCTAGACCCCATCTGGCCCCGAGAGGGAACGTTCACTGTAGAGATTATTCAGTCAATACATCGTAGAGTGCGGGTAGCGCACCCAGATCAGTACCCCTATATAGATTCTTGGTTAAGTATTTGTGAAGATCCGCCCTCCTGGGCGCAGCGCTGTTATGAGGAACAGTGCAGAATAATGTTAGCTAAAACAGATTCTAGACAGAAAACGGAACAGCCTAAAATGAAAGAGCAGGATAAGAAAGCCACGAAGAAACCCATCCTGGCAGATCCTGATTCCCCAGAAGTAGTCCTCAGGCAGCCCCGAACCCCAGGTCCAGTAAGAATAGCCCGGCGGCGTCCTGCCCCCGAACCCCAGAGACGGCCAGAGCCGAGGCGGGACCCAACCCCCGGTCCCCCTCCTAGAGAAGAGAAAGAAGAATTAGTGGAAAGAGAAGTGGAGGACGTAAAAAGTGAGTCAGAAGCGGAGATAGAAGGAGGAGAAGAAGGAAATTCCCCAGAAGAGGAGGAGGACAGTGTACAAATAATTGAGAAAGCCAGCGCTAGCACTAGCACGCCAGTGAAAGAAAAACCCAAAGCAAAACCAGTTGAGAAAAAGAAACCGACTCCTGCAAAGGCAACGACAATAACCCTTAGATCCCAAATGACGCCTGGGACAGCCAAACTGTTTCCCTTAAGGCAAGTTCCGGGAGTGCCCGTAAAGAATGATAATGATGAAGTGGTAGCGGGACCCCTAACTTATGTGTATATTCCTTTCTCTACAACTGATTTATTAAATTGGAGGTCGCATTATGCCTCCTATACTAGCAAGTCCCAGGAGCTGACAGAATTAGTAACTAGTATCATGGAAACTCACCAACCCACTTGGCCAGATTGCCGTCAGCTCCTGACCACCCTATTCACTACAGAAGAACGAGCGAGAATTAGAAAAGCAGCTATTGAATGGATGGCAGAAAACCCTGCAGCTCCGGCACAGGGACAGAATATAATAGATCGTAGAGAAGCAGCTCAGAGAGAATTCCCGAATGAAGACCCCCAATGGGATCCAAATACAGATGAAGGATCCACAGCCCTAGCCCGTTTTCGCCAAGGCTTTTTACAAGGCCTGAAAAGGGGGGGCCAAAAAGCTATGAACCTTTCCAAAGTCGCAGGAATTATCCAAGGAATAGATGAGAGCCCAGCAGATTATTATGAAAGATTAACTGAAGCCTACAGAATGTATACTCCCTATGATCCCGAGGCACCAGGAAGTTTATGCATGGTGAATTCTGCTTTTGTAAACCAGTCTCAACCAGACATTAGACGTAAATTACAGAAATTAGAAGGGTTTGCGGGCATGAATGCAACACAGTTATTGGAAGTCGCTCATAAAGTGTATGTGAATCGTGATACTGAAAGACAGAGAGAATGTGATAGAAAGATGAAGAAGAAAGCTGATTTTTTGGCTGCGGCCATAGTTGAAAAGAAAAGGGGAGGTGTCCCTAGTCGAAGGAGCAGAGGAAGAGGGCAGGGTCAAGGCGGAGGCCGGACCCAGAGACTAGGCGTGAACCAATGCGCCTATTGCAGAGAGGAAGGACATTGGAGAGATACATGCCCGCAACTCGAAGACGCCCAGCAAGATGACGACAACGATCATCAGTGGCGAGAAGAAAGACGAGGCCGTCCCCGAGGCCGAGGAGGAGCCAATCGAGAACAATTCCAGAGAGAGAGGGGAGGAGGAGCCATCCAAGCATTGGCCACACAAGCCCATGATGAGGATGACGTGGATTAGGACAGACCGGGCTCCACGTTTGCTTTAGGTCTCCAGGAGCCTATGGTCGGAATACAAATAGGAGACCAAATTCTGAACTTTATGGTTGATACTGGAGCAGAGCATTCAGTAATAGACAAAAAGATAGCCCCATTCACTAAAAGAGCAGTCACCATTATAGGAGCAACTGGTGCCAAAGCCACAAAGTCTTTTCTTCAAAACCGAATATGCAGTCTAGGAGGACAGCAAGTAACTCATCAATTCCTTTACATGCCCGAATGTCCAGTACCACTACTGGGACGAGATATGCTAGCCAAGCTTCAAGCACAAATATCTTTCTCTGAACAAGGAGAAATGCAAATGACAGTAAATTCCCAAGCCAAGCCAGCAGGAGTAATGCTGCTGACAGTTCCCCGAGAAGAGGAATGGAGATACTACATTGATGATTCGATTCAAGATACCTATTTTGAACAAACTTTAAAGAACATTCATGCACCACCTGGAGTATGGGCAGAAGGCAGTCCCCAGGCCTAGCCAAGCATATAGCTCCAGTGATTGTAACTCTCAAGCCTAGTGCTACCCCAGTGCACGTCAAACAGTACCCTCTCCCAAGAGCCGCAATTGAAGGCATCCACCGCCACCTACAGAGATTGCTCGAATATGGCCTACTAAAAGTATGTCAATCCCCATGGAACACTCCACTTTTGCCAGTAAAGAAACCTGGGACGGATGATTATCGCCCAGTGCAAGATTTGAGAAGAGTAAATGATGCAGTTGAAACTATACATCCAGTTCTACCCAATCCTTACACTCTTCTAGGACTGATACCTGCTGAAGCTACCCATTTCACTGTACTGGATTTGAAAGACGCATTCTTTTGCATAAGATTAGCCCCTGTAAGCCAAATATTATTTGCATTTGAATGGCAGGACCCCATCTCTGGAAGAGGGGACCAACTCACCTGGACAAGATTACCCCAAGGATTCAAGAATTCACCTACCATCTTTAGTGCTGCACTAAATCAAGACCTTTCAAGCTATCCAGTAGCCCCGGGGAAGAGAGTGCTTCTCCAGTACGTGGATGATCTGTTGATAGCTGCCGTATCAGAAAGAGAATGTATATTAGCCACCAAAGATCTCTTGCAGTTACTAAATGAAGCTGGATATAAAGTTTCCAGAGCCAAAGCACAGCTATGTCAAACAGAAGTGAAATACTTGGGTTTTCGTATTACCCAAGGAAGCAGAAGATTAGGCAGAGAAAGAAAAGAAGCAGTATGCAGAATTCCAACTCCAACAACCAGAAAGCAAGTCAGAGCCTTTCTGGGAGCAGCAGGATATTGCCGAATCTGGATACCCAACTTTGCCCAAATTGCCAAACCACTGTATGAAGCCACAAAAGGAGAAGAGAAGTCACCACTGGAGTGGGGACTTGAACAGGATACAGCCTTCCAGAAATTGAAAGAAGAATTGATGTCATCACCAGCACTTGGACTACCAGATGTCCACAAACCTTTCCACTTGTTTGTACATGAAACACAGGGAAATGCCCTAGGCATGTTGACTCAGAAATTAGGAAATTGGGAGCGGCCTGTAGCCTACCTATCGAAACAATTGGACCCTGTGGCCAAGGGATGGCCACCCTGCTTGAGAGCAGTTGCAGCTACAGCACTACTAGTGAGTGAAGCAGACAAACTCACACTAGGACAGAACATACGAGTCACTGTGCCACATGCAGTCCTTGCCCTTATGGAACAAAAAGCAAATTATTGGCTCACCAATTCCCGAATGTTGAAGTACCAGAGCATGTTATGTGAAAACCCACAGATACAACTTGAAGTGAGCCATGCCTTGAATCCAGCTACCTTGATACCCATCAGTGAAGAACTCCCAGAACATGACTGTATCGAAGTCATGGAGACTGTGTTCTCTAGTCGACCTGACTTGACAGATGTGCCCATAGACAATCCCGACCAGATCTATTATGTTGATGGGAGCAGTCTCATCCTTGATGGACGACGCTGTGCCGGATATGCAGTCGTCACTCAACATGAAGTAGTTGAATCATCAGCTCTAGCCTCAGGCACATCAGCCCAGAAAGCCGAATTGATAGCACTCACCAGAGCATTGTTGTTAGGAGAAAAACTTGTGCTAAATGTATATACAGATTCCAAATATGCCTTCACTACCCTGCATGCCCATGGAGCCCTCTATAAAGAAAGAGGACTCATCACATCTGGAGGAAAATCAGTCAAATATGGTCCCGAGATATTGATGTTACTTGATGCAGTCTGGGCCCCAACACGTGTAGCTGTCATGCATTGCAGAGGACATCAAGCAGGAAAAGGAGAAGTTGCTCGAGGAAATAGATTTGCAGATGCCTCAGCACGACAAGCAGCTATGACGGGACAGATTGCCCCACAAGCTATGCCAATGCAAGCAGCATTGTTTCCAGTACCCTTGAATCTATGGACCCCACGATATACCACCAAAGAATTAGATTACTATTGTGACAAAGAAAATGGAGTATTGAAAGACGGATGGATTGAGCTGCCACCAGAAGAAGGCAGTCAACCTCCAGGACGAATAGTAATTCCTGAACTGTTAGGACCATCTTTTGTCAAAGCTTTCCACGAAGCCACCCACTATGGGAAGAGTGCTATGGAGAAAGCACTCAGACCACATTTCTACATCCCTCTGATGACAACCATATCAGCCTCAGTAGCACGTCAGTGTGTAACTTGTGCCAAAATAATGACAAACAAGGCCTTATTACAGCACCCCGAGTTCAGTCAGGAGGTGTCACCCCCATGCACAACCTCCAAGTTGATTTCACCGAAATGCCAAAAGCCAATGGATACCATTACCTACTAGTATTAGTTTGTACTTTCTCTGGGTGGGTAGAAGCATTCCCAACCAGAACTGAGAAAGCCCGAGAAGTCACCAAAGCCCTAATGAGAGAGATTGTCCCCAGATTTGGAATCCCAGCAGTAATAGGGTCAGACAATGGACCCTCATTTGTCTCCCAAGTTACTCAGCAGTTAGCAAAAGCTTTGCAGATACAGTGGAAACTCCACACTGCATACAGACCCCAGAGTTCAGGGAAAGTTGAGCGAATGAATCGTACCTTGAAAGCCCAAATGTCTAAGCTTTGTCAGGAGACACACTTGAAATGGCCTCAAGTGCTCCCCATAGCTTTACTCAGAATACGCTCAGCCCCTGTAAAGTCAACAGGATTTTCCCCTTTTGAAGTTTTGTATGGTAAACCCCCACCAATAGTGCAGGGAATCAAAGGAAGTTTAGCCCAGATTGGTTCAGAAGTAACCAGACAAGAACTCCTAGCTCTTAGTTTTGTTCTGCAGACTCTCCATGCGTGGATCCAAGACCAGTTGCCTATCAACTTGACGGAACCCTTGCATCCCTACCAGCCTGGAACTTCGGTGTGGATCAAAGATTGGAAGAAGATACCGTTGGAACCCCATTGGAAGGGACCGTACACCGTCATCCTGTCTACCCCAACTGCAGTAAAGGTAGCCGAGATCGACGCCTGGATCCACCACAGCCGAGTCAAGCCCGCCGCCAATCCTGAACCAGAGCGGTGGACAGCAGAGCAGCACCCTGATGTACCCTTGCGAGTTACTCTGAGACGGCAACCAGCAGCATAGACACTTCATCACAAGTGCTTTGCAATAGCCAAGTCTTTCAAAGAGGATTGCTGTTTTCCATGCAGCAACAGTTTTGTTTCAACGAACCCAATTTGTGTGTGTGATTTGACACACTACTTTGAGACTACATTGACAAAGCCAGACTTCACAAGCCAACTGAATTGCTAAGTTGGTTAATGTGTGCTGGACATCTTGAGGATCTTCAATCAACACTCAGCACCCGTTAAATTGCTTCATTAGCAAACGGGACGAAGAATAATAGACCGTCGTGATCAAGATCAGCAAGCTGAGGATTCAGAAGAACTCCAATCAACATCAACATGTATCTTTGCTTCTGCTTTGCCTTGGTTGCCTTCTTTGGAGGTTTTGAACAGACTTATGCTCTACCTCCATGCACCGCTTGCATTACTTCTACTAGAACTGGACTGAAAGTAACTCAGACTTTGCTTTACCATTCCTACTATACCTGCAAGGGCACAATAACTCGGTGTATCTATAACACCACTGAACTAAATGTTTGCACTCATGGCAAAATCAAAGCATGCTATAATCCGCATCAGAATCCATCCTATTACACGTTGGAAATAAGATGGAAGGATGCAGATGGACCTATATTAGCTGCTACACCACCATTTAAGGACATTACTAAACCTGCTGTTTTGAATTTTGATGCATGTAATGCTATTAATAGAGATAGTCAGTCCACCTGTGGTACATGGGAGAAAGCGTATCGAAATGACCATAAGTATATGTGTCCAGAATGTGCCACAATATGGTGGAAGTGTACAGGTAAAAAGGATCGGGGTATAGTACTGCTACAGCGGCAGATTACTATTGCCCATATTGGGAATGTGTTTTCTATGCTACCTGGAACACTGGTATAACTGATGAGAAAATAGATAAACGGATGGCTACTCTAACCAAGCCAACCACAAATGATAAATGTCAGAAAGATGCTTGCAACCCTTTACACTTGCGTGTACATAATCCCCATGCATGGAAACAAGGATATAAGTTTGGTTTACGTATTGCTGGAGGAGGAACAGATCCAGGGACCATTGTGTATATTAGATTGAATACTCAAGCCCACAAGTCATCTAAATATCATATTCATAATACCTTTTATGAAGCTATGCATGTAAATAAGTTTGAGATCCCTCACCCTTCACAGAATTTGTTTCTAGAATTAGCCGGAGCAGTAGTCTCTAGTCTTAAGATCACAGATTGCTATTTCTGTGGCGGAACCCAAATGGGAGATCAATGGCCCTGGGAAGCCCAAGAATTGAATTATTCCATGATTTATAACCAGACTGAATTACACAAGACTACCAGTGAATGGGTGTTAGCGCACTCAATCGTTGGACGTCTTTGCTTTGCCAGAACTGGACCCCAGTTCACCCAAAAGGTAGGACAGCTGGTCTGTCTTAGCCAGAAATACTATAATGCCACGACCAAAAAGACAGCATGGTGGTCAGGAATCAGACATCCTGAACCTCCTAACCCATTAGCTAGATTTCCTGAACTTGCAGGTCTATGGACTAACCTTGCCAAAGTCCAAGCCTGGCAAGCCCCACCTGGCCTATATTGGATCTGTGGAAACCGAGCATATGCGCAACTCCCGCCACAATGGGGAGGAGCATGTGTCTTAGGAACCATCAGACCTTCTTTCTTCTTGTTAAACACTGAACATGGAGAACAATTAGGATACCCTGTATACACTACCCACAAACACAAAGGAGCATCAAGACAGAAAATAGAGGCCTTACAGATAGGCAAGTGGGAGAAGTGGCGAGGTGATGATTGGCCACCAGAAAGAATTATTGAGTATTATGGACCTGCCACTTGGAATGATGATGGTATGTATGGTTATCGTACCCCAATTTATATGATCAATCGTATTATTCGCTTACAAGCAGTAGTTGAAATAATAACCAATGAAACTAGTCATGCTCTCACGCTCTTAGCTAGACAAAGTACTCAGATGCGCACTGCCATATACCAGAATCGCCTAGCACTTGATTATTTGCTAGCAGCTGAAGGAGGAGTATGTGGTAAGCTGAATTTAACTAATTGCTGTTTGAAAATAGATGATAAGGGTCAAGTAGTTGAAGAAATTGCTAAAGATATGCAAAGACATGCTTATGTGCCAGTACAGACTTGGCACGCCTTGAAATTTCCTAATTGTTTTGCTAACCTTTTCTCTTGGCTGGGAGGATTTAAGACTTTCGTTATCTTAGTACTAATCCTTGTTGCTGTTGTCCTCTGCTTACCATGTTTAATACCATGTTGTATGCGTTCCATTCATAGTGCTATTGATAGTACAGTAGAGCGGAAGACCGCAACTAAAATAATGGCTTTATACAAAGCTAGCCCTAGTGGAACTAGTAAGAATCCTTTAATCAGGATGTGAATCTTCTAAAAAGTGATTTAATTCTCACACCTTATTAAGTAATAGGGTGAGATTAATCAAAGGGGGGAATGTGGCAGGTGCAGGCCTGTGACCCACGGTGTCTGACATAGGCAGGCCAGCATGGCTAGCTTGACCTGTAAATGAGGCCTGTGGAGAGGCATATAGGATTGCACATTCTCCAATATGCTGCTATTGTAAGAGAGAACTCAGTAGAAATATTGAATTAGCTTAGGTACGCAGAACTGCAGAATTAAGAAATGGAAAAATACAGAAAAGATGTGTTTAAAAGTTACTGATAAGAGAAAGTACATTCGCAGAGAAATAATGAGGAGTGCTGACAGATGAGTTACAGAACCTTACTCTTCTGCACGCACAAATGGTCCCATAACCTTGAAAGTGTGAAAGTAACAAGTTGATGAACTGACCATTGTAATTGGGACTAGAAGGGGGGGCAGGCAGGTGTCATGCCCACAGAAGCCCACAGAAGGAACATAATTGGAGAAACTTATCAGTACCGGGACCAATAGAAGGGCTACGGGAGGTACGGGAGAGTACCGGGACCAATGAAATGTTTTTCTATACCTAGAATGGAACAGAAGTCTATAAAAGTTGTTGTAATGCTTGAAAACTTCGCTCAGCCATTTTGAAATTGCCTTGCTTGAGACTTGTGCACAAATAAATGATTTGGACCTTCTGAACAGACTCCTGGTATCATTGGTTTGTCTGCGCTTTGCTGCTACAATGTCATCTGACTGGCTAAGATGGCACCCTCGGGCGGGGAAGACGATCACCGCCCGACCATGTGATGCGCGCGCTGCAATTCCCAAAGGCTTTCTTTGAAAGCTGGGGAAAATTGCTCCGCGAGGGCTCCGTCGGCGCCGACGTCACCCATAAGTGAGGACTGATTCCTGCTGCTCCTGGAGAACACCTGTTACAGGTGAGTAACTACGCTTTCTGTGCATGTGTAAAAGAGAGATCGTTCATGGTATGTGCCGCTCCCGGAGGGCGGGAAAATCACGAGGGGGGAGCTTTTGGAATTTCAGAGATTACCACAAAGCACATTAACAGTTGTGTGTAATGGGGTTACCTGCCCTTCTCCAAAGGGATTATCAACAATCCTCTTTAAAGAGAGTCTGCAGCCCAGCATTCAGGGCCAGGAGGGCATGGCTCAGAGGGAGAGATAAGAACCCAGCAGGCTCCAGGAGGGAGAGAGGTCCATGGATCCACAAGTCCTTCTAATGTAAGCCGTGCAGAGGAGTTCTAAGGTAAGCATTTTGACTGAGGATGGAGGAAGAGCCAGGAGAACCATCTTGTGGAGCTTTAATAATTTGGGACAGATTAAAAACTGCTTTTGTTTTCCCTGAACTGCCGTCTGGCCTGTATTATAAAGAAAACCCCTTCCCACTGTACGCCACACTACATCGTATTACTAGCATATATACTTCTTAAATGATTCAGTTCATGATAAGGACAGTATTTTCTGTAGGCATTTACAGATGAGATCGCTTGGGAATGTTAACCTAATGTTTCTGTGCTGAGGGCAAGTCTTTTGTATTGCAGTGATCTTCGGTGGTAGCACTGAATGACATAGGGAAGCTTGACTTTCGCAGTGATAATGCATCTTTTGACTGGTCAGATTGCAGTTGAGACAAGAACAGTCCTCTGGGGAGGGAACAAGCTACATTGCCTTGCAGCATGCCCTAGTGGCCAGGAGTGGCATTGTAAGGAGTGTCTGCGGAAGAAAGAGAAATTAGACTTTCCTGCTAATTGTTGTTCCTTGAGGAACTCCAGTCCAGTCCCGCACCTCTGGGTAGTGTACCTCCTCCAGCAGCTTGGAGACTGAGCATGTCATCTTTTTGATGACACTAGTGAACATATGCAGCTGGCACCGCCTACCAGCCCCAGTACGTATTGACAAAGCAGATTCACAAGAGCAACAAATAAGTAGTTAAACATGCAACAAAACTCCTATGCCTAAACAAATGAGTACCCCATCCATTCCCTGGGAAGGTTACCCCCCCCCCCCCAGGAGGAGGCCTACCTGTTGAGCGCCTGAGCAACTCCAACTAGTGGAGAGCAAACGACTGACAGCTCTTCTGGTCCTCCAGCCCCCCCAAACACTAATTACACCCCACTCCTTGGCTCCTCCTGGCCACTTCTTCCACCAAGGGAACCAGCTTCAGGACCAGGATGCGCACAGATTTTCACAGAAAGCACTCAGGGAGCGTTTGGATCTGGACTGGAATTCCTCAAGGAAAAACAATTAGCAGGTAAATCTAATTTCTCTTTCCTTATCGTTCCTCCAGTTCAGTCCCGCACCTCTGGGATGTATCAGAGCAGTTAAATTAATGTGAGGGATCCGCACAACCGGCCTGAAGCACTGCCGATCCGAAATGAGTCCCCTGCCACCTGGACATCCAGGTGATAATGCTAAGAGAAAGTATGCAGCGATGACCGCGTTGCCGCCCTATAGATCTCCACTGGCGGAACTAAACTATAGTCTGCCCATGAGGTTGCCTGAGCTCTCATGGAATGTGCCCACAACCCCGCTGGCACTGCTTTACTCATCAAGATGCACATCAATGTGATTGCCTCCCTGATCCCTCTGGAAATTGAGGCCTTAGCTGCCACCTCACCTTTGCACAGCCCATCAAACATAACAAACAGATGGTCTGATCTCCAAAAGAATGATGTCTTTTTCACCACTAGGCCACTCCTCCACACATACCTTTGCAGCACTCTCTTAACATCCAGGCAACACAGCTGCAGAGTGGCAGGGCCCACATCCGCACTTGCCAGAGCCAGTAAGGAAACAGCCTGATTTACATGAAATGCTGACACCATCTTTGGCAAAAATGAAGGTACTGGGCACAGGACCACTTTCTCCTTAGAGAAGGAAAGGAATGGCTCCTGGCACGACAGAGCCTGAAGCTCCAAAATCCTGCAGGTCGAGCAAATCGTCACCAGGAATACTGTTTTCAGAGTCAAATCCTTCAGGGAAGCTTGACTCAAAGGACTTCCCAGATAGTGCCATCAGCACCAGATTGAGATCCCAAGGCGGTACCACCACCCTCCTCGGCGGACGGAGGTGAGTCACCGCCCTTAAAAATCTCAGTGCGTACCCAACATCACCCCGTGGACTTTCCTGCGATAACAGGAAATCACTGCCAGTTGAACCCTCAAGGAACAGGCGGTTAGGCCTTATCAAAACCGGATTGCAAGAATGCCAAGATGTCTGGGACGGAGGTAATGGAAGGGTGTGCCTGCCTTTCTCCGCACCACGATTCAAAGATGCACCACATGCAGATGTACGCCAGGTTCATAGACCTCCTCCAGACCTGTACCCAGGTTGCTATCACCAAGCCCGAATATCCTTTCCTCTTCAACCTCGCCCTTTCCAGAGCCATGCCAAAGCGAGAATGGATCCACCTGGGGCATGCGAAGCAGCTCCTGCATCAAGAAGTTCTTCCGAACCGGAAGCCACCACCGTCGATCTGCCAGTATCTGAATCAGGTCTGCATACCACAGGCACCTCGGCCAGTCTGGTGCCACTGGAATTACTCATCCCCAGTGCCCTCTATCTGTTGCACTACCCGGCCTATGTGCGTCCATGGGGGGAAAAACATAACAGAAGACCCTCTTTGGGCCACCGCTGAATTAAGAGATCCAGGCCTTTGGACATCCTTTCTCAACTTCTGCTGAAAACTGACAGGCCTTGGCCAACTCAAATGTTGCCATTAGATCCATGACCGGCATGCCCCATCAGCGGACCACCTGCTCGAACACCTGGTTGAGCTGTCACTCTCCGGGGTCTATGCATACTCAGCTGAGGTAGTCTATCATCACATTGTCGACTCACAGTATGTGCGCCACCGATTAACACCTGGAGATGAGTCTCTGCCCATCCTAACAGCCTTTCGGCCTCCTCCTTCAGGACTGCACTGCCCTTGCCTCCTTGCCAATTGATGTAAGCCACTGTGGTTGCATTGTCAGAGAGGACTCGGGCCGTCTTCTCCTGCAACCATGGGCTCAATTTTTTAGCGTCAAGGTCAACGCTCACATCTTGAGCCTGTTGATTATCCACAGGGTCTCTTACAGACTCTACTGTCCCTGAACAAAGTGTCCTTTGCAAAGCGCTCTCCAACCTGATAGACTGGCATCAGTTATCAGTGGAACCCATACCGGGGACTCGAGTGACATGCCTCCTTCCAGGCTCCCTAGATGCAGCCACCACCTGAGGGCTCTCCTGGTGCTCCGCGGGCAGGGGGGTACTTGGGACAGGGGTTGACTCTGATTGGACCACCCCCAATGCAGAGCTCTCTGCAGCGGTTGCATGTACGCCCTTGTGCATGGGACTAGCTCGAGAGTGGCCACCATGGTCCCCAGAACCTGCAGATAATGGCACGCCAAAGGTCTCGCCATCTTCAGGAACTGCCGTATCAACTGTCTTAGCTCCTGCACCTGGCGATCCAGCAGGAAAACCCTGTCCGCACAGGTATCGAAGCATGCTCCCAAATACTCTAGCTTCTGGACCGGCCATAACTGACTCTTGGCCATGTTAACCACCCAACCGAGACTTTGAAGGTACTCCACCACCCATGCTCTTGCTCTTTTGCTGAGGTCCCTGGACTTCGCCCAGATCAGCCAATTGTCTAGGTACAGGTGGACAAAAACCCCTTCCTTGTGGAGAGCTGTTGCCGCCACACCACCACCATAACCTCGGTGAAGGTACAGGGGCCGGTCACCAGATTGAAGGACAATGTTCGAAACGGGAAATGGCCCCTTGGCACCGCAAAGCGGAGAAATTGCTAATGTTCTGGATGGATGGGAATGTGCAGATATGTCTCCATGAGGTCAAGAGATTTATTTATTTATTCAGATTTGTATACCACCTTATCCTACAATCAGTGGTCACATCACAATTGGAGAGATGTCAAGAACTCTCAGCTCCTTACCACCACTATTACTGATCTCAGCGTTTCCATGTGGAAATGTGGTACCCAGCAACAGTGGTTCATGCCCTTGACGTCGGAAATTGGGTGAAAGGAACCTCCCTTTTTGGGCACCATGAAATAAATGGAATATCAACTGCTGCCATACTGGTCTTGCAGAACTGGTTCCGCGGCTCTTAGCTGCATGAGATGAGCCAAGGTCTCCTCTACTGCCAACATTGCTGCATCCATTTTGGGCGATTGAAGGAGCTCTCGTTGTTCTGATAATGAGTACAGGCATGTCATGGATCACACCCTTTTAAGACTGCCCTCCGGCAGATCACACTCATCCTGGATCATCCATCATACTACTCTATGTAGCAGGAAGACTTTCCGCATCGCCTGAAGCAGAGTATCCTTCAGCGCCTCTTCCTCTGCCAGGAGATTAGCAGGCATATTCCGATCCTTGAACTCCAAAATGAGCGCCGGCAGCTCCTTCTAGCGGAACACCCGAACAATTTGGGCCTGATCCTCCTGTTCTGGGATCTCTTCTTTCCAACTCCTCCTGATAGATGTAGCTCCATGTCGAGGTTGTCCCCATCCAGTCCCTCCGATAGTGGTGATTGCTGCCACTCCTCTGAGCCTCTAGCCCGCTTAATCGCCACTGCCCCTGACTTGTGCTCTTTTGTGTCCGATGCCATCTTTGCCCCACATTCTGGGGCTGAGGAGCTGCTTGCCAAGCTCCGTTGACGTAGCAAAATGCCTTATGCAAAAGTAAGACAACTCCGGTGTGAACTCTCCCAGGAGCCCTATTGCTTCCTAGGCTTGAGGGGTGGATGGTCAGGGCATCACGCAGGGACCAGGGGCCGGATCTGTTGACTGTAACATGACGCCCCCCACCTCCAGGGTCTCTTGCTACTCGGAGGGACGCTCCTGCCTCGTCTCATCCTACAGGCCCTGCTCCAATGATCTAACCTCTTGCGTGCAGTCTAAACAGACACCTGCCTCCGAGACCGCTCCCCGATGGGTCGCACATTTCTTGAGGATTTATAGATTGCGCTGCCACGTTGTACCTCAAAGCTAAGAAACGGACCACGCACTGATCCAATCAGGCTCTGACACTTTCTCCAAGTAAAGGTTTATGTTTTTATTATAAGTAATACCAATGGCTGTAAAGATTACAGCTTCCCTTACAAGCAATATCACAAATTTAGTAGGTACAGAGTCTGGGTTAAGAGACCCAAGCTGATCATGTCTGCTTACTCACTGACCATAGGCAGATGGAAGGATTTCATTTGTCTCCTATCCCCTGACTCTCTCTGACTGTCTAGTTATATACCTTTCTTGTATACAGGTGCTTCCTGTTTCCTAGTAGCTGCACAAGCTCCTCAGCACTTTTTCCTGCTTATCTTTCATTTATTTCTGGCTCTGACCTTTTTGCCTGATCTTTCTCAGGAAAAAAGCACAATGTCTCAACAAACTGTTACCTACATCTGCTGTCCAGGCACAGCAGCTCTCTGAAATCTGCCCAACACCAAGACAATGGCACATTTAGTTGGGCTTTTGCCACAGGTCTGCATCGAGTCATTGTGCACTGAATAAGTTTTGAGCTGTATAACACCAGGAACGCTTAAGGATGTGGTATGAAGTGGAAGTCGCCTCTCTTGATACCATCACATACCAGGCACTGTGGTCTGGCCGGCATGGTGGGAAGGGCTGCGGGTACTTCCCAGGAACGCCCTCAATCTGTACTTCGGTAGGTAGAAGGATCCCTAGCGCAGTGCACCTCCACAGGCTCAGGCATGGAGCACTAGAATACCTGAACTAAAATAAAATAAAACAAAAACAATTTATGAAAATTTTAATTAACTGAAATTTAAAGGGAACTGCAACTGGCCCCCTAGGAAGAAGCTGCTGTGTCCTGCTTTATTCTTCGGTGGCTGCCTCTCCCAGGTGCCCAAAACACCATGGGGGTTTAAAACGCATGCGGGCCTGAAGAAGAAGAAGACATCGCACTTAAACACAGCGGGGGGGGGGGGTTCCCTCACTGCTGCTGGCTCCCAAACACGTGTCTGTAGGCCACTCTCTGTCTCCTTGTGTTCTGGCAGTTGCTAGGGGTTCCTGCTCTTCTTCCCCTCCTCCCTCCACCGCTCTTACTTTGGAGCCTCTTTACTGCATGGCTTTTCTACCCCTCATGCTCAGCCTTCCTTCCCAGCTTTGGCGCTGAGGGGGGCAACTTGGGGCTGCCGGCTTTCACTCCTGTCAATCCACTGCTGCCCCCGCAGCAGCTCCTCACCCGATAACTCGTTTGGGAGCCACCAGAAATCTTGGACTGAGGAAGGCCTCCACAGAACTCACCCCCCCCCCCCACCCCCGCCTGAAATCCTGGAGGCGGGGGGAGAAGGAATATTCTCTCCTCGGCCCTGTTGTCCCCCAGGTTCTTTCTGATCCATCCTGGGCTCCCCCCCCCCACCCCCCTGCCCCATTTCTTTTTTGTCTTTAAAAACAAAGAAACCTGCACCTTAACAGGGGAAATAAAAAGCAAACTAACTAAACCTATCTCCTTAGTTGTCCCTTCAGTGAGTCCAGCATCCTGACTCACTACCTCCTCCAGCTGCTTGGAGACTGAGCATACTGGGGCTGATAGGCGGTGCCAGCTGCATAAGTACACTAGTGTCATCAAAAAGATGATATGCTCAGTCTCCAAGCTTCTGGAGGAGGTGCACTACCCAGTGATACAGGACGGGACTGGACTGGAGGGACGATAAGGAAGTGAGATTCCAGTGCTGGCTTCCCGGCCTCCTGCTCTAACCACTGAGTCATTAATGGTCAGGAAAAGGGAGCAGTGAGTGCAGTAATTACATTTGCAAATAGAACAAAATGATTCAAAGTGCTTAAACTGTGAGCAGATTGTGAAGAGCTAAAGAGGACCCCTAGGAGGCTGGGGAACTGAATGATGAAATTTAAAATGCAAAGTGATACACATCGGGACAAATAATCCATAGTGTAGGTATAAAATGCTGGGTTTTGTATTAGGTGTCGCCACCCGGGGAAAGGATCTTGGTGTCATCGTTGGCAACGCAGTGAAATTTTAAGTTCAAGTGTGTGGGGGCAGCCATAAAAGCAAATTGAATGTTAGGCATGATTCTGAATGGAATAAAGAATTAAACTGAGAATAGCCCATGTTCCCTGTAAAATAGTTATCTCCAAGTTATAATGCCCTGTTCAATGTAATTTCAGTTCAATGTAAACCGCACTGATGCAGAATAGCGCGGTATATAAGAGAATTAAATAAATAATAATAATAAATAAATAATATCATATAGGTTGATGCTGCTATTCAGCTTGGTGAAGAAATAAGTGAGAAGCTATATGGTAGAGAAGTGGTTCCCAAACTTGAGTTTGGCACCCCAAATGGGGTCACAGAAACATGGCCATTTCCCTATCTTTTACTTACACTTGGCATGTGGCCTCCTCAGTAAGCTTCCTGTTAGGCTGGAAACTCAGGCCGAGTACTGGGGTCTGTAAGCACACACCGCACACTGACACAAGGGACCCTGTGCTGACTGCTGCTACCGCCTTCCTGCTTTAGATGAGGGGGGAGAGGCTGGAGTTCTGCCAGTCTGATTTCATCGTCTGGGGTCATGTGAATTTTCAGTTGTTTAAAATGGGGCCATAATGGGATAAATGGTAGAGGTTCCTGAAATCATGGGTGGGGTGGAGAAACTTTCTCTTTCCTGTGATCCCAGAACTAGGGAGCAGTCCATGAATTTTACTGGTAACAAATTTAAGAAAGTGTTATTTTCCTGGTCGTCTATCCAGTCCAGTCCCTTCATGCTGGGTTGTGCTCCTATTCCTGCAGCTTGGAGACTAAGTAAACCAAACTCAAGATATATATAGAACTGACACAACCCACCAGCCTCAGTTTTTACTTAGTCTCCAAGCAGCTGGAGTGGATCAGCAAGCTAGCAGATTAAGGAGAGACTTTAGCATAGGAAGGGTTTTTGGTTTCTTTCCCTGTGTCATGCTGTTTAATTTAATTTTCTTCCAGTTAGTTAGTTTTTGGAGTTTCCTAGTTTCCGTTCCCCCCCCCCCCTTCTGGCGGAGGAGGCTTGCAGCGGCCCGGTCCGTTAAAAAAAAAAAAAAAAGCAGAAAAAGAAGACAGCAGCGCCCGTTTGGAGGCAGCGGAGACCAGCCTTGTTATTGGCGGCCGGGTCTCCTGCGGCAAAGGTCATCTTCGGTCTCCCGCCTCGTGTCTGAAGCCCCGAGGCGGCTGAGCACGTGGGCAGGAAGACCGTGTCATCCTCTCCCCTCGGCCTGCCTAGCAGAGCAGAGCGGCGAGGGGCGGCTGAAAGGCCCGGCAGTGGAGGCGCGTCTCCGGGGGCGGGAGAGCGCCAGTGGAGCCCGCGGTCTTGCTCGGCGCATTGGTGCCTGTGCGGAGGAGGGTTCCCGCTCTGGCCTTTGCGCACCTTTTGGCCGCGTGGCGTTCCTTGCCTGGGGGCGGTGAGGGAACGGAGAAGAACATAACGGTAGGAGCCGGAAGGCAAAGTTTTTCCTTGCATTTATTTGTTTTATTTGTTTAAGGGGAACCTCAGGTATATACAGTCAAACCTCGGTTTTCATGATTAATCCGTTCGAAAAAGTTTGACTAAAACCGAAACGTATGAAAACTGAAGCAATATTTCCCATAAGAAATAATGTAAATCCAATTAATCCGTTCCAGACACCCAAAAATATTCACAAAAATACATTTTATAGAGAATAACTATATTTTTACATACAGAAAACAATGAGAAATAAATATAAATGACTAATGAAATGGATAAATGAACATTTAACATCACTGAAAGCAAGCTAAGTTCAGTACTGTACAGTACAGTATGTTAACATCTGGCCTTAGCCACCCCTGACAAGCTGATGTGCCCAGCTCTCTTCGGAATCACATTGGATTCAGCCCATTAAAATACCTTTACATTATCTGCTCAATGCTTCAGAATGGCAGAAAATCTTAATGATATAGCTTCAGACGTACCATGCAAGAGAAAGAACTGCCTCCCACATTCATGCAACATCTCCTGCTTACGTTGACAGCTTTTCTTCCCTGCTACCTCCGAGCCTGAGGGGGCGCTCCAGAGAACGGGCAGGCAGTAGACGAGATCGGGGCCTTCCTCTCTGCGCAGTCCTTGCCTCTCTGACTCTGACCAGGCTCGAGGATGTGTTTCATTTACGTGCTCAGCTGGCTTTTGCTTCTCATCACGCTGGCGATCGGTGAGTCCGGGGGGCAGTGCTGCCGGGACCGGGCAGGCGTTCTGGCAGTGTATATAGAATGGTGTGCAGCGCGAGGGTGTATGTATTTACAGTACTGTACTTTACGAAAACCGAGGCGATGTACGAGAACCGGGACAAAATCTCAGTCAAAAGACGTTGAAAACCGAAGCGATGTATGAAAACCGGGACAAAATCTCAGTCAAAAAAGACGTTGAAAACCGAAGCGTATGAAAACCGGGGCAAATGAAAACCGAGGTTTGACTGTAGATTGATATTTTCAGAGTCTGTTAGACAGCCGATTAGGATTTTATTTTTTGTGCATAGCCAATTAAAAAAAAAAAGAAAAAGAGAATAATCATAAGATGAGTAAGTGGAGAAGTGGCAATGCCTGTGCGGCCGCAGTGCCTTGTGTGTGGGGCCCGCAGGGGCGCGGTGTCCGAGACTGGGGTATGGGTATGCAGGGGCTGCGCTCTGGAGGCGGCCTCTGTGGAGCAGGAGCTCCAGGACCCTGTAAAACTGCCCCAGCCTGCTTCTGCGGTTGTGGACATAGCGGAGGAGTTGGAAGGGGTCCTGGGGGAGGCTTCGCTATCCTCCTTGCCGGTGGGACAGCAGGTGTCCTCCCATTCCTTGCCGGGTACTACCTCTGTGGAGGGGGGTCCCGGCGGGTTTTCCCCAGAGTTTGTGCTGTTGTTGCACAAAGCTTTCTGCATGTGCCAGCAGGAGGCCCAAGCCCCTCACAAGCGGGGGGCGGAGGGCAAGCCGCTGGTTCTGGACCTTCCCGTCAAGAGGGTGAGAACAGCTGAAGAAGAGCCCTTTTCCCCAGAGTCTGAGCTTCTGGAATCAGACAGGGATTTGGGGGAGGAGGAAGAGCTCGAGGAAGGTGAGATCCTGGAGGAGCAGGCGAGGATTGTGAGGGTTTTTCGCCGTGAGGAGTTACCGGCATTGATTGGGGAGTCAATGAAGGTACTTAATATGTCCTCGGGAGAACAGGAGACCGATGAGGCCCTCGAGGACCCATTGATCCTGGCAGTCTGGAAGTCTCAAAGGGTCTTTCCGGTTCATGGGGTAGTCCGTCAAATGATTCAGGATGAGTGGGATCAGCCGGAGTCCGGTCTGCGGGGGGTGCGCGCTATGGCGCGTCTGTACCCATGGCCGGAGGTGGAAAAGGAATTGTTAAGGACTCCCAGAGTGGATGCGGCGGTAGCGGCCGTGACCAAGAAGACTACCATCCCGGTGGAGGGCAGTGCGGCTCTAAGGGATGGCCAGGACAAGAAGGTGGACACCTTGCTTAAGCAGGCTTTCGACGTTAGCGCCATGACCCTTCAAGCCTCGGTATGCGGGGCCTGGGTGTGCTTAAGGTGGGCTCAACAGCTGCAGTCCTCCAAGGGTCCACAGGTGGAGCCTCCGGGGAATGCGGCTCAGATTGAGTCCGGAGCGGCCTATCTGCTGCTGCAGTATCATCCTGCTGCAGTATCATCTAGAAGTAAGGAGATCCTGGATTCTCTACAGGGAGAACTATTCAGGCAATTGGTAACAGACCCCACACGTGAAGGGGCTATACTGGACTTGGTGCTTACCAATGGTGAAAGTGTTTCTGATGTTGTAGTGGGAGATCATTTTGCATCCAGTGATCACCAGATGGTGTGGTTCAGTATTAGGACTAGGGCTGTTAGAATCCATTCCAAGGTGAAGATCTTAGACTTTAGGAAGTCTAACTTTGCGAAGATGGGCCAATAGCTCAGGGAGTCGTTAGTGGGATGGGAACAGCTGGGGGATGTAGAAAAACAGTGGGCAAAACTGAAAGGGGGTATTTTAAAGGCAACCAACCTTTTTGTTAAAATGGTAAATAAAGGCAAAAGGAACAGGAGACCGCTATGGTTTTCGAAGGACGTAGCTGAAAAAGTGAAGAAAAAGAGGGAGGCCTTCATGAAATACAAGAGATCACAGAGAGAGGAAGACAGGCATCTGTATTTGGAAAAACTTAGAGAAGCTAGCAAAGTAGTCAAGAAGGCAAAGATTCAAAAGGAGGAGGAAATAGCCAATGCAATAAAATGGGGGGATAAGACATTTTTCAGATATATTAGTGAGAAGAGGAAGGGCAAAAGTGGTATTGTCAGACTCAAGGGTGCAGGGGGGGAATATGTAGAAGCTGATAAGGATAAAGCGGAATTGCTTAACAGATATTTTTGTTCTGTGTTCACAGATGAAGAACCAGGAGCAGGACCTCAGAAAACACCCACAAATAACAGAAGCGAGGGACATCTTGAACAATTTTCAGAAGACCGTGTTCGTGAGAAACTAGCTCAACTTAAAGTAGACAAAGCGATGGGACTGGATGGGATACACCCTAGAATACTGAGGGAACTTGGGGACGTTCTAGCAACTCCACTGACTGACCTTTTCAATGCCTCGTTGGAGTCGGGAGTGGTGCCAAAGGACTGGAGAGAGGCTCATGTGGTGCCTTTACACAAAAGCGGAAGTAAGGATGTGGTTGAAAACTACAGGCCGGTTAGTTTAACTTCGGTGGTGAGTAAATTATTGGAAACGCTGCTGAAAGAGAAAATAGTGAGGTTTCTGGAGTCCGGCGGATTACAGGATCCGAGGCAGCATGGATTCACCAGAGGCAGGTCTTGTCAGACAAATCTGATTGATTTCTTTGACTGGGTGACCAGGGAGTTGGACCGAGGGAGAGCTCTAGATGTGGTGTATTTAGATTTCAGTACACTGTTCCTCCCAGGCGACTTATTATAAAACAAACTGAGCACCCTAGGGATGGACCCTAAAGTTACTGCTTGGGTTAGAAATTGGTTGGGTGGGAGGCGACAAAGAGTACAAGTAAATGGAGCTCACTCTGAGGAGAAGGATGTTACCAGTGGTGTGCCCCAGGGATCTGTCCTTGGTCCGATTTCTTTTTAACATCTTTGTTAGTGATATAGCGGAAGGGCTGTCGGGTAAGGTTTGCCTCTTTGCGGATGATACCAAAATCTGCAATAGAGTAGACACCCAGGAAGGTGTAGATAACATGAGGAGGGATCTAGCTAAGCTTGAAGAATGGTCTAGAATTTGGCAGCTGGGTTTTAATGTTAAAAAATGTAAGGTCATGCATTTGGGCTGCAGCAATCCAAGGGAGCTATACAGTATAGGAGGTGAAGTACTTTTGTCCACTAAAGAAGAGCGGGACCTAGGCGTGGTTGTGTCTGATGATCTTAAAGTAGCTAAACAGGTAGAAAAGGCGACGGCAAAAGCTAGAAGGATGCTTGGGTGAATACAGAGAGGAATGGCTAGCAGAAAAAAGGAGGTGATAATGCCTCTGTATAAGTCTTTGGTGCGACCTCATTTGGAGTATGGTGTGCAATTCTGGAGACCGCACCTTCAAAAGGATGTGAACAGGATGGAGTCGGTGCAGAGGGTTGCTACTAAAATGATTAATGGGCTTCATTATAAAGCATATGAGGACAGACTTAAGGATCTTAATATGTACACCTTAGAGGAAAGGCGGGATAGAGGTGATATGATTGAGATGTTTAAATACCTCCGTGGCATAAATGTTCAGGGAGAGAGCCTCTTTCAATTGAAAGCAAGTTCTGCTACGAGGGGACATGGGATGAGGGTGAAGGGAGATAGATTCAGGAGTGATATGCGGAAATATTTCTTTACGGAAAGAGTAGTGGATCCGTGAAATAGTCTCCCAGTGGAGGTGGTAGAGATGAGGACAGTAACTGAATTCAAAAAAGCATGGTACCAACACAGAGGATCTCTAAAGGTAAAAAGTGGACTGTTGTAGTTGTTGTTATGGAAGGCCATGATAGATAGGCCATGTGGCCTTTTTCTATCATCATGTTTCTATGTTTCTATCTGGCGGATAGTCAGTATGACCTCATTCGTAGCTTGTCTAAGAATATGGCCTCCCTGGTGGCGGCTCGCAGATATCTGTGGCTCCGTAACTGGGCTGCGGATGCTTCCTCCAAGTCTCGTCTCGGCAGACTCCCCTTTCGGGGGAAGCTACTTTTTGGGGAGGACTTAGACAAGTTGGTAAAGGACTTAGGAGAGTCTAAGGGAGGTAGACTCCCGGAGGATAAGTCTAAGCAGGGGCACCCTTCTTCTCAAGGGCGCTCACAGCAGAGGGAGTTTCGGAGGTCTAGATCGGGTAGACAGAGCTCCTTTCAGAGGGGTAGGTTTCCAGCCAGAAGCCAGAGCTTTCGGGGGTTTTGAGGGGCGGGCAGAGGTTTTGGGGCCACCTCGGCCTCCTCGGCCCAGAGAAAGCCACAATGAAATAGTGGAGGCTTGGGTGGGGGTGCTGCCTGTAGGGGGTCGCTTAAGGCAGTTTCTCCCCGCCTGGGCCCGGGTAACATCCGACAAGTGGTTTCTGGAGGTCATAGAATGCGGATATGCCCTGGAGTTCGCGAGACCAGTCCTTCCCTCGTTCGTCCAGTCGCCTTGCAGGATGGCGGCCAAGCGCACAGCGGTGGAAGAATCCTTGGCAAGGCTGTTAGCGTTAGGTGCGGTGATCCCGGTGCCAATGGATCAACTCGGCTGCGGTCGGTACTCAATCTATTTTGTGGTGCCGAAGAAGGAAGGCTCGTGGGTGACCCATTCTGGACCTCAAGCATGTCAACCGATGTCTCCGGGTTCCGCACTTTTGCATGGAGACACTGAGGTCGGTGATAGTGGCAGTGAGGCCGGGAGAGTTTCTATCTTCTCTCGACCTCACCAAGGCGTACCTTCATATCCCCATCAGAGAGGCTCACCAACAATTTTTGCACTCGCGGTGCCGCAGGGGCACTTTCAGTTCCAAGCGTTGCCATTCGGCCTGGCAACAGCTCCTCATGCCTTCACCAAGGTGATGGTGGTGGTGGCAGCGGTCCTCCGCGAGGAAGGCATTCTCGTGCATCCGTACCTGGACGATTGGTTGATCAGGGCCAAGTCCAGGGAGGAGAGCCTGAAGGCAATGGCCAGGGTCGTGGCGCTTCTACAGAGTCTGGGGTGGGTGATCAACCAGGCAAAGAGCAGGTTAGTGCCCTCTCAGGAGATCGAGTATTTGGGGGCAAGGTTCGACACCCAGTCGGGCTACGTCTTCTTGCCGGCTCAGAGGGCAGAGGGCCTTCGCCGGCTGATCAGGGAGTTCCTGGCTCGGGAGAGCCCTACAGCGTGGCACTACCTCCAGGTTCTGGGAATGATGGCGGTGACGTTAGACCTGGTACCTTGGGCCAGGGCCCACATGAGACCACTCCAGCGGGCCTTACTGCGCCGTTGGTCTCATCAGCATCATCCCCTTTCGATGTTTCTTCCGTGCACGGCAGCAGCCAGGACATCGCTGCAGTGGTGGCTCTCGCCCGGGAATCTGGAGAAGGGAATGCCTCTCGACGCCCCTCGGTGGCTGCAAGTGACGACGGACGCCTGCCTGTCAGGCTGGGGGGCACACTGTGAGGGACGCTTTGCTCAAGGAAGTTGGAACGTACAGGAGTCCCGCTGGCCCATCAACCATTTGTAGTTGCGGGCAGTGGTGAGGGTCCTCGGAGCGTTCTGGAGTCAGGTTCTCGGGAAGGCAGTCAGGATTCTGTCAGACAACATGACAGCAGTGGCCTACATCAATCGGCAAGGAGGGACGAGCAGCCTTCTGTTGGAAGAGGAGGCAGAAGACCTCATGAGATGGGCCGAGGAGCATCTCGTAGCCATCTCAGCCCAGCATGTCGCCGGAGTGGAGAACGTCACGGCTGACTTTCTCAGCAGGTACCGGATAGATCCGGGCGAGTGGGAGCTCAACCAGGAGGTTTTCGAGCGGATCGTCCTCCGTTGGGGGCCCCCGGTGATGGATTTGATGGCGCGATGGGAATCGGCCAAGATGAGCAGATTCTTCAGCAGAAGGAGGGAAAGAATGTCGGAAGGGCTGGACGCCCTAAGTCAGCGGTGGCCCACTGAGGGGTTGCTTTACATGTTCCCTCCTTGGGCCCTCATCGGCCGAGTTCTTCAGAGGATCGAAGCTCCTCAGGAGTTGGTAATCCTGATTGCTCCAGACTGGCCGAGGTGGCCTGGGTCCGGCTCTTGGCAGATCGTCCCTGGCGGCTCCCGGTGAGGGGGGATCTTCTCAGACAGGGTCCGGTAAGGATGCCGCAGGTGGGTCGGTTCTCGCTTACGGCATGGCTATTGAGAGGGCAAGGCTAAGAGAGGTTATTCGGGAGCAGTGATTTCCACCTTGTTGAAGGTCCGCAAGCGCTCTACCTGTTTGGCGTATGTGAGGGTTTGGTGCATTTTTGAGAGGTGGTGTGAGGTTCGGGGCAAGAGGACTCTGTCAGTGGAGATCTCCGATGTGTTGGACTTCTTGCAGGCTGGCCTGGAGAAAGGGCTGGCGGCCAATTCCTTGAGAGTGCAGCTGGTGGCTATCGCTTGCTACAGGGGCAAGGTTAAGGGCAAGGCGGTAGGCCAACATCCCAACGTGATGCGTTTTCTGAAGGCGGTCAAGCGCATTAGGCCTCATAGGAGGGTAGTGGTACCTCCTTGGGACCTTTAATTTGGTGTTGGATTCTCTGGTCGGGGCGCCCTTTGAGCCTCTTGATCGCTCTTCCCTTAAAGATTTGACTCTGAAGGTGGTGTTTTTAGTGGCCATTTGTTCCGCCAGGCGGGTCTCAGAGTTGCAGGCTTTGTCTTGCCGTCCTCCCTTTCTAGTCTTTTCCGTGGAGAAGGTAGTGTTGCGGACGGTTCCGTCCTTTTTGCCCAAAGTAGTATCTTCCTTCCATCTCAATCAGCCGGTGTCCCTCCCCGTCTTTGCGGGGTTGGAGCATGGGGAGGGGAATGCTCGGCTGCGCCTCCTGGACGTGCGTAGAGTGTTGAGGCGTTATCTTAAACGCACTAAGGCCTTTCGCAAATCAGAGCGTTTGTTCGTCTTGTTTGGAGGGCCGCGCAGGGGCAAGGCCCTCCAAACAAGGCCACAATTTCCAGGTGGATTAGGGAGGCCATTGCTTCCGCTTATGTTCTAAGGGGTAGACAGGTTCCGAGGGGTTTAAGAGCCCATTCCACCCGAGCACAGGCATCGTCTTGGGCGGAGTTTAGCTTGGTTCCCCCATTGGACATTTGCAGAGCAACAACTTGGTCTTCGTTGCATACCTTTGCCAGGTACTATAGGTTGGATGTGCAGGCCGCGGCGGATGCGGGGTTTGGGAGAGAGGTGCTTCGAGCCGGTTTGGCAGGACCCTCCCAAGCCTGAACTGCTCTGGTACATCCCAGCATGAAGGAACTGGACTGTATAGACGACCAGGAAGAGGTAATTAGACCTTACCTGCTAATTAGTTTTCCTGTAGGATATCCAGTCCAGTCCCTGGTCCCACCCGGTTTGGCTGCCGGTTCGAAGCAGTTTAAGAGAGTAGTTGGCTCAGCGGTGTTTCGGGGTGCCCGGCTTCCTGGAGGTTCCGGGATCGGGACGGACTGGGACCGAAGCAGAGCCCTGTGGGCCGTAGTGCTGCAAACCTTGTTAGGTAGAGGCGGAGCGCGCTGACAGGTAAGCCTCTTCCTTCTCCCTTGGGGGGGCGTAGGATTCGTCCTCTGGGTGGGGGAGGGGGTGCATAGAGTTGTTTAGTATTATAGTTGTTTTCATTGGTTAGTTGTCTCTTGGTTAGTTTGCTTTGTCAACAGGATACTGAGGCTGGTGGGTTGTGCCAGTTCTATATATATCCTGACGTCATCAAGAGTTTGGTTTACTTAGTCTCCAAGCTGCAGGAATAGGAGCACAACGCAGCATGAAGGGACTGGACTGGATATCCTACAGGAAAACTAATTAGCAGCTAAGGTCTAATTACCTCTTAGTCAACGCATACTTAAGTGGTGAGATTTGCTGCTGTTAAAGGTAATTAAGGTTGGAAGTAACTACGTTTTTAGAAAAGGTTTGGGCAAATTCTAGGAGGACCAGTCCAGTCACAGTTTGTTTCCAGGAATCTCCATAGTTCAGTTCTGGGCATGTGCAGGATGAAATGGATGACCCCATGATTAAAGCAGCAGGCTGACAACTGGGGAAGTCAGGATTCAAATCTTGGATAAGTTTCTTCATCCTCCATTGCCTCAGGTGCAAAACGTACGCCTCTGGGGACAGGGAAAACACTTCACTGTTTGTACCTGTATGTTACTCACCTTGCGCTCTGATTTGGAAGAGCGAGATACTGGATCTCAGATTGGATTAATCTATCAGGTACTCTTAAGTGATTCGGAGACAGGCTGTCAGACTTCATGGACCATTGGTCTTACCCATCATGGCACTTTGTACATGTTGTTACAGCTCTGGGACAGTAGCACAGAGGTTGAGGACAGCAGGGCTGTGTGGGGAGAGAATATGTGGCATGAAGATGGTTACAAGGATGCTAAGTTGCTACTCTGTTCTCTCATTTCTTGTATTCACAGGGTCAGATAGTAGCACCTCGCGGACCCAGAGACTTTGGCTGGGATCCCTGCTTCCAGCCGGATGGTTATGACCAGACGTAAGTGCCCTACTCTAGTTCGGTATGCTTATATTGTTTCTGTGTATACTGTATATGTCTCCTATCGTCCTCTGAGCTGCCCCATCTGAGATCAGGAGATAGTTTGGAGGAAGTTAGATAAGCACAAAAGATGTCACCAGCTACGGACCATTTGATGCGTTACTTCTGCTGGTTTGTATTGCCCATCCTGCAGGCAGAAATCACACTCTTCCTTTGGTCTCTTCCCTCCTCCCCCCTCCCTCATTAGGGCCATTCGTTCCTGTGCTAAGTACTGCATTTTTCCTTCTACCATCTCTGCCTGTCTCCCATCCTCAGGGAAAACATATTTTCTCACTTTTCTTTGGTGCCTCCCTCCCTTCACCTTCATGTGATGAGCCCTTGTCCTTGAACTTTGTATTCTATAGGGAACGTTACTTTGAGCCCCATTTTAGATGGAACATATTTGAAAGAAAAGAAATGTCTAGGTGTGAACGTAGAGGCAGGGGGTAGTGTTTTTAGCTCAGAGGACAGATTTTTACTCCTGATGCAGCAAACTAATGGCATGCAAATTACTGCTGCATTAAAAACTGCACGCTGACAGAAAAAAAATAGTGAACACTGCTGTGGAAATATGCAGCCATTTGCTACATCACCAGTTATTATCTCTTGTCTGGCTCACGCACGGACAAGAAAAGAGAGAGAAAAACAACAGAGGCCATACTCCTGTCCACCCTGAAGAAACTCCCCAATGGATTCCCTTAATTACTCCTCCCCCCCCCAACTCCCTGGCCTGCCCCCAAGGCTGTCAGGTCTAGGGTACCCTAGGTCAAGGAGGCACTCAACCTACGAGCCTCTGATGAAGCTTCATCCCTCCACCAATTGTACATACTATCCAGGGAGGCGTCCTCTATCATCTGTCTGACCCCACATGGTACGTCATGACAGTCTGCAGTTAAGACAATGATTTCCTTATTTACAGTAGTATACAGTAGTATTTAGTTCTCACCTTTCCAGTAGTAGCTCAGGTACAGCTGGTTATTTCCCTGTTGCAGGAGGGCTTGAAGTCTGTACCAGAGGCAATGGAGGATTAAATGATTCACGGAAGGCCGCATAGGGCTGTGGACACAATGCGCGTTAGTTTTATTATCATATTCAAACCATTAGTAAACATGCCTCTAAATATGGCCCTTCACCCAAAAGTGGTTCAGTGCAAAAACTTTAGCGTGAAGCTTCCTCAAAGTTTTTAGTTCCTCACAGAAAGGTTTTACTAGATTGTTATTGTGACCAGGTTTGATATAAGTTAGAAAGCTAAATATTGAATCGCAACAAAGCCAAAGAAAGATGTAGAAAGACTTGTGCCATGCTGGCATATGGGCTTTATAGTCTATATTACGGTTTGTTGGCCTAGGCTGATAGTTGTGCAGGAGAAGCACCTTCCCTAAACTTGGGATCGGTTCATGCATCTGGGAGTGAAGGGGGGGACCTGCCCTCCCTACCCCAGCAAAGAATCTCCATCGAGCAATAGCAATGCCTGTCAGGTTCCTGACATAATCCCTCCTTCCCTATAAGTGTGACCACTTGATTTCACCTTCTACGTAATCTGAAAGATTGAGAGGTTAGGCGTGGAGCTGGATTGATTTCTGCCTTCAGCTGTGCTACTAATATCCACCAAGCTGAGCCCTCTCCCATACTGTACAACCTTACAGGTAAATGGAAGAAAAACATGAAACACAGCGTCTCAAATGAGTCATGTTTTCCTCCGCGGGTACTGTTCTCTGTTTTCTTGTATGCGCTGCTGCTCATAATGTTGCCCACTGGAGGGCGCTCCAAGTCTAATGTGCAGTTGGAGCTTGACTGACAGACTGTAAATGTTCTGTAGGTATGCAGAGATGCCCAAAGATGTAAAGAATTCCATCTCACACCGGTACCGAGCTCTGAAGGAAATGTCAAACTACTTCTGTCACCAGAACGGCCTGCCTGAAGCTGCCTGCACCTCGGATTAGAGTACCCCAGTGCTCAAACTGAAACTTCTGTATGGCCTTGTGCTTTCCTTTCTGAATATTTATATGTAAATTACAGTTTTTGCTTATCTAGCCTCACTCTGCTGTTCCTTTGCTTCTATGTATTGCACAGTAGACATGGAAGGATTTTGGGAACGTGGCGGTTTTCTTTTGATTTCCTTTGTACAAGTCTCCTGCATCTGTTCTCTTGCCCCTTTCCTATACTTTATCCTCTTTGGTTCAAAGAATGCAGCGCACTGTTCTAACTCTTCTCCTCCTGAGCAGCCAGAGCCCTGTCACAGATGTCCACAAGGGCAGCGGAACGCCTCCTTGAGCCCCTGCATGCAGATAACCAGTTGAGGCCACAGCCTTCCCCTTCTCCATGGAGCAAGCAGACAGAAAGAGTTTTGCCGTGATCACGTCCATCCCCTTCTCTCTGCTGCAGTTGGCAGGGAACCTTTGGTGTGGCCCACCCTGTTCCTACACCTATGGATGTAAACCTAGCAATAGTGCTTACAGTTTTCAAGCAGTGTCATTGACTAACTGACTAGGTGGAGATGAGCGCAGAGAATTTAGTGCTGAAGTCTGGGCACAGCCAGAGATTGGATGGGGGTCACAGAAGGGAAAATGACAAACGGTACAGATTCTGTGTTTTGTCAAGTTGCAGTCGGATGACATCTGAAGAAGGAGCCTGTTATGGTCTCAAACTCCTGTGGTCCTTTAAAACAACATAGTATTGGAAGATGGTATACCTTACATGACAGGACACTTAGTTCTTTTTATTATACATGGGAATATTTCCTCCTGAGGATGGAGGCTGAGCACATTACACAAAGCTTTGTGTTGGGTCTCTGGGTCTTTCACTTCATTTTGATCCTCAGGTGCAGATTTGGGGGTGGCCAGATCCAATATGCATCACGAAACATGCTAGTCTAACATTTCTGTTCTGAATGGTTTGATTTCAAAGGGTTTAGGTGCCTAACTTTGGAAAACTAACAAGAGTTGAGTGTTGAAATTTTAGGCACCAAAAAGCGGGCAACTATTTGGGGGGAGGGGGGAGGGGGGACTTTGGGGCTTAGTACTGATTTTTGACATTAGGCACCTAACTTGGCATCAAAGTCTAGACACAAGCTAGCAGGGCCTAATATAGACATCTAAGTCTGAGGTATCAATGTTTAGGAACAAAATGTGGCTAAAAAAATCACCATAATTTAATTGACGAACTTAAAGAACCAAAGTGCAGCACTGAGCATGTTCTGGAAACAATTGAGCCTTCTCTCTTAGGCTATGTCTGGCTGGATGCTGATGGGTGCCTTCCTTCACTCTCACTAACTTTTTTTGTTGAGGGATAATGATCTATGGCAGGGGTCTCCAATTCCGTTCCTGGAGAAATGCAAGCCAGTCAGGTTTTCAGGATGCCTCTAATGAATATGCATGAGATAAATTTGAATACAATTTGGGCGGTGCATGCAAAAATATATCTTGTGCAGATTCATTAGGGACATCTTGAAAACCTGACTGGTTTGTGGCCCTCCAGGACCGGAATAGAAGACCCCTGCTGCTGCCGTCTCATCTGTCTCTTTGGGTTCACAGCAGGTACGTTAGTGCTTGCTGTAGTAATTGAAGAGCACAAGGATGGAGTCAGCCAGTTCTGATACAGTGATTCTTTCTCTGACCCCCAAGCCCAGTGTACTCCTCTGCATGGCAAGGCACGGAATCTATTTCTAATCTAACACCTACTTATATACTGCAACACTCCCACCCCTGCTGGTTTAGTGCTATTAACAAAAAAGTTCATAAGAAACACAACATTATTAGTTATTGAACAACCAGGATTTTAAAGTTTTGCGAAAGTGCAGGAGGGATAGAATAGATTTAATCTCTTTTAGCAGTTGTGACCATAATTCCACTGCCATATGTGAAATTTTTTAAATCTGGATTTTATTCTGATGGCCTTAGCATGAAGGAAACAAGATAACACTGGACGCCTGTAAGCATTTGGAATTAGTTGCTAAATTTGGAAGCAAAAGTGAGGAGAGAGATTCGGGTACATAGTTATTAAAAAATATTATATAGAATTATGTTCAAATTAAATTTAACCCTATTCAAGAACCTAAGCCAATGCATTTCTCGAAACCGTGGAGTCACTGGGGTGTGTCTAGATACACCATAAATAAGATGAGCTGCAGAAGTCTGACAGAGCTGAAGGTGCTTCATCTGCTTCTGCGAACAGCTCAGAAACAGAAAATTTCCATAGTCCAAATAGGCAAGAATGATACTTTGAACTAAAAGCTGAAAGTGATCTACTGAAAAAAGGGTGGATCTCACTACAACAGAACTGATATAAGCCTCAAATGATATATTTTCCCATATTCTTAGTGTTTGTTTTATATTGAAAACTGTAGAGCATTGCCAGAATCGGACCCATGGATGGCCCGGCATGCCCTTCCGCCTGTGGGGCTGTCCTCCCCGCAGGTGACCCAGACATCTGTAGCTCTGGCCCCCAATCTCCCTGTCGCCTAACCCATGGCTGGCCTGCTGTGGCCAGGATCGGGCGGCGGGAAACCCACGTCCACCTGGCCCCGGGGGGGGGGGGGGGATTGCCTGGCTTTGATTGCACAGAAAGTGCTGCTTATGCTACCTTTGAGGTGGTATAAACAGCACGTTTCAACGGACCCAGCAGGACGTACAATGCCATGACCTGAATCGGCTCTGTATGTGCTGCTGGGCAGGCCTGCCCCTGCTCCGCCCTTATCCCGCCCCCCGCTGGCTCTCCCCTTCCTGATGCACAGGACATACAGGGAGAGCTGGAGGGAAAATAAGGTTCAAACGGCTTACGGAGCTGCATGCCTGCCACCCACATTTGAGAATGAGGGCCTTAATGTACAATGTACAGATGCATTCTAGATCTGGAACACGCTTATCTGGTAGAAGGCCCCTGCAATTCTCTTCCTACCCAACTAGCATGAAGCAATAAGACTTTTCTCCAGGAACAAGCAGGAAGTCAGTCCTCGCATATGGGTGATGGCACCGACAGAGCCCTCGTGCGGAGCAAGTCCCCAGCTTTCAAAGAAAGCCTTTGAGATTGCATCGTGCATGCGCGATCCCCTTCCCGCCCAAGGGTGCCATCTTGCTCAGTCTCCCTTTTTCCGCTGAGCACAATGGACGTAGTCCAACTTCCCTCGCGGAAAAAGTGCGTCAAAACTTCTGAAGATTCTCTTCTTTGGCCCGGTTTGACGCCGGTTCCCCTTCCCGCCTCGGTTCAGTACACCGGTATCGAGTCCAGTCTTTTATTTTCATTTTTGTCCTTAGTAACTAGCGTTCGCGCTTTTTTTCTTTTTCACTGGCAGCCTGGTCGTTTGACCTCGCAGGGGCCCTTTTTCCCCCGATGGCTGCCAGCGGGTTTAAAAAGTGTGATCGGTGTAAAAAATTAATGTCCCTCACCGACACACATGACTGCTGTCTCCGCTGCCTCGGGCCCAGCCATGATCCGAAGGTCTGTGGCCCGTATAGCAAAATGTCCTCTAAGGCACTTAGAAGTGGGCAGCAGCAGTGTGAAAGGATTTTCTCCAAGTCCGAATCCACCCGGGTCCGGACCTCTTCAGAAGCTTCAACATCTCGGGAGTTGTCTGACCGAGCATCGTCGGGGGTCTTCTGAGCGGGGGTTTCCCTCGTGGGAACACCGGAAGAAGAAGAAACCTGCGAGGGCGTCGTCGTTGGATGCTTCTGATTGGCCTGGGCCCTCGTGGACCAGGTTGCAAAGTCCTGACCGCTGCTCCGGGGTTGCACGGAGTCGGAGACGCCGAGGAAGGTAACTTCTGTTGTCCTCATTGACTCTCCTCCGGGAGAACCTGCGTCGGGACCCAAGCCGGAGGCTGCGGAGTCTTCTGAGCTTGGTCTCAGAATGACGGCCTTGGAGCACAGCATGTCTGCCTTCATGTAGCAGCAGCGGGCGTTGATGGCCGGTCTTACCGGTCCATCCGCCCTGACCACCAGGACCTCGACGTCCAAGTCGACCACGGAGGCCGAGCTGATCCTCATGGGCTCCGGCCGTGAGGGCTTTGATCTCGACCTCCCGTTCAGGACCGAGGTCGTCGATGCCAGTGCCCTCAGCGTCGGTGCAGTCAAGATCGAAGCCCTCACTGCCGGAGACCATTGATTCCTCCTCGGAGGACTCAGCATGGGAAACGGAAGATGAAGAGTCCCCGGACACCTACCGGACCCGGTGTGTCCCATCGGACTCACCAGGGTATGAGCCTCGGAGAAGGTCCTCCCCGGAGGATATCCATTTCTCAGACTTCGTCAGGGACATGTCCAAGGCTTTGGCATTCCCGGCGGACACCGAGGAGTAGCCTCGAGCCGAGGAGCTCAAAGCCCTCCAGTATGACTTTCCCCCTTGGGAAGCCCTTACGGTACCGGTTCCTCCGATGTTGGAATGGCTGATGCTCCGCATGTGGGAGTCACCGGCCTCGATGCCGGTTCTCAGCAAGCGGGTCGATTCCATCTATCGAGTCCGCAAGAGCTCTAGGTTCCAAAAGGCACAGCTGCCGCACAACTCTATGGTTGTGGAATCGGCCATGCACAGGCTCAAGAGCCAAAAAATGCACTCCTCGGTGCCCCCTGGCAGGGAGGCCCGGAACCTGGACGCCCTCGGCAGAAAGTGCTACCAGGGCTTGATGCTATCATGCCATGTCCAAACATACCAGCTGTACATGGGCATGTACTTACGGGACCTGGCAAAGGAGATTGCCGGTTCTCAGCTGGCCTCTCCGAGGAACCCTTGCAGCACTTCAAGAACTTGTCCACTGGGATTCGGGAGTGCTAGAAGTTTGTCTCGAGAAGCCTACAACAGCTTCGAGGCTTCGGCCCGGGTAGCCGCAGCTGGCATCGGTGCTAATGTCGTTGGACCTGGAGCCATGGGTTAAGGACAAGTTGGTCGATGTCCCTTGCCGAGGGGGACAACCTTTTTGGCAAACCCATGACGGAGAAGGCTGCTGAAATCGAGACCGAGTATTTGACCCAGATAAGACTCTCCAAAAAGACATCTTGCCCTTCTAAAAAGAAGGGCTCGGGTAAAAAGCCCCTTTTTCCCGAGGAAGGGTGCTGCTTACTGCAACTAACCCCACTCACCATGCCTCCCCAGCTCCCCAACAGGGCAGCAGGCCAGGGGACAGGGGCATGGCCCGCGTAAGCAGAAGACCCCCAAGCCTCAGGCACTGGCTACTTCCCAGCCGGTAGGGGGTTTTGACTGCCACAGCATAGTCTCTGTCCAACCAGGGAGGCTTTGCACAGGAGGAAGGCTGATCCTGTACACCCACCAGTGGCCAGCAATCACCACAGATACCTGGGTCCTACAAATAGTCCAAAAGGGCTATTTGCTCCACTTCAACCAGGTACCTCCCTCATACTTTTCAGGAGAGCCTCTCAGACCCCCTCTACACAGGACCCTCCTCTTACATGAGTTGGCCGGTCTTCTGGAGGATCAGGCAGTGGAGCCGGTGCCCCACAGCCTGCTAGGACAAGGCTTTTACTCCAGGTATTTCCTGATACCAAAGTAAACAGGAGGCCTCAGGCCCATCCTCGACCTGCGAAACTTAAACAAGTTCTTGGTGAGGGAAAAGTTCAAGAGGCTTTCCCTTGGAATATTGCTGCCTTACCTCCACTAGGGAGACTGGCTATGCTGTTTAGACCTGAAGGATGCTTATACGCACATCCTCATACATCCAGACCACAGACAATATCTCAGATTTGTAGTGGGAGGAAACCATTTTCAGTACAGAGTACTTCCATTCGGCCTAGCCTCTGCCCCCAGAGTATTTGCCAAATGTCTAGCGGTAGTGGAGGCCTTCCTCAGGAACCAGGGAATTTTTGTCTTCCCGTACCTGGACGACTGGCTCATCAGGGCCCCGTCGCCTCACAAAGCCCAACAGGGCACAGCTCGCACTATCAACATACTGCAGCATCTAGGCTTTGTCATAAATCAAGCAAAATCCACTTTGCTCCCCACTCAAAACTTAGAGTTCAGAGGGGCAAGGCTAGACACCTTTCAAGCAAGGGCTTACCTGCCAGAGGGCAGAGCACAGAGGCTTCTGGAGCTAGTACACCAAATCAGCCACAAGTCTCAGATATCGGCAAGGTACTTTCTACTCCTTCTGGGCCACATGGCCTCCACGGTTCATGTGACCCCAAACGCCCGTCTCCACATGAGGACAGTTCAGTGGTGCCTCAGAGATCAGTGGACACAAGCCACAGGAAGACTCCGAGACAGGATCAGAGTGTCCAAACGACTACTGAAGTCGTTGACCTGGTGGCTTCAGCCATCCAACCTGCTCGAGGGAGTGCCTTTCCAGCCTCCCTCGTACACAAGAGTGCTGGCGACAGATGCATCTCTGCTGGGCTGGGGAGCCCATTGCCAGGACTTATGCACTCAAGGGTTGTGGTCTTCTCAAGAGAGGACACAATAAATCAACCTCTTAGAGCTCAGGGCGATATGCCTAGCTCTTCAAACCTTCTCTTATGTTCTCTCACATCAGTCTGTCTTAGTCACCTGGTAGTCTGTTTGTACTATGTTCTACATGAACAATCAGGGAGGGACGGGGTCACGCATCCTGTGTCAGGAGACACTGGACCTCTGTTCCTTTGCAATCCGACAGGGTATGTCTCTCAAAGCAGTTTTCCTGCCAGGTCAGGAGAACTGCCTAGCAGACAAGCTAAGCAGAATTCTCCAACCTCACGAGTGGCAACTGAATCCGGAAGTAGCCCAGCAGGTCTTCTATTGCTGGGGACATCTGGCCATAGATCTCTTTGCCAGTCTGCAGAATCATCAGTTGCCCAACTTTTGCCCCAGACAGCCACACCCCCAAAAGATGGCTGCAGATGCTTTTCTAATCTCCTGGTCCGTGGGCCTCCTGTATGCGTTTCCTCCCACGCCTCTGGTGGCCTGAACTCTATTCAAAATCCTTCGAGAGAAGGCCTCGGTCATCCTGGTAGCCCTCAGATGGCCAAGACAACCTTGGTTTCTGCTTCTCCTCCAGCTGGCAGTGGAGACCCCACTCCCTCTGGGGACGCAGTCCGACCTCCTGTCCCAGGAGCAGGGCTCTATCTTACACCCCAACCTTAGGTCCCTCAACCTGATGGCATGACTGCTGAAAGGGTAGTGCTGGCTTCTCTCCTCCTACCTAAGAACGTAGAAGAAGTGCTACTGGCCTCAAGGAGGCAGTCCACTAGGAAAACCTATGCCTTCAAGTGGCATAGGTTTGAGGTGTGGTGTAATCAGCACAACAAAACCCTTTCTCTTGTCTAGTACCAGTGGTGTTGCAGTACCTGCTACACCTCTCAGAATTGGGCCTCAAGTCTAACTCTGTCAGGGTCCACCTGAGTGCTTTGTCAGCACACCACTATCCAGTGGAAGGACAACCTTTTTCGGTTCACCCCTTGGTGTCCAGATTCCTCAGAGGTCTACTTCTACTAAAACCCCCAGTGTGTCCTCCAGCAACCAAGTGGGATTTGAATGTGGTCTTGCAACAGCTTACTCGCCCACCTTTTGAGCCGATGTCCGCTTGCCATCTGTGCTTCCTCTCCTGGAAGGTGCTGTTCCTGGTGGTACTCACATCTGCCAGATGAGTGAGTGAACTACAAGCTCTTGTGTCAGAAAAAATGTACACACGGTTCTATAGGAACAGGGTGGTCCTGCGCACCCATCCCAAGTTCCTTCCGAAAGTGGTCTCTCTGTTCCACCTCAACCAAGAGGTGGTTCTTCTGATATTCTTTCCCAGACCGCATGTTAGCCGGGCAGAAGCGGTTCTGCATACCCTTGATTGTAAAAGGGCTTTAGCCTTCTACCTGGAGCATGCGCAGGGACATCGAAGGGCTACTCAGCTCTTTGTCTCTTATGACCCCAGTAAACTGGGGCTACCTGTCTCCAAGTGTATGTTGTCCGCCTGGGTGGCAGACTGCATTGCCTGGGCGTACAAGGCGGCCGACCTCCTGTTGCAGGGTCAAGTCACGGCCCACCGTGTCAGGGCTAAGGCTGCATCAGTGGCTCACTTCCACTCTGTTCCACTGGCAGACATCTGCTGGGCCGCAACCTGGTCTTCAAGCCAGACCTTTGCAGCACATTACTGCTTGGATGGAGAGTCCCGACGGGACAGTGCTTTCGGCCAGGTGGTACTCTGTTACTTATTTGAGGTTTAGGCAACTCCTACCCTCCGGCCCTCTGGTGGCAGGCTACCGGGGGTGTTGCGACTCCGCTGAATTCCTATCACAGCTGCTGCGGCTCTTCTAGAGGGAGCCATTTTTCAGCTAGGGGTTCTCGGTAGCCTATAGCGAGGAAGTCCTATATGTGGGGACTGACTTCCTGCTTGTTCCTGGAGAAAGCGTAGTTACTCACCTGTAACAGGTATTCTCCAGGGACAGCAGGAATCAGTCCTCACAACCCTCCCTCTTCTCCTGGAGTTGCAATCCTATTATTGATTTTTATTCATTTTGCCGTCTTTTTAGCTATGTCATTTGACTGAGCAAGATGGCACCCTTGGGCGGGAAGGGGATCGCGCATGTGCGATGCAATCCCAAAGGCTTTCTTTGAAAGCTGGGGAATTGCTCCGCACGAGGGCTCCGTCGGTGCCGACGTCACCCATATGTGAGGACTGATTCCTGCTGTCCCTGGAGAACACCTGTTACAGGTGAGTAAGCATGCTCTATTGCCAGCAGCTGTTAACTCTCAGAAGTCCACAGTTTGTCTTTTGTACTGTTAGTTCAGAGAGCCTGAGGGGATATCTTGGAGAGCACACTATTATTTCTGAGGGAGGAAAATTTGCTGCTTCTTTCCTTAATTTCATGATAGTTATATAAAAAGGGGAAACAAAAGAGAAAAATAAGGTGATACCTTTTTATTAGAACAACTTGATACATTTTTGGACTAGCTTTTGAAGGTTAAAACCTTCTTCAGGACAGGACAGTATACTAGAAGCTGCTGACCTGAAGGAGGGGCTTCCTCTACTTAAGCTCCCTATTACTACCTTAGTGTCTTTCATGCTATTATTTATTTAACAGGTTTTTTTAATACTTTATCATTTCAGTCAAAGCAGTTTACATTGTTGCTTAAACATGGTAATGTATATTAAATAGGGACATTGATAACTTGGATTTTTCTGAGGCAATGCAGGGTTAAGTGACTTGCCCAAGGCCACAAGGAGTGCTAGTGGGAATTGAACCCTGGTCTCTTGGGTCCCAAGCCAGTGCCCTAACCATTAGGCTACTCCTCCATCATAGCAAGTTTAAAAAAAGGAGTCAAGACATGGTTGTTCTCTCAGACATTCACTTAAACTGATATTTACCATCTTCTTTTTCCCTGTTTTTTACCTCTTGTTTCTCCATTTTAATCCTTGTCTCAGATTATATTGTTTTATAGTCATCCCTTTCTTTTTTTCATTGTCAGTATCTTTCATTATTTGTACGTTTTATTACTGCAGCTTTTGCGCTTTATCAGTTTTTTGTACACCGCCATGATTAATCATTCGAATGGCACTATATCAAATCATCCAAATAATAACCTTCAAACGTTAGGCCAATACAAAGGTATTACCTTATTTTCTTTTTGTGTTTCTCCTTTTATCTAACTACCATTAAAGAGGACTAACTCAAAAATCACTCTACTCAATTTCATGAGTCCGCCAACTCAAGGATGAGAACGTTGCCCTTTCTAGACTGATCATTTCTCAGTACGCGGCAGGAAATGCAGCCACTCAAGCTGATGGCATCATCGGATGAAGCTTAGTTATGTGTGCCTGGACGGAAACATCAACTTATTTAAAAAGCACCATTAAGCAGGCACCCAGTGCTCCTAAGACAATGATGGCAATTCCCACCTTGGTCTTATTTATCTGCTCGGTGGGATCAGATGCCAATTGTAGTGTCAGTTTTACAATTGACCTGAAACCAGCACCAATAGCATAACTGAAGTATCAACGAATCTCCAAAGCCCAATAGACCCTTCAGAGGTCCACGTGCAGGGCCAGCCCCAAAGTTGGTTCAAAGTGTTTGCACCTTAGGTAGACTAAGGGGCTTGTTTACAAAGCCGCGGTAGCGGTTCGCGGTCGTTATCGGAGCCGCGGCCCCATTGAAATCAATGGGGTCGCGGCTCCGATAACGATCGCGAACCGCTACCGCAGCTTTGTAAACAAGCCCCTAAGGGGTATGTTTACTAAACTGCGCTAACGTTACAGACTGCGCGTTATGTAGTGTTAATGCGCGGTATGTAACGTTAACGCGCGTTTATGTTACTTAACGATCGTTAACGTCCCTGGCCGCGGTAAACACTGCAGAGGGTGGGGAGGAAGGGGTCAATGGGCGGGGAGAGGCTCCCTGCACATTATGTGCTGAACTGAAGGGCTGAATCCTACCGCAAATGAAAACCTGCTGTTAAATGCACATTTGCAGGAGAGAGAAACCATTTAAGTGTCAGCAATGTATAGCATAGACAGGGATCCCAAGAAGCATGATAGTAGTGCTCTATGTGAAGAACCTTATGAGAAAGAAAGTAGCTGACCGCTTGGTGTGGGTCGTTTTTTCATATCGACCCTCCTCCGGCTAGCTCCGACAAAAAAATTTGTTTAATTACTATTAGGTCGCTGTTCATTTGGTTTGGTTTTTTCTGCTATTTTACTTGTCCAAACCAAAAAAAGGTTTTTTCTTTCTATGTCCAGTACCAGCATAGTGCCCAAGTATGAAAGGCCACTATGGCGATGGTGCAAGTGGGACATAGGAGGCTGCAGGCAGGACATGTAGCGGGGGCAGCAGGGGCACAGGGTGGACTAGGTGGGCGTCTAGGTGGCACATAGGAACATAGAAACCGGAAATCATCATGACAGCAGCTGACAAAGTCCAAACACAATCCACCTACATCTACCTGGTCCACCCGAGCTAACAGTTGCCAGGGCACTGACCTGACATACCCCCAGCCAACCCTCCCCCAAGCGGAAAGAACAGACTTTTGGTAGACAGCGATGAGGGGGGGATGTGAGGATGCTCATGTATTTATTTATTTTATTTATTTAGACAGTTTTGTATACCGCCTTATCCTTCAATCAAAGCGGTCACAACACAATTGGGGGATACATTTAACACGCAGGGATGAGACACATACACTAATACTTACAGGGAACATGGGCAGTGGAGGGTTAAGTGGCTTGCCCAAGACCACAAGGAGCATCTGTGGGACTAGAAACCCCAGTCCTTCCGGCCCAAGGTTGCTGTCCTCTAGTGGGATTTGAACCCCCGGCCTGAAGTACCTTGTCCCAACCACTAGGCTACTCCTCCTCTCATGTATGCCCCATGCCCACTCATGTATGCCCCATGCCCCAGACCCTGCTCCCTAGGCGACCACCTACCCACACAGTGGATGACCTGGGACTGCGCACTACCAGCACCAACAGCATATGGCCATATCAGCATGGCAGGGGGGGTGTCCGTGCTGGAGGGGGCAGTGGCACCTGCCTGCAGTGGACCTAGGCCATGCCCTGTACCAGTACGTGGTGTGCAGTGCGACATAAAAGGTCTGGCTGAGGAAAGGTACAGGTAGCCCCAGGGACCACCATGCATCTGTGGCAACAGTGTGGTGCAGTACACCCAGTGAGTGTGTCCAGAAGCAGAGGGTCACAGGTTCAAGCCCCAGCTGTGGTTCCTGCAGAGCATGTCTCTATGTTTTACCCTACAATGCAGATACAACAGCAACATGTGCAAAGCCCAAAGCAGCGGCAAACGGGTACAAATACCCACTCACACAGGCTCCACAATCCAAAGATACATGGAGAGTCAGGCTGTTGGCCCCAGCATTGAGCTGCAGTTATCACCAGGGCACTACTACTACCTCCTGCACAGTTTAGCAATGTCGGCACTGTGATCAGGACCAGTGTGGCAGGCAGGGTTGCCAACCACCCCTATCTGTGCACAATGCTGTAATAGGAGTGTGTGTGTGTATGTCTATCCATTGTTCTGTGGCTGCCCACACCTCACCGGGCCCACAATGTCCCACTGCTACCAGCGTTAGCCTGAATATGTGCATAATGAGGAGCAAAGTGATCTCCAGGAACAAGCAGGAATGAGTCTTCACATACAGGTACGTCGGTACCGACGGAGCCTGCGTGGGAACGCTCCCCAGCGTCCAATCAGAAAGCTTTTGGGAGCATCCCTCAGCGCCTGCGTGCTGCCTTCCCGCCTTTCCAACTGTCTCTCCTCAGTTTTCGTTTTTCCGCGGAGCCGGCAGGACATCCTCCTGTCACCGCAGAAAATTTTTTCTTTAATTCTTGTTTTCTTATGGTCGCGGCTGTTTTCCCGCCTCCGCCGGTGGGTTTTTTCTTTTCTTTTTCTCAAACTCAGGGAGTATTTTTCCCCCAGTTTCTGTTTTAGATTTTTGGGCCTGTAAGGCCCCTCCATCATGGAGCCTTCTTCTCCTAAGAAGTGCCTTAACTGTGGAAATACAGTTTTCTTTTTAGACTCCAATGACTGGTGTCTAACCTGTTTGGGTCCTGACCCTTTTCCTCCGGAGCCATTAGGCTACAATTTTCTGAGAAGAGATTTTCCATTTCGAGTTTCCCTCGATACCGAGTTCCCTTCCAGTGTCAGGGCACCGACCATTTCTTTTCTACAGGATCAGGTAACCCACAAACAGTCTGTTAAGACTAGCCAATCCTTGAGTGGTAGGTCTCATGCCAAGCATGATGATGGCTCCAGCCTTGCCCTCAATACCCTATTGGCTTCAAAACCTCGGCGGGAGTCTTCGGTCTCCAAAGCCTTTCAGGGGTTTCAGGTTGTTCCTGGGGCTCACCCCTCACAGAACATACCTGAGCCATGCTCGGTGGTGGCATCCGCTTCGAGTGGTACCGATACCCCGGCATTGGCACTGGTGTTGAGTGATCCACTCTTCACCAGGGATCGTCATCTGGCATTCTTGGTACCTTCGGGACCGATCGATACGTCCCAGATTGACTTTCCAGTATCGGCAGCATCGCCGATACGACCACCGACGTCAGTACCCTCTAGACATGCATCGATAGACTCGCTTCCTTCGATGCCGAGTCTGGAATCGATATCTAGTCTGGAAGACTGGGTACCGACGCATCTCGGAACCGACGCTTACCGATTCCGGATGCGCGGTATCGAGGATACTCACCAAGGGTTTTTGGTTGCCTCGGTACCGCTTGAGCAGCCTCCGATGACTGCTTCGATGTCGGTATCGCCTCCGATTCTGGCACAGCTACCGGTATCGGTATCGATGCCGGTTCCTGCAGTACCATCGGGACCAACTACTTCCATGCCTTTTTCACCAGGATCGCTCCTTTCTATATCTAGTTTGGAGTAGATACCTGGCATGGACGATGCAGTACTGACTGTCTCAAGTCATAACCGCCAGTACCAGTATCCATCCATTAGGGCTCCTTTTCTGCACCGGACCAGTAAATCCTCCGGTGCCCAGGCTACTGCTTCAACTTTAGCCTGTCCAGGGATGGTTCCCATTGGAGATCCTTCTTTTCAGAAATTTCTCCTTGACATGGCTACATTCCTTGCTATTCCTATCCCTGGCTATGATCCTACACAAGGCTCTTCTGGGGAAAAGGAAAATATAATGCTTCCTTTACATCATTCTTTGCAGGATCTTCTCCTGAGAATATGGGAAACTCCTTTAAGGGTTTCCTCACCTTCTACAGCAACTGATCTTCTGTATCAGGTGCCCCCCTCTCCAGGGTTTCGAAAGACTCAACTTCCCCATCATTCTATTGTAGTGGAATCAGCAATGAGGAAGGTAAAAAGCAAGAAGAAGCATTCTTCTTATCCGCCTGGTCATGAATCTAGAACACTGGATGCTTTTGGACGTCAAACCTTCCAAACATCTATGCTGGCAACAAGGATTCTCTCTTATATTTTTTATATGAGTCTATCCCTTCAGGAGGTCACAAAGAAATTATCTCTTTTGACTCCTTTTCTATCAGAGCCCAAGGCTGCAGACTATTCCTTACTTCTTAGTCATAGCCAAAATATCTCTTGGTTTCTTTCTCGTGCTTCCCTTGACTCTTTTGAGTCTGTTAGCAGAACCTCTGCTATAGCCATTGGAGCACGATGTAAAGCCTGGCTCCAAGCTTCAGACTTGAACAGATGGGCACAACAAAGACTGGGTAATACTCCTTGTACTGGAGAAAATCTCTTCAATAGGGAATCTTTACGTCAGGTTGCTCATTGCTCCACTGACTTCCCTGTTTCTGAGGGCTATCCTAAGCCTTCTCCTTCCCCAGTAGGTAGGAAAGCCCTACCAAACCTTCTTTCCCTAAAAGAAGAAGGTTTTATTCTTCTCCTGCCCATCATACAGATGTTCCCAAACAAGGGAAACCTCGCTCTGATCTGAAGAATCCAAACTCAAGCCAGAAAAATTAACCCTCATTAGGGTTCTACTTAATCTTTTTATAACCTACAGTTCACTTCTTCTCAGCAGAAGTTTTTTCACAGTTTTTTCATTTAAAACTCTACACATGGATTCCTGTTTTCCAGGACATCCACTTGCTCTTAGGTAGGCTGAGCTGTCAGGAGATTCATGTCTATGGGTCACAGGGTTTTCCTCCTCTTTCTACCATGAAGAGAGGTTTGCCAACTATCTCATGATAGTTCTCTCCTGTACCACCATGAATTTTTTCATTCTGCAGACTTACCATATGGCAAGTCTCCCTCCAGCTCCTATTTTTCTTTGCCCTCTTTTTCAGGGCCTCCCCTGTAAGGCTGCTACCATACCACTGGAAGGCTTTCTTAGCCTTTCTAGTCTTCCTGTCCTTTCTAGTGTAGAGTTTTTTCTCTGGAGTAACCTCCCTGCTTTCATTGGGCAGCTCATCAGACATGATCAGGATTTTTTCCTCTTGTTCTGTCTGTTCTCTCTGTTACAAACAGAAGGATCCTCTCTGCTGTTCTATTCAGCAGCTGCCCATGCAGGACGTCCAGTGTTTGGACTACTGGTACTTTCTCACGAATTCCAGTCTTGTCTTCCACTACTTTCTCTCTGACCTTAGTAGTGCTCCAAGATAGTGCTCATCTATCTTGGATAATCCTTATTGCTTCTTTCTGTCATCTCCAAATCTCTGGAGTTGGCAGCATAACTGAAGTGGCAGCTGGTTTTCTCCAACAGCCACTTTTATTTCCCAATTCTCCTGCATAGTGCTCTCTGCAATCCTACTGAGAAGCTTTCCACTATGGGTCCTTGCTAGAGAGCATGGGGATTTTTTCTCTAATTACTATCCTATATGGTTGAAAAAGGCTTACTTAGTCATTCCTCATGACTGTAGGGGTTCTTTACACCCTTCTATTTCCTTTTAATAAAGGACATAAGCCTTCTCTATATGACAGTCTAAAGAGTTACCCATTTTCTACAGGAAATATGCTCTTTTTCCTTGCAGCTTGTCCTCATGGTATCCTAATCCTTCATGGACAGCACATATTTAATTAAACAACGCATGATACCCCCCCCCCCCCTTGTCCCTCAAGTGGGTCAACCTGGTATCTCATCCTCTGCGTTTTTCTGTCCATTCATCATGTTAGAGTTCTACTGGACTCAGGACTTGCTGTTTACAGACTGATATTATCCTCTGATTTTTCCACGCAACCATCCTGGTTATTTCACTGGATAGTATTCCTGCCCATCTTAACCAGGGGGAACAGATTCTCTATATCTTCTCAAGTAGGTTCCACCTTCTTGTTATTAGATGAATCTTTCCTCTTCACATCTCCCATGTGAATGTTCTTATGGGCATATCTCTATCTGCTTAGTTGCAGACATTTATCTTTAGACATATATATTCATGTATGTATATATCTCTATATACTTCTCTATAGATACATATGTCTGTAAGCTGCGTGTGCATCTGTTATGCCCCTCCAGATCTCACTATAGACGTATATATATACCCATCTATAAATATATATATACATATATATATATATATGTGTGTGTATCTGTCGAGATCCTTCCTTATAGGTAGATATGTATTTACATACTTATCTCTCTAACTGTCTATGCTTATAAAGGTTTTTTCCCTTCCTATAGGTTCCAGACAGTGGACTTGCATATGTTCATACTGTCCCACAGTATGTCGGGGGTATTATGCACACAACCACTGCTGTGGTACTCACAGCTCCTTCCTTAACCCTAGGTTTAGGTATCCCTGAAGCTCCATGCTCCAATATCTTTCCTTTCTCTCACCAGTTAGGAAAGACATGATGGATCTTCAGTAGATCTGAGGTTCAACCCTTCAGACATCTGTCTTTGGGAATACGGGCTTTTTTCCCATAACCCTTCTTCCCTCCAGGACTGGGCTAGTTGTCCAAATTGGTCAGTCTTCCTCTTTTGCTCCTAACTGTGAGTAACTCTGTAGCCGAAAGAGTTCCCAGCTTTTTCCATAAAGCTTTCCTAAAGACCTACCGTTTTTTGTACTACCCCAGTTGACACCTGGATCACCTGTCACTTCCAGATTTGGACGTTCATCTTCACTTCAGTGAGGTCACCTTGAAGATTCCTCTACTGGATCCCCAGTAGACTCCATCAGCCTCTCTACTTCCTGCAATCCAGTAGGCGAGGTACATATTGTGATTGTTCATTTCAATATTTTCATGATAATCATCATACATACGAGGACTCCTTACCTGTAGTCCTATTTTAGGTTAGCTGTTTTTCTACAGCTCCTCTCTTTCAACTCCTACCCTCCATCCTCAGGATGCCTGGCCATGTGAGTTGTAGCATGTTCCAATCCTCACCATGCTAGGGCTCAAGGCATCTTAGCTTGGGAGTCCCCATATGTGAAGACTCATTCCTGCTTGTTCCTGGAGATAGCACAGTTACTTACCTGTAACAGGTGATCTCTGGGAAAAGCAGGAATAAGTCTTCACAACCCACCCACCTCCCCTAGGAGTTGTATCTCTCTTCCTTTCCTCTTTCTCTCTCTTTGTCTCAGCTATAAAACTCAACTGAGGAGAGACAGTTGGAAAGGCGGGAAGGCAGCATGCAGGCGCTGAGGGATGCTCCCAAAAGCTTTCTGATTGGACGTTGGGGAGCGTTCCTGCGCAGGCTCCATCGGTACCGACGTACCCATATGTGAAGACTTATTCCTGCTGTTCCCAGAGATCACCTGTTACAGGTAAGTAACTGTGCTTTGTGGGTATGGCCCGGACAGGGCGGATTGGCCAGGATGCATCTTCACAGGGTGTGGGGCAATGGCTGGGACACTGTAGTGCCCGACCACCGCCTGCATGGACAGGGTGGCCACAGCATGGCATGCTGGGAGGGCACTCACTCTGACCGAGCAGTGTCCATGGCATGTCTAGGTTCCCACATAGCGCTCTATATTATCTGCCTCCAGTGATCCTGTTGTGTCCCCAGTGCTGGGGCCACAATCACTGAGATGCCTGCTTGGTGCACATAGTTCCTCTGTGATCATGCACTATGGACTGGCTAATGGACTCTGCAGTTAGACTGTGCATGGTCAGAACACCTATACGGTGCAGTCTGACTGTGCTGTCTGCTGGTGACTGGCAGACAGTGGTGTGAGGCAGTTGGGGTTTTCCAGAGCTAACCTCATCATTGCTGCTGGTCTGCCACTGCCCCAGCCACAGGTATGGCTCTAGCCCACCAACCCTGGAGGGCTGTCGCATACCAGCAGGATGAAGGTTGCTTCACAGGGTCTGGGGCACCTGTTCCTTACCTACAAATGGGTGATGTGAGTCCTTTGGAGTATGTAGTGTATACCACTTTGAACTATCAAGGCACTGCTACACAAACCTCATGCAAGTTTGGAAATCCCTCTGCCCTGATAACAGGTGCCCATGTCAGCCAGACCTTAACATGGGGTACACACTACTCTGGGTGGTGTCTGGACACCGAATTACCTTCAGCTTCACTGCAAGAAACACCTGTCACACACTGGCAGTGATGGGGATGTACAGCAGGGCCTATCTCTATCACCACATGTACTGCGGACCTAGTGCTGGGCACCCATCCTATCCCTCAGGGAGAACACAGAACCTGCACAATGGCATGGTCTGTAGCTACTCTACGCCAGTATCACGCACTGTCAGTTCATCTTTCCAAGCCGAGGTACCAGAGAGGTGCAGACCCCATATAGTGATCAGCTGTAGACAGCTATTCAGCATGTGCATTGCATCATGGGTACTGGTGGGGTTACCCTATCCTGGCACTCAGAGCAGACAGTTTGTGCGGTGACCTGCAGTCCTTCTGTTCCCAGCCATTGCTGTGAAATACACCACGGAGGTATAGCCTACTGGTTAGTACAATGCCATTCTTGGCAGTGTTCATGGGTTCAATTCCTCATTGTTCCCTCCTCTCATGCCTGTCCTACTCAAATAGTGTGCATGCCTGTAACAGTCATATTTTTGCAGATTTGTGCTGCCAGCCCATAATACCCTCGCAACAGTTGCCAACATTCTCTCGGTCCGTCTATCTGCGTCTGTCAGCTGTGTAGAGTCCTGTCTGCCAGTGCAGGCTGCCACCCCATGTCATGCACTGGTACCCTTTCCTGCATTGCCCCTCTTCATGATTGCCTCGCCTGTGTCTGATCTGCATGGCAACACCACTCCTCTGTCCACCCATCATTGTAACTATCCTGCCACCTCAGCCTCCACTGGGGACACGTATTCCCATCTTCTGCCACCAACTGTTTTTCCAGTACTTTACATTGCCAACACCATGTGCTGTGGTACAGTTGCCCCCACCATGTTTGTCATCAGTACTGGCAGCCACATGGAATGCCTGCAGATATGGCAGGTCCAGCGGCTCCCACCTCTCCCTCCTTCACTCACCTGTTCATTGCCTTTCCTCAGTGCTCTATCTAGTGTTAGGGCTACATTTATTATTTATTTATTTATTTACATTCTCTCATATACCGTGCTATTCTGCATCAGTGCGGTTTACATTGAACAGACTGAAATTACATTGAACAGGGCATTATAACTTGGAGATAACTATTTTACAGGGAACATAGGCTATGGAGGGTTAAGTGGCTTGCCCAAGACCACAAGGAGCACCTGTGGGACTACAAACCCCAGTCCTTCCAGCCCAAGGTTGCTGTCCTCTAGTGGGATTTGAACCCCCGACCTTCCGGCCTGAAGTACCTTGCCCCAACCACTAGGCCACTCCTCCACTCCACATCTGTCTCTGTTCCACACAGGTCATGCATGTCATCCTGAGGCACCTTGCAGCCCCTAGGGCACACTAACCTTGTTAGGCCACCTTGACCTAATGTTCCATAGCCCAGGGTGCCTTCTGCAGTGCCTTGTCCAGGGGTACCTAATAAGGCGCTTAGCCTAAGAGGCCCTAAAGGGTGCCTTACGGGGTGCCTTACAAGGCACTTTACTAGGCACCTTATAGGGCACCTTATAAGGCACTTTACTAGGCACTTTACTGGGCACCTTATAAGGCACCTTACTATGCACCATACAAGGCGCCTTACTAGGCACCTTATAAGGCACTTTACTAGGCACCTTATAGGGCACCTTACTAGGCACCATACAAGGCGCCTTACTAGGCACCATATAAGGCGCTTTGTAATGTTCCTTGTAAGGCGCCTTATAAGTCTAAGGCGCCTTGTAATGCTCGTTAGTTGCTACAGCTTGCTGTAACGATGCAACACCCACACCTTTATATAGGCATCTCTACATCTACGGCGGAACCTAACGCGAATGACATTACCGCAGTTTAGTAAACATACCCCTAAGTTTTACATCCTCCTTGGCTATCAACATCTATTATGTAGTTTTGATGCCCTGCTCTTTGCCACCGCTGCCCTGGGCAACCACCTAGTTTGCTTAATGATTGGGCCGGCCCTGTATCTGTGGGAGAAATTCTTCTGACAACTTGTATCCCATGAGTCTTCCCAAGGCACCCATGGGCAGCAAGAAATTGCCAAAGTCTCCTAACCCAAATATCTTGGAACCAAGCAGCTTGAAAAAGAAACTTAACACCGTAGCGGTTTTTCAGCTCCTCCTCCCTCCACCTTTTTTAGAGGAGGCACACAGGGTGATGAAAAAGCAGCGTAGCACTAAACACAAAGCAGCTTTTTCAAAAGAAAAGTCCCACAATGCAGCAACTTTTGTCCAAAAGAAGAAGTTCCTCAAAGTTGCCTTCAACTTCGCCAGGTTACAAAAGGTTACCACAAGCACAGATCTTTTAAAGGGATACACTCCTGTATCCAAGGAAATAATTACAACTCAAACAGATTCAGTATCGCTGGAGTCCTCTATCACAGGGCAGGATGATAAGCCTTTTCTGATGCCCCAGTTGCCTGATAAAAAGGCCTTGATTTTACAGCTAAATGCATAAGATCTTAGAGAATGATACTGAAAAAGTTACTGTTCTTTCAGTTAAGTCTGTATCTGATTCCTCTGGTAAGTCAGAGCTTGGCTGGGAATCACCACTTAATATTCGGCAATTGAATCTTCCTATTCATCATGACATAGAATCAGTTTACAGTATTCCACTGTTGCCTCAGAAACTGAATATCCGAGGAATTCTATTCAGGAAGATCTGCCTTATAAAATTGTTACAAAAGCTTTCCCATGCCCTTTCTCTTGCTGATACAGAAGACTGCAGTGTTAAGCAAGACTTTATTTCTATTTTAAAATCAACTCAAGAAGTAGTACTTCTGTACCAGATTTTCCAGGAACTTCAAATGAGGATATGGCAAAATGAATCAATATCTAAATACTTGAGGTGCAAAATATAGAGTTCTGTCTGCCCCTGGGCACAATAACCTTCAATTGTCGCACCTTCTGTAGTATCAGAGGCAGCACCTAAGAAATCAATATCAATCACCACACTAGGTAAAGATACTGTGTGTTTCCTTACCATTCCCCTAGATGTATCCTTGTCTTCAGCTGTTGTGTTGTCTGTCTTGATAAGCAGGAACCATTTCTTACATGTGTCTATACAGCGCTGCATGTGCCTTGTAGTGCTATACAAATGATCAGTAGTATTAGTAGTATATAGAAATTATTAGATGCAGTGAGCAGGAGAATATTTCAAGCTGCTTTCCTGAATTCTAAGATGCTGCTCATCAACTCCTAATGATGCAATATCATCTTTCATCAACAGTTATTGTCTATTGCAAAATCAATTTCCAAAGAAACCTCTGTACGGGTATTGTCTTTGATCCAGGATTTAGAGGAATGTGGGGTTTGTCTTAATGCATTCTACTCATGACACAGCATCTAGGGCAGCAGCAGTTGCTTTTGGGGCACGGAGTTCAGCTTGGCTATGAGCTTTAGGCCTTCAGGGGGGATCTTCACCATCGTTTAGCTGATGCTCCTTGCCTGGAACATAACCTCATTGGAGAGAAGGTTGAGGATACAGCCTCTTTGATTAAAGACCAATATTCAGCCATTCATGAATTATTTGCTCATCCAGCTGACACTGCTGCCTTATATCATAGATCTAACCCTAATTTCTACAAGAAACATTAGAATTATCTTTATCATTATTATAGAAGATTCCAACCATATCAGAGGGATAGGCAGCAGCACTCAGCCGATCAATCATATTCCCAACGTCGCAAATCATGGGAAAAGAGACAGGCTTCTTCAGCTCCAACATTTTCAAAGAATCTACTGTGGGTTTTTTTTACTATCCTCTGGTCGAGGGAAGGTTCCATCATTTCAGTCAAGCTTGGGAGTCCATCACCTTGAACAGATGGGTTCTCAGGATTGTGATCAAAGCTTATAAGATACATTTTTGGCAAATTCCTTTCCAAAAGGGACTACTGACATTACAAAAACACCCTTGTCAGCATCTATCTTTACTGCATTCCAAAATAAATTCCTTTTTGCAAGCAAGTGCCATTGAGGAGGTACCGATTCTGGAAAGAGTTTAGGGATTTTACTTGAAGTATTTCCTTATCTCCAAAATATCTGGGATTCTTCCTGACCTCCAAGATTCAAATCTCTTCATCAAGAAGGAGAAAGTCATTGCTGTCATTCTTACTATTCCTGTCTCAAAATGATTGTCTTGCAACCCTAGGTCTGAAGGATGCTTACACCCACATACTGATTCATCCTGAGGTCTGGAAATTCCTCAGATTTAATTTTGAGGACCGACACTGCCAGTATCCAGTTCTTCCATTTGGCCTTTATCAGCTCCCAGAGTTTTTACAAATGTCTGTCTGTAGCAGCAGTTGATCTTCACAGACAAACTATTTTAGTTTTTCCATATCTTGATGATCGGTTAATATCAGCGGCCTCAGTTCAGTCAATTCATCAGTCTCTGTGCATTGTGATCTGCACTTGACAAAAGCACAGATTTCTTATAAATTATCAAAAATCCATTTTTCTGCCTACACAAACTATTGACTTCGTAAGTGCCCATATCAATGCCACTGAATAGAATTGTGACAATTGTCGCATTATGTTATCAAATACATTCATCCAAAATAATTTCCAGCCCGTGTCATCCTGCGAGTTTTGGGACTCATGGCAGCTACAATCCACATTTTCTCATATGCAAGACTACACACAATAGAACTGCAATGGTAATTAAAGTCCCAATGAAACCAATTTTATCAGAATCTCTAGCACAAAATTTCAATTAATCCAATAAGGCAATCCTTGATTTGGTGACAAAAGACTCTCAACCTCAAGAAAGGCTATTCTTTAAAAAAAAAAAAGGCAGCACAAAATCGTTCTGATAACAGATCTATCTGCAATGGGATAGGGAGCTCATTTACTTCACCTGTGTACTCAAAGACATTGGATGCAAAAGGAGAGATCTTTTTCATATCAATTGACTTAAACTCCATGCAATTCACTTTGCTCTTGAGATGGATAGCCAGAAAGGTTGTCCTCATTCAAATGGACAACCAGGAATTGATGTTCTACATCAACAAGGATGGAGATCAGGGTCTCTCATACCTCTGCCAAGAGACACTCAGAATTTGAAATCTGCCATCTCAATGAATGTGACTTTCCAAGCAGTATATCTGCCTGGGGACATAAATAATTTGACAGACAAGCTCAGCCACAGGTTAGATGCACATGAATAGTCACTAGACCATGCGATTACCCAAAATCTGTTTGTAAAATGGGGACTTCCGGAAATAGATTTGTTTGACAGCACAATGCAAAATTTCAAAAATTCTGTTTGCTAAAACCAGTCCCTCACAGGTTGAGTTGTGATGCCTTATCAATATTATGGAGCCATGGTCTTCTTTATGCCTTTCCTCTTATTCCCCTCATGTCAAGAGTGATACGGAAAATCATGTTGACAAGGTTTATATAATGCTAATAGTACCAAAGTGGTCATGACAAAATTTGGTTCTGTATTTCATCTCCTTAGCCCAAGCTCATCCAATCTTCTGGGCTTGAAACCCAGTCTCCTAACTCAACAAGATGGCAACTGATATATCCAAACATAAAATCTGTTAGTCACAGCTTGGATGTGGAAAGGGAAATGATTTCTTCCTTACCTCTCTCTGAGAATGTGCAAGAGATAATTTTGGCATTGAGGAAACCATTTACAAAGAAGTCCTATCAATCAAAGTGAAGTTGTTTTCCACATTGGTGCACTAACATACATCAGACTCCTAAACAATGTTGTCCTCATTTGCTTCTCAATTACTTGTTGCACCTGCTAACTCGGGTCTGAAAAGGTATTCTGTACTTATTCCTTTATCTGCTGCCTCTGCTTACCACAAGCTAATAGGTGGAAAACTGATTTATTTTCACCCATTAGTGTCTAAAGTTATGCGAGGATTAGTTAATACAAGGCCTGCAATCAAAAATCCAGCTTCTTCCTGGGATATGAATATTGTACTTGCTCAACCCCTCCCCCCATTCCGACCACTTCCAAATACTTCAGCAATAAACCTGTTCTGGAAGATATATTTGGTTGCTATTACTTCTGCTCAAAGGATTAGTGAAATTCAGGCTCTTGTACATTGCCTTTCTAACACCCAATTTTTTTCCCAACAGGGTGACTATACATGCTCACCCCAAATTTCTGCCAAAAATGGTTTAGAGTTCAATTTATATTAGTCAATAGTCTTTCCATTATATTTTTGAAAACCACATGCAGGCTTAGCTGAGGAGTAGTTGCACAGTCTAAACTGTAGACGTTCCCTTGTATATTCCCTAGACAAACCCAAAAACATTAGGAAAGCGTATTTGTCTCATACAAGCCTGGTAACCTGTGCTATCCATTTACAATTTTATCTTTACCATATCATTAGCTATCCATTTACAAAGCATACTTTATATCAAGTTAGGTTGTAGACTGCATACAGTTTTGCAATGATACATCTATCATTCAAACCATGGCCCAAAGTACTATACATCAACTTAGAGCCAAGGCAATGTCCATCTCTAACCTCTGAGCAACATCATTTCAGGATATTTGCAAAGCCACAACCCAGTCTTCAGGCCATACCTATCCTAAACATTGCTGTTTGGATTCATCTTTGGACAAAACATTCTGCAGTATTTATTTGCTTAGCTTCACATATCTTATAGTAAAGTAATATGTTCAGTTACTTTCATTTGTGACTTGACATATCCATTTTAGCATAGTTAATAAAGTTTTGAGGGCATATTCAGTGGCTAGGTTAAATAAGCATCGAGCCACCACCACTTCAATTACAACTGGATATTCAGCGGTGGAATATATCCAGTTTCTACCGTTGAATATGCGGGCTGACTGTTCTCCAGAAATGCTATCCAGTTAACGGTGCTATCCAACCCCTAACTGGATAGCACCTACTGGTTAAAGTTAGGACAGCCATTCACCTGCCCTAACTTTAACAGCTTAAGCTATCTGTTTAGTGGCTGAATATCTGTCTCAGCCCCTGCTTTGACCACAGACTGCCCTTGTTTTAACTGGGCGTTTGCTCAGCAGTCTGTGGGGATATTTAATGGCACTAACTAGTTGGTGCCTTAGTTAGTGCCACTGAATATTGTGATGATCTGCATTTTATTTCATTAGCAGGTCTGCTAATGGGCTAAAATGCTTTGAAAATGTCCCCCTTTGTTTCTTGCTGATAATACATATTTCCTTTTGTTCTACTGTAGCCAACCACCAACATGCCTACTCAGGGCCAGATTTACCTTGAGTGAGGCCCTACGCCAACAAAAATTGTGGGCCCCCAGCAGGGGCGGCCCAAGGGGGGTGCGGGGCCTCATTTGCATAAGGGGCATCATTTGCATAAATATTTGCATAATGTTACCATATACTAACTTTTAGTAAACGTGCCTCTTAATGAGTGTATGGATAAAGAAAGACTAAAAGATTTCTACATTACTATAATCCAGTGCCAACTGCCAGACACATTAGGAACTACTACAAACACTGCCCATTTAGAACCCATAGTAAACCCGCCGTATCCTAACAGCACTACCAGGACTCACAAAGCACCATACTCTACCAATCAAAAAGCAACACTGCAAATATTAAACCAATACATTTCAGAGAACAACAATACATGACCTACTGGGGAAAGAGAACAAGTGGCAATGTCAAATAGGAATTATACAAACAGAACACCTCAGCTCAGTTACACATGCAGAACATAGACCATCACCAAACAAGTAATCACAATTTAGAAACAGGAAGACAATAATTAAACTGGGAATCCCAAAAGCCAAACTTGGAATGTACAACACTGTAGAAATAAAACTATACATTAATTTGCTCTTGTACTAAACAAAGCGCAGACGTTAATGATGCACATTTACCAGAGCTGACATATTCCAATTAATAAATTCAAAATAAAGAGATATTTTTCTACCTTTTGTGCATTTTTTTCAGCTGCAATTGCTCCAGCCACTTTCTTCTGGTTTCTTCGTGTCTTCTGCTAGCTCTCCATCGTCTGCTGTCCATTTGTCCTTTCTTCTCTCTTCTAGATTTTTTTCCATTCTCTCTCTACATCTGCTTTAACATACTAATCTTTCTCCTTTTGCTCTTTCCTCATTCCTATTTCATCCACTCAAATTTTACCCCTCCATCCTCAATCCCCACTTACTCTCCCAATACCCGGCCAATTGTAGATTTTTTATCCCTCCCACACAAAATATTTTTCCCTTCTCCATTTTACTCTTCCAGCCCCATCCCATTCTAATCCTCCCCCAACATCAGCTCCCTTCTAGTTCCAGCCTCACCCAGCATCCATTCCCTTCTAGTCCCTGCATCAGCCCATTTCCAGTCCTAGCCACCCATCAGCCCATTTCCAGTCCTAGCAACCCCCCAACCCAATACCAGTCCTAGCCCCCCATCAACCCACTTACAGTCCTAACCCCCCATCACCCCATTTTCAGTTTAAGCCCCCCCTATAACCCATTACCAGTCCTAACCCCCCATCAGCCCACTTCCAGTCCTAACCCCATCAACCCATTTCCAGTCAGCCCCCCATAGCCCATTGCCAGTCCTACCCCCCCCCATCAGCCCACAGCCCATTACCAGTCCTAACCCCATCAGCCCACCTCCAGTTTTAACCCCCCAGCCCATTTCCAGTCCTAGCCCCCCATAGCCCATTACCAGACAACCCCCATCAGCCCACAGCCCATTACCAGTCTTAACCCCCCCCCCACAGCCCATTACCAGTTCTAAACCCCCCCAACAGCCCATTACCAGTCCTAACCCCATCAGCCCACCTCCAGTCTTAACCCCCCCAGCCCATTTCCAGTCCTAGCCCCCCCATAGCCCATTACCAGACAGCCCCCATCAGCCCACAGCCCATTACCAGTCTTAACCCCCCCAAAGCCCATTGCCAGTTCTAAGCCCCCCCAACAGCCCACAGTCCATTACCAGTCCTAACCCCATCAGCCCACCTCTAGCCTTAACCCCCCCCAGCCCATTTCCAGCCCCAGCCCCCCCAATAGCCCATTACCAGTCCTACCCCCCCCCCCCCCGGCCTAAAGTAAAATTTAATTTTTAAAAAAAACCTGCTGGCTGCCGCCGCGGGGCCCCCTCTGCTGCCGCGGCAGCACGGACTGACCCGTGGGGGCCCCCTCTGCAAGGGTCGGTCCGTCGATCCCTCCCTCCCTCCCTCCGTGCACGCTGTGAGAGACGCGAAAGAAGAGTGTCTCCCTCACGTCTCTGTTAAGCCCGCAGGGGCTGATGGGAAATTTCCCATCAGCCCCTGCGGGCTTAGCAGAGACGCGAGGAGACACTCTCCTTTCGCGTCTCTCACAGCCTACAGCCTGCAGCCTGCAGCCTGCACCCTGCACGGAGGGAGGGAGGGAGGAACGAACCGACGGCTTGTAGAGGGGGCCCCCGCGGGTCAGTCGGTGCTGCCGCGGCAGCAGAGGGGGCCCCGCGGCGGCAGCCAGCAGGTTTATTTTTAAATTTTATTTAAAAAAATTAACTTGTTCTTTTTTTGTGGGCCCCTGCCGGCTGTGGGCCCTATGCCATGGCGTACATGGCGTATAGGTAAATCCGGCCCTGTGCCTACTAAGGCTGCGATCAAAAAGTATCGAGATGTGTACAATAAAACAAGAAGTATAACACTGACAGTTTCTGCACTCATTCTCCTTCAAAGTAGTCCCCTTCCGATAAAGCACATTTCTTCCAGCGTTCCTGCCACTGCTGGAAACAATTTTGAAATGCCTCTTTCATTATGCTGTGAAACTGCTGTGTCAAATTTTGCTTAATGGACTCAAGTCATCAAGTCTCCTTCCTTTCAGTGATAATTTCAGTTTTAAAAAGAAGAAAAAGCCACAGGGTATGAGGTCAGGATGCAAGGCTGATGGACTTGTTCGATTTGGTCAAGAACTGCTAGACGTGATGCGTGAGCTGGGGGGTTATCGTGATGAAGGAACCATTCGCCATTCCTGTGCAACTCTGGCCTCTTATGATGAACTGTATCTCTCAAATGAGTCATAACTTGGATGTAGTACTCCTTATTGAATGTTTGGCCTTTTGGAGCATACCCATGATGAACAATACCCTGATAATCAAAGAAAATTGTGAGCATGACCTTGACATTGCTCCTTACCTGACGGGCTTTCTTGGATCTGGGAGAGTTTGGAGTCTTCCATTTGAGGAATGAGCCTAAGTTTCTAGGTCAAAACCATAAACACATGATTCATCACCAGTAATAATCTTTTTGATGAAATCTGAGTCATTTTCAATGTACCCCAACAACACCCTGGCTGCAGACAGTCTATCTTCTTTTTGGTCAAGGGACAGGAGTTTCGGCACAAATTTTGCAGACATACATCCCATCCCCAAATCGACAATAAGAATGGACTGTACTGACCCGAAAATGATGTCCATGTCCTCAGCAAGCTCCCTGATAGTCAATCAACAATTTGAGCATATTGTGGCATGCACTGTTCAACTTTGTCTTTATTGCTGCTCATGGATGGTTTTCCATAACATACGTCATGGTCAACACTTTGGTGACTCTTTTGGAAATGTTTGTATCAGTCATAAACTCGAGCACGACTCATGCATTGTTCGCCATACACTTGTAACTTGTCATAAGTCTCTTTGCATGAATCTCCAAGTTTCTGGCAGAATTTAATTTCGCTTTTCGATTTTTTCACACATGGTAAATCTGATGAACTGCTTTTACACGATATCAAACATCATGTGATTTAAAAAAGTACAGGTGTGCTGTAGCCACACTACACTCTGCACATGCAGAGCACATAACTAGGTCACTGCATGCTGCTTAATAACATCGTGGTGCAATGTATTGTTATATAACTGCACAACAAGTCTTGATACCTTTTGATCACACCTCATATTACTACTACTACTACTGAGCATTTTTATAGCGCTACCAGTTGTATGCAGCGTGATGCAACCCTCTGTTAACTAATCATTGTTTTGTGTGTTTGCATTCCACACTGTGTGTGGAGAAAGCCTAGTTGCTTACTTGTAATGAGGGTTCTCCATATACAACAGGGGTATGCAGTCATATGCGTCCACCCCCTGCCCTACTAAAAGAACAATAGTTATGATATTGACAGAGGTAGGGATTGCTGTTGCTGCCTTAAAAGCTGTTTGTCTGTCTTGAACGGATTGTAAGCTCTGTTGAGCAAGTACTATCTCTTCTGTGTATGTACACAGCACTTGTATGCCCAGTAGTGCTATAAAAATGATAAATAGTAGTAGAAGTGATTCACTTGTACATTTAGGTAACATCATCCTCTGCTTTTGCCTGATAACCAAAGTCTTGGATCCTGAAAGATAAGCATGAACTAAACCCTATAAAAAAAGTATCATCTTAATTTTTTCATCAATCTTTATTTCTGTACATTCAAGTACTGTATGCTAATATGGTAAACAACTGCATTATCCCACATCTTGAAGAAAACAGCTGTAGGTACTCTGCTGGCATTCATAGGCAGGAGGAAGAGGAAGATGCTGTCAGTCAAATAATTCAACATCCTTAAACAGAGGAGAAAGCTTACCTGTAATGGGGTTTCTCCATATACAGCAGGGGAATGTGTGACCACACAAAATGATGATGTCATCCGGTGACAGCTCCATCTGGACACATTCTTCTAGGCTTCACGTTATTATTTAAAAATCACTGTTAAGTTATTTGGATTTCAGTTTAGCTCACTTTTCCAAATCTGAGTTCAAAGCAAGTTACAGTTGGGCACAGTTGTTAGGTTGTTGCACAAGGAGACTTTCAATCCAAAAACAAGACTTATTAAAGTTATTAGTAAATAGGTCTTATAGGATCTGTGGTATAAAGCGTACATTAATATGCATTGGCATACAGAAACACGGTAGCATGCTGTACTAAATCTAGCTCTAAGTTTGTTCCTGAGATAATGGAGAGTTAGGTGATTTGCTCAAGGTCAGAAGGAGAAATGGCATTTAACCCCTTTTCCCTGCTTTATAGCCTTCAAAGACAGCAAATAGTGAATGACACTGTTGCAGAAACATCAAGTTAACCTATATGTTTATTATAAGTAACTGAAACAAGAATGATCTATAGACTTTTAGTTTTATTAATTTTTTTTTTGGGGGGGGGGGGGGGATAGAAGGTGATGGAGATGTCCTGTAAGGGTTTTTCATGCTGAATGATTGTATCCAGTATATACGGGTGTTTTTCCAGCTCAACAGGATCCTTTCACATGTTCAGCACCATAATACGGACAGCTCCCGTGATGGACAGATTCTCACATTAAAATGTATTTATTCACACATTTGATCCATATGCCTTACCAACGTAGTCTGAGGCAAGTTACAATTCAAACAATATCTTAATAGTGAGCAATAAACAACAACAATAAAGCCTCGCCTCCTCTTTGCCATGTTGGTGCTTTTCAGATTTGTGAAATGTAGAAATTCTGGGAAGGCTCAAGCAGAAGGACTAGCATAAGCTCAACAGGTCTGCCTGTGGTGAATACCCTTTTTATATAAGAGATTGTTCCCTCTGATGTGTTATTGCTGAATTTGGTATCATTAAAACATTTGTTCAAGGTTCATTTCTACCTGATGCTTTTCATACTTTATACTGGTCACAGTTCCATCTACCATTTTATAATTGCTATTTCTTTTTTGTAAATAATGCTGCATATACAGATAAGTATAGACATATTTTATAAATATGCTGTGCTATTGGAGTGTATGATGAAAAGCCTAGTGGATAGAGCAGTGGACTGGGAAGTCAGGGTTAAAACCCCAGTAGCACTCTTTGGACAATCCTCCGTTGCCTTGGGTACAAAGCGCTGCGTATGCTTTGGTGTGCTATGTAAATGATAAATAGTAGTAGTACAGTAAGCCCTGCAGGGAGAGGGAAATATCTACTGTGCCTCTGATTGCAATTCATCTTGAACAACTGCTGGAAAAGCATGAGCTCAATACTAAATATTCAAAAGCTTTTAGCTGGAAAACTATAGCAGTTTCCAGATAAGGGTACTGAGAGAGATATTCAGAAGCACTATCTGGATAGTCTTCCATGCTGCAAAAAAGCTGCAGTTGTGCCAAAGATTATGCATAACATAGGACAAGTTTAATGTCCTCGTGACAGGTCACTTCACCTATAAGAGGATAAAAATTGACATATTGAGTCAGACCAAAGATCCATGAATCCCAATATCCTATGACCCATCCAGGTCGCAAGTACCCTGCTGTATCCCAAAAAGTAGCAAGATTCCATGTATTTACCCCCAGGGATGCAAAATGCAATGTTTTCCTTTGAGTCAGCGCTGACTCCTGGAGACCCAGCAGCTCCTGGGTTTTCTTGGCAGTGTGATTGGAAGTATATTGCCAGGCCTGCCTTCTGAAGCAAGGGAGAGTTATGTTACTTACCCAAGGTCACAAGGAGTGCCAGTGAGAATCAAACCTTGGTCACCGAGTCAGTGCTCTAACCACTAAGCTACTCTTCCACTCCCCCAGAAATAAGCAGTTATTGTCCCCAGGAGTAGCCTAGTGCTTAGAGCAAGAACCTCATACCCAAAAGACCAGGGTGCAATTCCCACTGGCACTCCTTGTGACCTTGGGCAAGTCACTTTACCCTCCATTGCCTCAGAAGAAAAGGCCTGGCAATCTACTTCCCGTCATACCTTGCCAAGAAAACCCAGGGGCTGCTGGGATGGCACTTAAAAAAACCACACCTTAATAACAGTTTATTGACCTTTCTCCATGATCTTGTCTAAACCATTTTTTAAACTTTTATTTTTAGAAATTTTCAGAATACAATGTTAACGTTAAGAGATATGTTTACTAAACAGCGGTAAGCTTTTGCAATTAGTGTGATGCTTTAGTGCAAATAGTGTAATGATTGCTACAAAAGCTGTGCAGTGTCTGAGGCATGCACACCAAAAATGCAAGCGCTGCAGTGCGGCAACATCGTGGATGCAGCTAATGCAACCCATTGAGATGGTGGTAGTTGCACCCTGTTGGCAACTCCGATGGTTACTGCATACTAAATATGCACATGGTAACTGCGTGTTGCAGATATGCCCACTCTATGCCCATATCCTGCACACATACGATACCATGAAAAATGCAGATAGCACAGAAAATCTCTGCACTATCTGCATGTTAACAGATAGCACAGCTTAGTAAATGTTGTATGTAATGTGTTCCTGACTGCCCGGCCAGGGGCAACAAACAAAAAGATCCTTCCTCGGCCCTTGGTCTTCTTATCTCTGGTCTTTAAAAAGAAGTGAGAAGAAATGAAATGAAAACAAAACACACAGAATTATATCATGACAAGTCTGTTTAAAGCTATAAGGAGGGATTCACAGGCCTGAAAACCTGAGCTTGGCCACAGCATTTTCTTTTATTAGGGAAAAACTGCCACATTGTACAATTTTGTCTTATCACTCTGTGTCCTGCTTCTTGCTTTACTTTTGTTTATCTACATGTACATGTTACAGGTCAAGCTGAACACTACTGTACATGTTTCAGGTCAAACTGGGCACAGACATATTGTTCACGCTTAATAAGGACACGCTTCCTGCAAGCAAAAACATTCTGTCTAGCTCTCTTAAACAATTTTTTTTAGTACATAAAGAACTTAAAGATCTAAACACAAACTTAAAACTAAGATGCAGACAGCAGTCCAGCAGCGGGATGTGGGCTTTCCGGCATATCTTATGTTCTTATGTTCTTATCTGCAAAATACAGCCTTGGCTTCTCTCACACATGGAGTGGAGGAGTAGCTAAATGGTTAGAGCACTGGCTTGGAAACCAAGAGACCAGGGTTTAATTCCCACTAGCACTCCTTGTAGCCTTGGGCAAGTCACTTAACCCTCCATTGCCTCAGAAAATTCCAAGTTATCAATGTATCTGTTTAACGTACATTCTAAGTTTAAGTTACAATGTAAACCGCTTTGACTGAAATGATAAAGCAGTATAAAAAACCTGTTAAATAACATACTGCTAAGCTATTCTCATTCTTTATATTTCTCCAGTACCCCAATTTGAATTCCTTTATACAGTCTCTCCTACAGTTGTGGTCAACATTATTGGCACCCTTGCAGTTCAACCACTTAATGTCCAGTATCTCCTAAAGAAAAGTGGTCAGTGAAATGCAAATAGATTTGACACATAAACGAATCAAATAAAAACAAGACTAATTTAAAAAAAAAATAGTAGATAATAGTATAAAAACTGGGAGATTATTATTGGTATCCTTATAAACAATTAAAATCAGTTTGAACAGAAGAACCACATTCCCATTGCAGTAAAATTAGATGCACCTCTGATCAATTGTCAGTACTCACATGACTTGAATTAACCAATGAATGATGGCTCTAATATTTAAAATAACCACATTCACTCCCTTACTATTTTCACAATGATAAAGACAAGAGAGCTGCCTGTTGTTGTTAAGTGCCGTCGAGTCGGTATCGACTCATGGTGACCCTCTGGATAGTTGTCCTAAATTGTGTTTGGTCTTCAGTCAGGTTGCTCATTGTTTACAGACTGGCACCCATAGCTGCTGAATTGAATCAATCCTTCTCATTGCTGGCCTTCCTCTTTTGCGTTCTTCCTTGCCAAGTATGATATCTTTCTCTAATGATCTCTTTCTTTGCATGATGTGTCCAAAGTATGAAAGTCGAAGTCTTGTCATCTGGGTTTCTAATGACAGTTTAGGTTTGATCTCCTCTAGTACTGACTGGTTTGTTCTTCGGGCAGTTCATGGTATACACAATATTTGCCACCAGCACCATAATTCAAAAGCATCAGTTTTCTTCCTGTCCATCTTTTTCACTGTCTAACTTTCGCATCCATATGACGTTATTGAAAATACCATGGCTTGAACAAGTTGAATCTTTATATGGAGAGAGACAGCTCTGCTCTTGAGAATCTTGTCTAGGTCCTTTATAGCCATTCTGCCAAGAGCAACCCGTTGTCGGATTTCTTGACTGCTTGTTGCTTCTTTATTGATAGTTGATCCAAGTAGGTTAAAGTTGTCCACGATTTCAATTTCTTCTCCATCAATGATGAACTTATTGATTTTGCCAGTTGTTATGATCTTTGTCTTCTTTACATTAAGGTGCAGGCCCATTTTAAGACTATGTTCCTTGATCTTGAGAAGCAAATATTTAGGGTCGTCTTCACTTTCAGCCGGTAATTGGTATCATCAGCATAGCAAAGGTTGTTGATGAGTCTCCCACCAATCTTCACACCTCTGTAGTCTTCATACAATCCTGCTTCTCTGATGATTTGTTCTGCATATCAATTAAACAGGTAGGGGCAAAGTATGCAGCTTTGTCCTACACCTTTGCTGATTTTAAACCATTCTGTTTCTCCTAGTTCTGTTCGAACTGTTGCTTCTTGATCAGTGTAAAGATTGTGCAAAAGAACGATCAGATGTTCTGGTATACCCATGCCTCTTAATGTGGCCCAGAGTTTCTCATGGTTTACACAGGCAAAAGCCTTGCTGTAGTTAATAAAGCACAAATAGATATCCTTTTGATATTCTTAGTCTTTTCAAGGATCCAGCTCACATCCACGATGATGTCTCTCGTTCCTCGCCCTTTCCTGAATCTGCTTGCACTTTAGGTAGTTCTTGTTCCAGGTATGGTTGTAGTCTCTGTTGAATAATCTTCAGTAGAATCTTGCTGGCATGTGGGATCAGAGTGACTGTGTGATAATTTCCATAGTCATTTGGATCACCTTTCTTTAGTATTGGTATAAACACAGATCTTTTCCATTCAGTTGGCCATGATGGTGTCTTCCAGATTTCCTGGCAGAGCCTTGTAAGTATGGTAACAACTGCATCTGATTGCTGTAATACTTCTATGGGAATGCCATCAATGCATGGTGCTTTGTTGTTTCATGAGGCTTTCAATGCTGCTTCGACTTTTTCTTTCATCACCAATGGTTCCGGATCAGGCAGGCAGACAGTCTTTAAATTTCAGTGGTATATTCTCAAGGTCATGTTTTGCTACATTCATGAGTGGCTTGCTCTTTTTCAACTTTAACTTGAGTTTGCATACTAGTAGTTGATGATCTGTACCACAGTTAGCTCCAGGTTTTGTCTTAGTTGATGTTATAGAGCTTTTCCATCGTTGACTTCCGCAGATGCAGTCAATTTGATTTTTGTACAATCCATTGGGTGAAGTCCATGTGTACAGTTGTCACTTGTGTTGCTGGAAGAAGGTGTTTGAGATGAATAGATCATTGTTCTTGCAGAATTCTATCAGTCTTTCTCCAGCTTCATTTCTGTTGCCTAGTCCATATTTTCCAACCATTTTGCCTTCTTCTTTGTTACCAACCTTAGCATTCTAGTCACTCATGACTATCAGAATATCCTGTATGCATGTTCTGTCAATTTCAGCTTGTACGTGTTCATAGAACTCATCAATTTCATCCTCTTCTGCAGCTGTTGTTGGGGCATTATAGTTGTGTTGATAAGCATTCCTCAAACAAAATTTGCTGTAGAATCTCTATGGATTGAAATTCCATGTAAAAAGGGGAAGGCGATGGCAGTGGGGATGTACTATCGACCACCTGGCCAGAATGAACAAATGGATGATGAAATGCTCAAAGAAATCAAGGAAGCTAACAAATGTTACAGCGCAGTGATAATAATGGGGGATTTCAATTACCCCAGTATCGACTGGGTCAGTGTCACGGCAGGACATGCTAGGGAGATAAAGTTCCTAGATGAAATAAATGACTGCTTCTTGGAGCAGCTGGTTCATGAACCGACCAGAGGGGAAGCCATATTAGACCTAGTCCTTAGTGGAACACCAGATCTTGTGCAAGAGATAAGGGTGTTGGGGCCACTTGGCAATAGTGATCATAGCATGATCGCATTTGATTTAATTTGTGGAGGAGGGATAGTAAGGAAATCCACAGTACTACCTTTTAACTTTTGAAAGGGAGACTATGATAAAATGAGGAAAATAGTTAAGAAAAAACTAAAAGGAGCAGTTGCAAAGGTTAAAGACTTACATCAAGCTTGGGTGTTGTTGAAAACTACTATCTTGGAAGCCCAGAACTGCTGTATTCCACGCTTTAAGAAAAGTGGAAGGAAGTCCAAAAAATTGCCAGCATGGTTTAAAGAAAGGTGAGGTCAGAGAGGCTGTTGTTGCCAAAAAAGCATCTTTCAGGAAATGGAAAAAAGAGCCAAACTACGAAACCTGGAAACAGCACAAGCACTGGCAAATTAAATGCAAGGCATTGATAAGGCAAGCAAAGGGAGAATTTGAGAAGAAGCTTGCTGCGGAAGCAAAAATGCAAAATAAAGACTTTTCCAAGTACATTCGTAGCAAAAAACCTGTGAGAGAGTCAGTTGGTCCATTAGATGATAGAGGGGTTAAAGGGGCACTAAGAGGCGACAAGGCGATAGCGGAGAGACTGAATGAATTCTTTGCTTCGGTCTTTACTGAGGAAGATGTAGGGACGTTACCCATGACTGAAGTGGTATTTAAAGGTGAGGAAGAATTGAAGGAAATATCGATACATCGGGAAGATGTATTACAACTATTAGATAAACTGGGCCGGGCCGGAAGGTATACATCCAAGGGTGTTGAAAGAACTGAAATATGAGATTGCAGACCTGCTATTAGTAATCTGTGAATTTTCATTAAAATCATCTGTAATACCTGAAGATTGGAGGATCGCCAATGTAACACCAATTTTTAAAAAGGGTTCCAGGGATGATCTGGGAAACTTCAGACCGATGAGCCTGACATCAGTACCGGGAAAAATGGTAGAAACCATCATAAAGAACAAAATTACTCAGCATGTAGTGTGGTGATGAGAGTGATCAGGAAAGAATGGAAATAGAAGAAAATGGTACTTGTGCCTTTAAAACTACTGACAGCCAAGCTTTGCACAGAGGTAGAAAAACTACCTTGAAAAAAATTCAAGCCAAGCCATGCCCTAGCTCTGACGAGGAGGCAGGCTTGCTTACTGATTACGAGCACACGTGCAAAGAGAAAGGTGTGGCAGGAAAGAAACAGGTTTTTAAACCTGTCTCCAAACAGAGCAGAAGGGAGAAAAAGAGAGAGAGAGCACATGGAGCTTACAGAGTTCACAGAGGAGTTCTCAGCGTGCACGGAGGAGTTCCCAGGAGGAAGAGAGTTCCCAGGGGGAAGAAAGTTCCCAGGAGGAAGGAGCTCAGAGAGTTAGGAGAGCTGAGAGCCATGAGGATGCTGACTTCCAGTGTCTGAAGGCTGAAAGCAGAGAAGGAAGCACTCCATATCTGAGAAAAACTCCCAGACCTAAAGCCAGCAGACGGTTAATTGGAAAGGCTACAAACCAGCTGGAACAGGTACCTCTGTCCAATATTCAGGACCCTATGCTGAAAGGTCCAACTGCTAGAAGGTGGGTGAATACGTTCCTTTGGGGAAAGAACCGTAACCCAGCCACAAGCAGGGCAGTAAATGTGGACACAGTAGAGACTTTAAAGCAAGCATTAGGGGGAGGGAAAGCTCACTCCTCGAATGTAAATGTTTATGACCAGAAACAGAAGTTATGGAGTGAGTTTTATGAATTCCTACAAGCCAGGAAGTTTGAAGAAGCTGTTGAGTCCAGAGATAAGCCAGCCGTAGTACCAGAACCCATGCAGATTGATTGCTGTGAGTCACAATCCATTCCAGAGGACTCTCTAATGGATTGCTCTCTTTGTTTTAAAGAAGCTTGAAAAACCTGTAAGCAGGGTTAAAAGAAGGTTTTGAAAAAGAAGGAAATTACCTTTGCTGAAATTGCTTATAAGGCTGTGCTGTGTTTTGCTTTATTGAAGATAACAGTTTTTGTTAAAGAGACTTGTGCTCGGAGAGCCAGCGTTTGCAGATACCGGGGCTCAGTGTGCTGTCTGTTTCCATCACTGATTGGCTGCAGTTTGAACTCCTCCTTTTACAACAGCGCTCCTGCAGTATTTAAACTTTGGCAGAGGGAAGGAGGTGAGAGCCAGCGTTTGCAGATACCGGGGCTCGGTGTGCTGTCTGTTTCCATCACTGATTGGCTGCAGTTTGAGCTCCTCCTTTTACAACAGCGCTCCTGCAGTATTTAAACTTTGGCAGAGGGAAGGAGGTGAGAGCCAGCATTTGCAGATACCGGGGCTCGGTGTGCTGTCTGTTTCCATCACTGATTGGCTGCAGTTTGAGCTCCTCCTTTTACAACAGCGCTCCTGCAGTATTTAATCATAGACAGCCTTTCGCAGCCGCGGTCACGGCCCGCGGTCGCGTGCCTGAAGGGGGCGTGACCAAAGGGGGACCGCCCCTTTGGTGCCCCTTCGGTGCCACTTGGGGCCTGGTGCCCCAGCCGTTGTCGGGATGCCCAGAGGACATGCAAAGCGAAAGAATAAGTCCGACAAGTCAGCCAAGTCTGCAAAGCAACCCATGAATTCTGTTTTTACTCCATTGGCAACTCGTGGTCCTATGGATCAGCATGTGGTTGTTATACCATCTGTTATTCCTGTAGTACAAGGCGCGTCGTTGTCTACCTCTGGTGCTTCCCTGAGTTCCTTTGATAGGACTCCTCCGCTCTAACCCCGGGCCCTCTCAACTGCCTGATTTGGATACATCCTCTTCTGAGGTGTTGTCTACTTCGGAAGAGGAGGAGGGGACACCTGCTGTTAATGTTTCTTCTTGTGAGGTACTGTCTACTAATTCTATTCTGGCTGTTCGCTCTCAAGGTTTGTCGTCATTATCTTCGACTGTTAATATTGAGAATGTTACATTGGCAGATATTTGGAATCTTGTTTCTGCTACAAACTCTTTGTTGTCTACCTTTATGGACCAAACCGCTATTTTCTCCCAACAGGTTATTAATAAGGTCCATGATGTTGAAGGCACTGTTAAGAGTTTATTCCAGCGTGTGATTCCGGTGGAGAAAAACGTTGGTTCTTTGCAATCAGCGAGTGAATCCACCGTAAAAGATATTTCGATATTATATAAGCAGGTAGAATCTTTAGAAAATAGTTCTCGGGCAAAAAATATCCGTATTTTGAATTTTCCTAAAATTTATCTTATGTCATCTGTTTCTCTTTTTAAACAATATTGTAAGGATGTTTTGTTACTGCCAGATGTTGATTCTATTATGATAGCTCATTCATTTTACTTGCCAGTTCGGGCAACTTCTGGGGGTAATAGCATGGGTTTGGAGGAAGTTCAGAACGATCCTGATTTGACTGATTTTTTGGAAAATTCTCAGGTTCTGATCTCTTCCCGTGCTACTTTAGTGGTCACTTTGGTCAATCTTGCTGATAAGGCTTTAATCATGAAAGCCTTTTTTTCTAAGAAAGATTTTCCTTTTTATGGCCATAAGATGTCCATTTTCCCAGACGTTTCCCGATACACGCAAGCACGTAGGAGGTTCTTCCTCCAGCTCAAGCCTAGAGTTTTGGCTGGGGGGGGGTCCTTTTTTCTTCGATTTCCATGTAAGTGTTTAATTACCATACAAGGTATTGATTATATTTTCACTGAATCTACTCAGCTCGTTGCTCTCTTAGATTCATTACAAGTGTGAGAGGCCTGATTTTGATTATTGGTTTTGATCCTTTAATTTTTTAGCTTGGTTAGGAGATGTAGCCTTAAGTTAGTTTGAGCTCTGGTACTAATGTCGCTGTGCTCTCCATGATGTGGACTATGTAGTGGTTTTTGATGTTACTGGGGGTTTTTTCTTCTCTCTTGTTCAGAGGTTCTTGAATGTACTGCTTATTTGCATGAAGTTTTGTATTTGGAATGCATTAATTAAAACAATTAAAAAAAAGAGACTTGTGCTCAGTTTACCTTCAGTTCCAGTTTCCTTACTTTACTCTTGTGTTATTGGAGAAGTATCCATTGTGTTTGTGTGCCTGAACTTTAATGCGTTTGGAAATCCACAAAATAAATATTCTTGTTTGCCTCAACCAACGGTTGCACAACTACAGTTTGTCTTTGAATGTGAATTATTAACTACAAGTCCCAGGGTGCATTGCTGGCAACAAAGAATAAAGTTGCATTTAAGGACAGACAAAAGGTAGCCCATAGCTGTAAGCCTTAGGCCCAGGCTAGGGTCCCACAGTAGATAGCCATGGCCTAATGGGAGACAGCGAACATGGTTTTAGACAAGGAAGATCTTGTCTTACTAATCTGTTATGTTTTTTTGAAGGTGTGAATAAACAGGTGGACAAAGGTGAGTCGGTTGATATAGTGTATCTGGACTTTCAGAAAGCCTTTGACCAGGTCCCTCATCAGAGACTTTTGGCAAAACTAAAGAGTCATGGGATAGGAGGCAGTGTACTATTGTGGATCAGGAACTGGGTAAAAGATGGGAAGCAGAGGGTAGGGCTAAATGGCTAATTTTCCCAATGGAGAAAGGCGAATAGTGGTGTATCCCAGGGATCTGTGATGGGTCCACTGCTTTTTGACATATTCATAAATGACCTGGAAAGTGGAATAATGAGTGAGGTTATCAAATTTGCAGATGACACAAAACTATTTAAAGTTGTTAAAACCCAAGAGGATTGTGGAAAATTGCAAGAGGATCTTGATAAATTGGAAGACTGGGCATCAAAATGGCAGATGAAATTTAATGTGGACAAGTGCAAAGTTATGCACCTAGGGAAGAACAATCCAAACTATGGTTACAAAATGCAAGGTTCCACATTAGGAACCACCACCCAGGAAAAAGATTTAGGCATCATTGTGGATAACATGTTAAAGCCCTCGGCCCAGTGTTCAGCGGCGGCCAAGAGAGCAAATAGAATGCTAGGTATCATAAGGAAAGGAATGGATAATAAAACAAAAGATATTATAATGCCGCTATATCATTCCATGGTGAGACCACACCTTGAATATTGTGTGCAATTCTGGTCGCTGTATCTTAAAAAGGATATAGCGTTATTAGAAAAGGTTCAGAGAAGAGCCACCAAAATGGTAAAGGGGATGGAAGGATACTCCTATGAAGAAAGGCTAAAAAGGTTAGGGCTCTTTAACCTGGAAAAGAGACGGCTGAGGGGAGATATGATAGAAGTCTATAAATTAATGAACAGAGTGGAATGAATAAACGTAGATCAATTGTTTACGTTATCAGAATATAGAAAGACTAGGGGACATGCAATGAAGCTACAGGTAAACTATTTAAGACTAATAAAATAAAATATTTTTTCACTCATCGTGTAATCAAACTCTGGAATTTGTTACCGGAGGATGTAGTAAAGGCTGTTAGTGTAGCTGGGTTTAAAAAAGGTTTGGACAAGCTCCTGGAGGAAAGGTCCATAAACCGTTATTAAGAAGGGACCCAGGATATCAATGCTTGACCCAGTACAAGTATTGTGGAACTTGTGTCTTTTGGGGAAACTGCTAGGTATGTATGACCTAGATTGGCCACTGTTGGAAACAGGATACTGGGCTTGATGGACCTTAGTCTGACCCAATATGGCATATCTTATGTTCTTATGTTCTAAGGTGAATATAAATTAAGCGTTCACTGACTGCATTGTATTTCAGTACAGTTCTTGCAAGTTTCTTCTTAATTATAAATTCAACACCATTTCTTCTTTGTCTTTCATTTTCAGCATAGTAGACCATGTGATCATCTGATGCAAAGTGCCCAATGCCAATCCATTTCAGTTCGCTGACAACCAAGAAATCAAGTTGTACACATTCCATTTCATTCTTGACCACCTTCAACTTCCCTTGGTTCATACTTTGTACGTTCCATGTTCCAATATGTAAGACATCTTTGCAGCTTCTGACTCTCATTTCATTCGCAGTTAGTTACATCAGCAGTCAGACATCCCAAGGGCTTTGATCCAACCATATCATAAATTCTGGCTTACTCTGAAAAGTCTTCATTTCTTCCCCAGTAGCCAGTTGAGTGCCTTCAAACCTGGGGGTCTCATCTTCCAACACTATAGTACAATTTGTTTTGTTGTGACTATCCACTGGGTTTTCATGGCAAGATATGGAAATAGATTGCCAGGCCTTTCTTCTGCGCAGTTTAAGTTTAGTGCTGCTGTTGTTACAGAAATGTGATCCTCCACCGCCAACACTGTCCCATTCTGCTGCTGCCAGATGGGTGGTTTCTCCAGGACCAAGCAGGAAGTCAGTCCTCACATATGGGTGACGTCGGCGTCAACGGAGCCCCCATGCGGAGCATTTCCCCAGCTTTCAAAGAAAGCCTTTGGGAATGCAGGCACGCATGTGCGGTCCCCTTCCCGCCCAAAGATGCCATCTTGCTCAGTCTTCTTTTTTCCGTGGAGCCCTTCGGACGCCTGTCCTTGTCACCCGTGAAAAAAAGTTGATTTTCTGTGTTGGATCGAGTTTTTTCTTCGGTTCGACGTCGGATCCTTTCCCGCCTGGACTCAGTACGCTGGTGCCAAGCCCAGATCTCTTTTTTCGGTTTTTGTCCTTAGAGACTGCGTTCGCGCCTTTTTTCTTTTCCCTGGCAGCCCAATTTTTCGATCTTGCAGGGGCCCTTTTTCCCCCGATGGCTGCCAGTGGCTTTAAGAAGTGTGATCGGTGCAAGAAGCTGATGTCTCTCACCGACACACACGACTTCTGCCTCCGGTGCCTAGGGCCAGACCATGATTCTACAGTCTGTAGCCCCTTTGGCAAAATGTCTTCTAAGGCATTACAGAGCCGTCAGCACCAGCGTGAGAGGATCTTCTCCGAATCTGCCTCTGGACAGGCCCGGATTTCATCAGAGGCCTCGACGTCTCGGGAGTCTGACCCCGAGTATCATCGGGGCTCCTCTGAAAGGGAGTCCCCCTCGAGGGAGCATCGAAGGAATTAGAAACCCGTGAGGGCGGCATCAGTGGACGGTCTTGGCTCCTCGAGGGCCAGGTTGCATAGCCCCGATCGCCGTCCCGGGTCTTCGGAGTCGGAGAGGCCTGCAAAGCATCCTCGTGTGGAGTCGGAGGCCCTGAGTCACGTGAGTACTGCAGTCCTCGTGGACTCTCCTCCGGGGGAGCTGACGTCGGGCCCAACGCTGTCGCAGCCCGAGTCGGAGGCTGCTGGGTCTCCTGAGCTCGGACTCAGGTTGACGGCCTTGGAGAGCAGATTGTCTGCCTTCATGGAGCAGCAGCGGATGCTGATCACCGGTCTCACCAGCGCATCTGCCCCAACCACCGGGACATCGATGTCCAAGTCGACCCCGAAGGCCGAGCCGATCCTCGAGACCATGCGAACTCGAGTCGATCCTCGGCCGAGGTCACCCTCGGCCTCCCGTTCAGGACCGAGGTCGTCGACGCCGGTTCCCTTGGCGTCGGGGCAGATGGTGTCAGTGCCCGCCCACTCGGAGCCGCTCAATTCCTCCTTGGAGGAATCGGTGTGGGAAACGGAGGAGGAGGAGTCTCCTGACACCTTCCGGACTTGGTGCGTCCCTTCGGACTCACCGGGATCCGAGCCTCGGACGAGGTCCCCCCCAGAGGATACCAGGTTCTCGGATTTCGTAAGGGACATGGCCAAAGCACTGGCATTCCCTGCGGACCCCGAGGAGGAGCCTCAAGCCGAGGAGCTCGAGGCTCTGCAGTATGACTCTCCTCCCAAGGAGGCCTTTACTGTCCCGGTTCCTCCAATGCTGGAGCGGTTGCTCTTCCGCATGTGGGAGGCGCCGGCCTCGATGCCGATTCTAAGCAAGCGGGTCGATTCCATCTATAGTCTGCAAGAGCCCCGGGTTTCAAAAGGCACAGCTACCGCACCACTCCATGGTTGTAGAATCGGCCCTGCATCGCCTGAAGAGTCAGAAGATGCACTCCTCGGTGCCTCCCGGCAGGGAAGCCCAGAACCTGGATGCCTTCAGTAGAAAGTGCTTCCAGGGCTCTATGCTTGCTTGCCGTGTCCAGACCTACCAGCTGTACATGGGCATGTACCTTCGAGACCTGGCAAAGGAGATTGCCGGGTTCTCTGCTGGTTTGTCCGAGGAACCTTTGCAGAGGTTCAAGGCCTTGTCTTCTGGTATTCGAGAGTGCTCTAAGTTTATATCTCAGTCAGTAATAATTAATTCTCATACCCACCTTTCATACACTGTTATACTGTTGTTTGTAACCCAGTAGTCATTATACTGTTGCCAATAATAATTAGTCATTATACTGTTGCCAGTAATAATTAGTAATCATTATACTGTTGTCAGTAATAATTAGTTCTCATACCCATCTTTCATACACTGTTATACTGTTGTTTGTAACCCAGTAGTCATTATATTGTTGCCAGTAGCCATCCAGACCATTGGGAACTGTTGCCAACAGCTACATATCCTGTTGTCAGTAACAATTAATTCTCCTACTCATCCTTCATACACTGTTATACTGTTGTCTGTAACCTTCAATCCCCATACTCATCCACTCGTCCCCCATACACAGAGTTCCCTCACACTCAATCCCCCCCCTCAAAAAATATACATAATGTCTCCTACAAAACGTATAAACCTCCCCCTCACTCTCCTTCTAATAACACTCCTAACACAACACATATATACGTACAAAACCAATTAAAGCCCCTACAATAACATCCCCATCATCCATAATCATTACCGAAACCCATATAACAACATCCCCACCATCCATAATCTTTACCAAAACCCACCACACAGCTCAACATATACACACTCCCACAATCATTATTCACGCCATGACTCAGACAGACACCATCGTAGACTCATCCAAATAAAGCATCAACCACATAGAGGTATAAGTGACAATACAGCCAATATAGACACCAAAACAAAACTCATCTTAATAAACATTCGATCCATACGAAACAAAATACCAATAATCAATGACACGATAAAAGACAAAAACCCTGACATCATCTGCATTACCGAGACATGGCTCACTCCCACAGACACCATACTATTAAACCAGCTAATCACACATCAATATGATATATTCAGCTGCCATCGGGATGTAAAAAGAGGAGGTGGCGCTCTCATACTCACCAAAAAAGACCTACAATACACCTTAACAAGCTTAAATAATATAGACGGAATGGACATTATCAATATAGAAAATAGAACCCTTGCACTCACCCTCATATATAGACCCCCTTCAGCTGATCAAAAAAACCTCTCCCCCATCCTTGAACTCGCTTGCACAGCATCACTAAACAAACCACTCGTAATTCTAGGTGATCTGAACCTCCCTTCTCTGAATAATTCCCAATCAGATAACTTCATGGACGCTATGACCCAAATGGGATACACGCAGATAGTACATGCCCCCACCCACATAAAAGGCAACACTTTAGATCTCATCTTCCTCCCTTCCTCCCTTAAAAACCACCAACAACATACCTCTCCAACTATAACAGAAGTACCATGGTCTGACCATCACCTTATTACACTCCACCTCCCAGCACAAGCAACACTGAATATGACAAGCACCTCACCCCATATATCATGCTTTGCACACTTTGACAAAGATACCTTCCTTGACAAAGTATTACCCTTACTCAACACAAACTTCCCAGACATCAACTCCACTGTAAATCATTGGAATTTAACAGTCCAAAAAGCAGCTGTCCCCACACACACCATGCATAGACAAATAAAAAAGACAGAAAAATGGTTCACGAAAGAACTAGCAAAACTAAAAAAACAACTGAGGAAACAAGAAAAGAGATGGAGGAAAACTAAATCAGACGAAAATAAATCCCAATATATGAACACACTCAACGAATACAAGAATGCAATTAACAAATCAAAAAGGGATTACCACTCCAAAGTAATAAACCTGGCTATCAACCGCCCTAGAGAACTATTCGCAATTGTAAAAACATTGACAAAAGCTAAAAACCACGAGCCAAAACAATCAGCAATAAGTATACAAACTTTAGCAACCCACTTTGCAGAAAAACTAAAGTGCAAACTCAATACCATACCAGCGATACTACCTTCAAACACTGAAATTAATAACAATTGGACAACCTTTCACACGGTAGATCAAAAACACCTCCTTAAGATCATAACAATCATCAACACCACAACTTCTCCACTCGACCCATGCCCTGTTTCATGGATCAAATGTACAAAGGAAGAACTCGCTGAAAACATTCAACACATGGTGAATCAATCCCTTTCCCAAGGCATCATGCCCGATGCCCTAAAACTCACAACGCTTCGCCCAATAATAAAAAACAATAAACTCGACTCAAAAGACCCAAACTCATACAGACCGATAGCCAGCATTCCATTTATTGCTAAAATAATAGAAAAAACAATTCAATTACAATTACAAGAGCATATTGATGAGCACAAACCCCTTGACTCACACCAGTTTGGTTTCCGCCCCTTCCACGGAGTAGAAACCCTCTTAATTACACTGATGGACTTCCTCATCAAAGGTACAGATGACAACAGTCAAGGCTTCCTACTCCTTTTCATAGACATTTCTGCTGCCTTTGACAACATCAACCACCTTACTCTGATCAATAGACTAGAAAACTTAGGAATAGGTGGGACTGTCTTCAAATGGTTCAAGTCTTACTTACATCACACACAGACTAATACATGTTCAAATAGACCAAGAAGCATCAGAAACCTTCCCTCAAGGACAAGGAATACCCCAAGGATCAGCCCTTTCTGCCCTCCTTTTCAACCTGTACCTGCAACCCATTACAAAAATATTTAGAAAACACAGGATTAGTCACTTTATCTATGCTGACGACATCATGCTCGCTCTCCCCATAACCACCAAAAACCTTACTTACGACACCCTATCCGAATGCATGGCTGAGACCACCTCTTGGATGGAAACCAACTACCTCAGCATCAACCTCAAAAAAACGGAAGCAATGTTCGTAACAAGAACACCCGTGACCGAGGACACCTATCCAACATCAATCTCAATCAACAATACAACTATACCTGTTAAAAAAGAGGTAAAATACCTAGGTGTAATAATAGACCATACACTCACCATGCTACCGCATATAAAGCAGACAGAAAAGACCATATTCTACAAACTCAAAACCATACAACACCTAAGGCCCCTTCTTGACACACATGACTTTAGATCAGTTGTTAGTACACTCATCACCCCCCACTTTGACTATTGTAATAGTCTCCTAATTGGCCTACCACAAAAAAATACCTACCTATTACAAAGAGCCCAGAACATCTGTGCAAAAGTAATTACTAAAGCCCGCCTAGTAGACCATGTAACCCCTATACTGCTAGAACTACATTGGCTTCCTATAAGCAGCCGAATCAGATATAAAATTCTCCTAACAACTTTTAAGCTCCTAAACGACATCGCCCCCTCACATCTATCCACACTTCTACACGCCCCATCTGAATCAAGAGCTCGCAGACAAAACGCAGCCCACTCACTTGATATGCCAAAAACATTCACGAAGACTAAAAAATCCACTAGCGCCAGAGCCTTCACATTCACTGCCCCCATGCTCTGGAATGATCTCCCAATAGACCTTCGTATCATAAAAGACCTCTCCCAATTTAGGAAAGAACTCAAAACATACCTATTTTCCAAACATTTCGAAATCCCCTACCCCCAAGTCCAGCCCCACAGCATCCACAGACACACAAACACAAAGCTCTCAAAATCACAATTAGCTAACCCTGCACAGACCTCCTACACACACACAAAAAACTTACGATAAAAATGGAAATAAATTCCACCACTCCCACATGACCAATGAATATTCTACCCTGTAACTCATTGTATATAACCTTTTGTAAATAACCATTATAAATAGTTTTGACAGTTCATCGCCTTATTACCTGTAAAAAGTTAGAAATTTCTGTTTAATATAATGATACAGAAGTATACAAAAGTATACAAAATGTAAATAGTTTTGACAGTTCATCGCACTATTATCTGTAAAAAGTTAGAAATTTCTGTTCAATGTAATGGTATACAGAAGTATACAAAACTGTTAACTTGTTCCATGTAAACCGCCCTTGATCTCTGGAAGGGGCGGTATAGAAGAAATAGATAAATAAATAAATAAATAAAATATCTCGAGCAGCATACAATGGATTTGAGGCTTCAGCCCGGGTAGCAGGGGCCGGCATCAGTGCACGCCGCCAGGCCTGGCTACAATCCTCGGACCTCGAGACATGGGTACAGGACAAGTTGGTCGATGTCCCTTGCCGAGGTGAAAACCTCTTTGGCAAGCCCATGGCCGAAAAGGCTGCAGAACTCGAGACCGAGACTCTTACCCAGACAAGGCTGTCCAGGAAAACCTCTGCCCCTTCTCAGAAGAAGAAGGGCTCGGGGAAAAAGACCTTTTACCCGAGGAAGACCGCTGCCTACTGTGGCAAAGTCAACCATTTTGAGCATGGGGGAGGTGAACAGCATAAGGAAGTCACCTTAATCAAGGGGCCTCTGTTAGGTGTGCAGGGTCAAAAGGCCAGAGCCACAGTTCAAAGGCAGAAAAAAACCAGCTGGAACAAGTTCCAGGAAGTGCTTGACGGTGTAAGAAGGAATGATTGCAAGCACAAGGACAAAAACCCTCACTCTAATAATTGCATTGATTATCCTGATGTCAGAAGGCAGGGGGATTACAAACACCTGGGAGAGAAAGAGGTGGGGTTGGATCCCAGTGAGTATAAACCATGGTTAAACTATGGAGAGAGCAGTAGCAGTAGGAGTGGGAGCTGGAAGAGCAGTGATTGCAGAGGACAGACTTCAGAGCAACAAGGACGATGGAATGCTGGAGAAGCCAGAGCAGGTGCTAACTTCTGGAGACAGGATGAGCTACCCATTGCTGAGAGAGGTGATTTCCCTGAATCACGCTTGCAACAAAGGTGGGAGCCAGGAAGGAGAGAAGCTTTCAGGCCACCAGAGAGGTTGTCAGCAGGGCACTCTCATCAAGTGGGTGAGTCAGAACCTATGCAATTGGGAGAAGAAGGGTCAGAGCTAGGGGCAGAAGAAGATATGTTGATGGATTGTTCTTTATGCCAAGCTCTAGACTTAAAGTGTCTGAAGAAAGGCCAGCCTGAAAAGAACTGTTCCTCTTGCTGAAATAACCTCAGAGCTAAACAGTGAGAAAGTAAATTCCTGTGTGTTTTGAAAGGAGGAATTTACTGCAGCATATTTATTTATTTATTTATTTAGCTGTATTTATATCCCGCTTTTCACCGGGTCAAAGCGATCAATTGGGGGATACATTTAACATGAGGGGATATGAGACCATACGCTAATACTTACAGGGAACATGGGCAATGGAGGGTTAAGTGGCTTGCCCAAGACCACAAGGAGTGCCTATAGGACTAGAAATCCCAGTCCCTCCGGCCTGAGATTGCTGTCCCCAGGTGGAACTTGAACCCCCAGCCCTCTGTCCTGAAGTACCTTGTCCTAACCACTAGACCACTCCTCCACTCCTCCATTAGCATAAGCTAATGCTGTGATTCATGCTTCTGTGTCAGCTGTGTTGAAACTCTACAACGGAGAAAGAGTTAATTAGCTGCTAGAAGAGTTTGTGCTTTGCTCCTGTCTTTTATAAGAGAAGCCTGCTATAAGAGTCTTGAGGACACTGTGAATGCTTATTTCATAACCTAAGTTTGGTTCTTCACCTGGAAGTGAAGCCTAGAGAGAATTATGGCTGAGTGAAGATAATTTTGCCATAGAAGAAGTAAAGTTTGTTTTTCTATTGCTCTGATTGACAAAGGACAATAGGAAAAGTGGCATCTGGTTATATGTGAAAAGGCTAGCTTCTGCAGTGAAGAGGACTTTAAAAGCCAATGCTGAGTTCTGTTTGTTTTGCCACCAACCTGCTGAACCTTAAGCAAAAATCCTATAATTTAAAATTCTGTAAATGGTACCAGGAACCTGATCTGTTCTATTGTGTTCAAAATAAATTCTTTTTCTGTCTTAAGCCTTACCCGTGGTTTAACACGACTACAATCCTTCTACTTAAAGCATAAATATAACAGCTGATAGAAGAAGGTTCTCAACCACCACGCCCTCAACAACTAGAAGACTAGTGGTTATGGCGTTGTGCTTGTGACACTACAAAACCTACCCTCACTACCAAGCCTCTGCAGCTCCCCAACAGGGCCAGCAAGCCAAGGGGCAGGGTCATGGGCCCCGTAGGCAGAAGGCTCCCAAGCCTCCTACTCCGGCTCCTGCTCAGCAGGGAGGCAGTTTTTGACTATGCCAGCATAGCCTCTCCTCCTCTCCAGGGCATAGGAGCCCGGCTGACCCTGTACGCAGACAGGTGGCCATCCATCATAGGGGATACTTGGGTGTTAAGCATCATTGAAAGGGGCTATCTGCTCTACTTCACCCAGATACCCCCCTCCTACTTTCCAGGGGAGCCTCCAAGACCCCCTCTGCACAGAAACTTACTCCTGCAGGAGTTGGAAGGTCTGCTAAGAGACCAGTCGGTGGAACCGGTGCCTCATCACCTGGAAGGGCAAGGCTTCTACTCGAGGTACTTCCTGGTACCAAAAGAACAGGAGGCCTCAGACCCATCCTGGACCTACGAAATCTGAACAAGTTTCTGGAGAGGGAGAAGTTCAAGATGCTTACCCTTGGAATCTTACTGCCATACCTCCAGCAGGGAGATTGGCTATGCTCCTTAGACCTGAAGGATGCTTATACTCACATTCTCATCCATTCAAGTCACAGACAATTCTTCAGATTTGTGGTGGGGGGAAGACACTTTCAGTACAGAGTGCTTCCTTTTGGCCTCACCTCCGCCCCCAGGGTTTTTACAAAATGCCTGGCGGTGGTTGCGGCCTACCTCAGGAGCCAGGGGATTACCTGTACGACTTGCTTATCAGGGGCCAGTCTCCACAAGAGGCCAGGCAGGCCACCTTCAGAACAATATCCCTGCTTCAGCACCTGGGGTTCATGATAAACTTCCCCAAGTCCACTTTAGTCCCCTCGCAGGACGTGGAGTTCATAGGGGCAAGATTGGATACCATCCATGCAAAGGCCTATTTGCCTGTGGACAGAGCTCATAGGCTGATAAAGTTGGCCGGCCAGTTTCGGGCGAACTCTCTGGTCTCCGCCAGACACTTCCTCTGGCTCTTAGGTCACATGGCTTCCACGGTGCATGTCACCCCAAATGCCCATCTGCACATGAGGCCGGCTCAGTGGTACCTCAGAGCACAGTGGCTACAGGCCACAGGGAAATTGTCAGACAAAATAAAGGTGTCCAAACCCTTGGTAGACTCCTTACGCTGGTGGAGGCATCTCCCAAATCTGACAAGGGGTGTTCCTTTTCAGGCCTCCCCACACACTCAGGTACTGACAACCGATGCTTCCCTGCAGGGCTGGGGGGCACACTGCTAGGGGGCCTGTACCCAAGGCCTATGGTCTCCGTGGGAGGCCGCCCAGCAGATCAATCTGTTGGAATTGAGAGCCTTTCGACTAGCCTTACGGACTTTCTCTCAGAGCCTGTCTCACCAGTCTGTCCTAGTTCAGACGGACAACCAGGTGGCTATGTTCTACGTCAACAAGCAGGGAGGCATAGGATCCAGACTCCTGTGCCTGGAAGCACAGGCTCTCTGCTCCTGGGCTATGAAGCAGAACATGACCCTCAGGGTGGTCTACCTCCCAGGCCAGGAAATCTACCTGGCGGACAGGCTAAGCAGACTCCTGCAGCCTCACGAGTGGCAGTTGTATCCTCTGGTAGTTCAGCAGATCTTTCTGAAGTGAGGACTTCCGACCATGGATCTTTTTGCCAGTCCGCTGAACAGGCAACTACCCAAGTTCTGTTCCAGACAACCGCACCCTCTGCGGATGGCGGCAGATGCATTCCTGATCCCCTGGTCAGAAGGCCTGCTGTATGCTTTTCCTCCCACACCTCTGATGGCCCGGACTCTCTTCAAAATCCAGCAGGACCGGGCCACGGTGATCCTGATAGCCCCCAGGTGGCCCAGGCAGCTGTGGTTCCCTCTTCTTCTGCAGTTGGCGGTGGATACTCCACTTCCTCTGGGGCTGCAACCCGACCTTCTGACTCAGGATCAGGGGTCCCTCTTGCATCCCAACCTCAAATCCCTCAATTTGATGGCCTGGCTGCTGAAAGGATAGTCCTTGCTCCCTTGTTCCTACCAAAGGAGGTTGAAGACGTAGTGTTGGCCTCCAGGAAGCATTCCACTAGGAAGGCCTATGCTCTGAAATGGCGTAGGTTTTCTACTTGGTGTTCTCAACAGCAAGAGGACCCCTTCTCCTGCTCGGTCCAGGTGGTGCTACAATACCTGCTCCACCTTTCCAACCTAGGACTTCAGTCCAACTCTGTCCGGGTTCACCTCAGTGCCCTCTCAGCTCACCACTCGCCGGTGGATGGGCAATCTCTCTCAGGCCACCCTCTGGTGTCTCGCTTTCTCAGAGGCCTGCTTTTGCTTAAGCCTCCTATTCATCCACCGGCCACTGAGTGGGATCTCAATGTGGTCTTGCAGCAGCTGACTCGCCCACCTTTTGAGCCGATGGCAACCTGCCATTTACGTTTCCTCTCCTGGAAGGTGTTGTTCCTTGTGGCACTCACCTCAGCTAGGCGGGTGAGTGAGCGTCAGGCCCTGGTCTCGGATAGGCCGTATACCAGGTTCTATAAGAACAGGGTAGTCTTGAGGACTCATCCTAAGTTCCTTCCCAGGGTAGTGTCCTCCTTCCACCTCAACCAAGAGGTGGTACTTCCGACGTTCTTTCCCAGGCCGCACACCAGTAGGGCAGAGACTGTCTTGCATACCCTGGATTGTAGAAGGGCGCTGTCCTTTTACCTTGAACGTATGCAGGGGCATAGAAGGGCTTCTCAGCTCTTCATTTCCTTTGACCCTAATAAATTGAGGTTGCCTGTCACTAAGCGTACGTTGTCCATCTGGGTGGCAGACTGTATCGCCTGGGCGTACAGGGCAGCCAGCCTCTCCCTGGAGGGTCGAGTCACGGCCCACCGGGTCAGGGCGAAGGCCGCATCAGTAGCTCACTTCCATTCTGTTCCGTTGGCAGACATCTGCCGGGCCGCTACTTGGTCTTCAAGCCAGACTTTTGTGGACCACTACTGCCTCGAGAGGGAGTCCCGTAGGGACAGTGCTTTCGGGCAAGCGGTACTCCGTAATCTCTTTGAGGTTTAGGCAACTCCTACCCTTCGGCCCTGGTGTTGGGCTACTATTCAAGTGTGGTCTCAGACAAGATTCTCTCACTGTTGCTGAGGCTCTAGAGGGAGCTCTATTTTTCAGCCTGGGTTCCTGGTAGCCCAGAGCTAGGGAGTCACCCATATGTGAGGACTGACTTCCTGCTTGGTCCTGGAGAAAGAGTAGTTACTCATCTGTAACAGGTGTTCTCCAGGAGCAGCAGGAATCAGTCCTCACAACCCTCCCTCCTCCACTTGGAGTTGCAGTTGTATATAGTTCATTTTCTTTTTGTGCTGTTTTTTAGCTATGTCATCAGACTGAGCAAGATGGCACCTTCGGGCAGGAAGGGGACCGCGCATGCATGCCTGCATTCTCAAAGGCTTTCTTTGAAAGCTGGGGAAATGCTCCGCATGGGGACTCCGTCGACGCCGACGTCACCCATATGAGAGGACTGATTCCTGCTGCTCCTGGAGAACACCTGTTACAGGTGAGTAACTACTCTTTGTCTTAGTCTGGCACCTCAGCTCAGAATTGTCCATCTTGGAAGACCCTGCCAGTAGTTAAACTACTGATAGCTTAGCCCTCAGCATCACTGATGCACACAAGCCCTCACAGCACGACAAGCTGCAAACCAAGTGAGGGACAGCTACCTGAGACAGTCAGAAAAGTCATTATCACCAAACTTCAAAGGGGTACAGAGCCATCTCCAAAGACCTTGGGATTCCTGTGTCTACAGTTTGCAATGTTATTAAGAAGTTTTCTGTTTATGGGACTGTCAAGAATATTCCAGGATGTGGTGGAAAGAGGAAAATTAATCCAAGAAGTCTTTGAAGGTTAGTACAAACTGTCGGAAAAACACCACATACAACATCCAAAAGGCTTAAAGCTGACCTGGAGCAATCTGGAGTGCTGGTTTCAATCTGTGCACTAAACAAAGAAGGACTTCATGGGCGAAGGCCAAGGAGCACCCCACTGCTCAAAGATAGACATAAAAAGGGATGCTTGATCTTTGCCCAAACCTACCTTGAGAAACCACAATCCTTCTGGGAAAATGTTCTGTTGACAGATTAAACCAAACTTGTGCTCTTTGGCAATGCAGACCAGTGATACATTTACAGGTCAAGAAATGAAGCTTATAAGGGAAACAAAAAAACACCCTTCCTACAGTTAAATATGGTGGAGGATCTATAATGTTGTGGAGCTGGTTTGCTGCCTTAGGAACTAGAGGCCTGGAATGGTATTAAAGGAATCATGAAGTCAGAGGTCTGCCAAGGTATTTTGGAGTGAAATATACTACCTAGTGTCAGAAAGCTAGGTCTGGGTCGAAAGTCATGGGTCCTCCAGCAGGACAATGACCTAAAACATACATATATATGAGTAGTCCTGCTGGAATCACTGATCTTTGTTCCTACTCAGAGTCCACACATTCAGTAGCATTGTGGACTTTCTTTCATTCACAGTAGTCGTCTTTGGCCCATAGGATTCAGTGCATGCAATACATAATTTGCAGAACCAAAATTCACCACTACAACACCCCTCTGAGTCCATGCAATTGCAAACAAGCACAATTACTTATACCTAATGGCAATATATAATTGTTGAACAGGATTACCTTATCTAATGCTAATTAATTAGAATACATCTACTGCTAGCACTAAATTATCTCAAATTATTTGACTATATATAGACCAAGCTAGCTTGTAGCATACTTCTAACTTGCATCTACATTTCTTAATTTATTCTATTTATCTATCAAATTAAATGTTAGACCACATGCTAATAGACACAGGTGCACAATTGTAGTTATCACTAATTATGTTTGTGATTTACTCTCCAACTGTGACAATTTACAAGGTAGATTTATTACTTAAGAGGTAACAAACATTATAACATAACTGGCAGTTTAAGGTAAATAAATTAAGCTCGTTTCAATTGTTCACCAAAACTTTTTACGAAGGCTTTTATTTTAGGTAATGGTTTAACTCACATTACTTTATTTATTTATTTATTTATTTAGTGTACACTTGTATCCCGCTACTTCCAGCGATCAGCAGCGGTTTGCTATACATAACAGTGTGGCTGTACAGGCCAGGGATTAAAAACATACTGTGACACGGAAGATCTGCCCTGTGCCTTAAAAACACAGAAATCTGCTGTGTATAGCTCAGATTCTGACAGGCAGGTAGATCAGAAGCTTCCTAGTTACCATAGGCAACCAAAACAAGCTGAGACACGAGGTCTGCAGTCACGCCTAGTTAGCAAACACTCCCCAGTTGATCAGGAAAACAGTTTTCACATGGGCAAGAAAACACCTCTAAAGCTGTATAAAAAATGTCCAAAGCAGACAGAGTTAGACCAGGAGCAAGACCGAGACCAAGACAGAGACCAGGAAGCTGCAGGAGCTTGGCAAGTTGGAGGAAACTTGCAGGTCTCAGACGGCTCAGAGTACTCTTATACTGACTCTGAACTGCCTGAACCTTGGAGCAGAAAGCCACGGAGGAATTATCAAAAGGAAACAAAGTTACCTTCACCAAGAGAGGTTAGTTACAGGAAACACTCACCTCTGAAGCAGTGTGATTTTCCCAGGCACCGAGCTCAGTGGAAGGAACGTGAGGCAGTTGGTAACAAGCCATATATATTTGAGAAGCAGAGCTGCTTAAAATACTTACAACCCTATGAGAGGGAAAGTAATCCTGTTGAGGATATCTGTATGCTTGATGAGGATGAATGTATGCTCCTAAAACCCTGCAGGAGACTTCCAAAAGAAAAGTCTTCCATTACCAGAACAGGACAGTGCTATGAGCTGCCGTCAAGTACAAGAGGCAGGAGGTTTAAAAGTTACAAGGAAAAAGCTTGTTTAGACAGAGCTGTTTCTCCGTCCTGCTTTTACAAGCTGTGTGATAAGTATCTGCCTTACTGTGAAGAGGGCTGTCCTGAGAGCTCAGAGAGAGATACTGAATTGAGGAAGTTTCAGACTGTGTTTGATGAACTGATGATTACAGAACCAAGTAGTTTAACTCCATGTGTTGAAGAAATGGATTGCTCTTTATTGATGGCTGATATCAGTTCTTCTCTGCGTTAGCTAAAGACAAGAGTGCCTTGTAGAGAGCTGGAAAGCATAGAAGAGACTGCCAGCATATCAGCTGATTCTGTTTAATGTCATTCATGATTTTTGGTTAAAGCAAGAAGCTGTATTTTGTTTTCTTCTTCAGTTTGCCAGAGGCATGGCTGTATTTTAAGTTCTTGTGTTTTGTGCTACTTTTGAAAATCCAACCCCGGGAGGGGAATAAAATCCTTGTTGAAAACCTGACTACTCGAACTCGCAACTACTACTTTTCATACAGATAGGTCAGGCCCAGCAGTGTGACTGGCTGCTTACGCCACAGTTCAGCCACTGCTGGTGACAATACATATCGATTTAGTGGAAAAGTACAGGTCACATCACTCGGAATTACAGGTTTACACTTGATTGCAGGCTAGTGACTTCACTTGTATATACATATTTACATGTTGATGGGTCTATTGGTGGATAGAGCACGGTGTTCTTTCTTTGTGCCTGGTGAGACCCTAGTGTGGGAACATGGTGATTAGGTACTATTGAAGTGCGTCTGGAAAAGATGCGTCTTAAGTTTTTTTCTGAAGTCCAACAAGTCAGTGTTTGTTCTCAGCTCGGATGGTAGTTGGTTACAAAGCAGAGGCGCTATAAATGAGAATGCTTGGTTGCTGGTATTAGCATTGACGGATCTCAGGGTACCCGGGACCAGGAGGGTATTGAGGTTTGGAGATCTTCTGCTTCTGTTATTTGGCTGTGAGGTGATAAGGGTGTTGAGGTGAGATGGTGCTATATTATGAATGAGCTTGAATGCGGTGACTAGGATTTTATATTGAATGCGTGCAGTGATTGGGAGCCAATGTAGGTCTATTAGTACTGGTGTGATATGATCCTTCAGGCCTTTCCCCATGATGATTCTAGCTGCCACATTTTGCGCCATTTGAAGGATATTGAGGGATTTTTTAGGCAGCCCCTGTAGTATGGCGTTGCAGTAGTCCAGATGAAGAATGATGAGGGCTTGAGCTATGGTCCTGAAGTCAGAATGATCTATGATGCTACGTAGTGGTTGCAAGACTTTTAGCTTGTGGAATATGGCTCGGTTGGTCATTCGGAGATGCTTTTCCATCTTTAGGTTACAATCCAGTGTCACGCCTAGGTATTTTATTTCGTTCTTTGTGGTGTAGACGTTATTGTTCATGGTGACTGTTGTTGGTGGGTTGAAGTCCGGTTTTCTGGACATGCACATCACTTCCGTTTTTTTGTGATTTATGGAAATATTATTTTGTTGCAACCAGGTTTGGAGCTCACTGAGGCATTTTTCGAGTTGGCTGAGATTCGGGTTGTCGACATCAAGTTGAGTATAGAGCATTAGGTCATCAGCATAGATGTGGTAACTGATCTTGTGGCCCTGGAATGTTTTACAAACTGGTTGAAGATAAAGGTTGAAGAGGAAGAAAGACAGGGCCGAGCCTTGAGGTATGCCTTGGGTTTGAGGGAATGTTGAGGCCGTTTCATTGTTGAAGTGGACTTGCTGCATTCTGTTAGATATGTAGGAGGAGAACCATTTCAGCGGGGTATCTCTAATGCCTATGGATGCTAGTCTGTTTAGTAGTGTGGGGTGATGTACTGAATCAAAGGTGGCTGATATGTCTATGAAAATGAGCATGTACATTTTGCTTCTGTCTTCCAGGCCTTTGAGTAATTTGTCAAGTAGGGCTAGGAGGAGGGTTTCCACGCCATGATGTTGCCGGAAGCCGTACTGGTGGATATCAAAGGCGTTGTTGACATCGATGTGGTCTTGCAGTTGTTGCTGCACTGCCTTTTCAGTGATCTTGGCAAGGAAGGATATGCTTGATACTGGGCGGTAGGATGTAGGGTCGTTCCTGTTGAGAGTTTTGTTCTTCAGGATGGGTCGGATGATGGATTTTTTGAGGTGCGTTGGCATTAGCCCCTGCCCTTGCGACTGGTTCACTATGTGGGTGATGAATTGGGCAATTTCCTGTTTGATGCCCTTGACCCAGGCCGCTGGGCATGGGTCGAGTGGGGAGGTGGTGGTTTTTAAGCTGGAGATTATGTTCATGATTTGCTTGTCATCCATGCTCCTGAAGGTGGACCATTCTTGGTACTGGGTAGGTCTCTCCGAGGTGTTGGTTGTTTGCAGGGTGGAACCCATAGACAGGTCTTGTGTGGAGGGTTCAGGCGCTTGAGGGTGTGTGTTTCTGGTCAGAGGATTTAGCTTGTTGGTATAATGGTCTGCCAACGTTTGGGCTGTCATTGCCCCGTTTGTATTTGGTTCTTGTGTAGACTTCGTGAGAGATTCGATCAGTGCAAATAGTTCCCTGGGTCGGTTGAGGGCCTTATTAAGCGTGTTGGTGTGGTGAGTTTTCTTCGCAAGGTTAATTTCGCTCTTGTAAGTTGCAAGAAGTTTGATGTATTCCATCCTATGCTCCTCTGTTTTGTGACTTCTCCATTTCCTTTCTTGCTTCCGCAGGCTTTTCTTTAGTTCGCGGAGGGTGGAAGTGTACCATGGTTCAGTCCTGTTTCTGGGTGAGTTTCTTAGGGATGTCCAGGTTGGTATTGAGATTGCTTCGATTCCTGAGTTCCATTGGTTTATCAGTATTTCCAGGTCGTCCTGTTCCGGAATCATATGCGCGGCTATGGACGTTATCAGAGTTTCCTTGTTGAATTTTTGGAATCTCCTCCGAAGGTTTGTAGGTGTGTTGCATGAAGAATGTTCCAGCATGGTGGGTAGAAGCAATGTGAATTCAATTTGGTGATGGTCCGACCATGGCACTGGGGTTATACGTATCTTGGGTTTTTGAAGACCATGATGTTTGGTGGGTAAAAACACCATGTCCAAGGTATTGCCTTTGATATGTGTGGCATCACAGATTATTTGTTCATATCTGAGCTGGTCCATGGCTTCATGGAAGATTTCTGCTTGTGCTGGGGGGACTGATGCTATGTTTAGATCGCCTAGGATGATCTGGTGCTTTTTGCTTGCTGTGGTAGTGATGACTTCCAGTGCGGTCGCCAGAGATTCATATGGGGATGAGGGGGGTCTGTAGATCAGACAGATAGATATAGTTTTGTTTTCTATTCTGAGCATGTCAATTCCATTGTCATCGCTTTGCGAAGTGTTTGTTAGGAGTAAGGAGGCCTTGGCCATGATGAGTACTCCTCCTCCTCTTTTTTTGGATCGTGGACAATTGTAGATCTTGTAACCAGGTTTGCTAATTTGGTTGGTGATAATTGAGTCTGTGTCCGTGATCCATGTTTCCGTGATACATAGAATATCAGGAATTACATCTGTGAGGATATCATGTATGATGTGGGTCTTGTTTCGTATAGATCTGGCGTTGATTAGCATGAAGGAGACTGCAGTCTGCAGAGGTATGTCAGCCTTGGAGATCATGTTAATCTTGGATGCTCCTGTTTTGTTTGTTCTACTTTCCTTTTTCTTAGGTAAACTGTTGCGCCGGTCCTTTAAGTTCTTGACTGACAGTGTGGCTGTCCCTTGGCTGTGTTGCAGGGTCGTTGCCATGTGTGCAGGAAGGAATGTGTTGTGTAGAGCAAGAGTTGGCAGGATGGCTGGGTTGTAGACGTAAACTGGTCTCCATGCAAAAGGTGCGTGGTACATCAGGATGAAATTACAGTCACATGTGGAAAGTAGGATACAAAGACACAACAGGAGAGAGGTACTGACGGGAGCCATTTCCAGACCAGTTGTGTAGCTGGTGTAACGGACCAACTATGTTGGGGTTGATGCAGGGATCAATGGTAGTGCCCTCAGAATTGCCTTTGATTATATCAAGAAATGTCGTGACTTACTGTGTTATGTTAAAGCTATGCAGTAGTGCATACAATGTAGACTATACAGCTAATCAGTATGAAAAACATTAAAGGAAGGTAAGACAATGTGTTAATTTAAGGCTACTCAGTAATACAAACAGTTAGGGCGACTGAGATTAGGCTACTCAGTTACGGCTATTCAGTAATACAGATAGCTATTTGGTCATACAATGGAAATATACATTACATTCAGTGGGCACACAAAAAATAACAGTGAATAGTTAGGAGATTAATCAGGTTAGCTGTGATACTTAACATACATAGAGGTTGCGTAGCAAGATAAATAGATATACTGCGTGGGACTTAAGGTACTACTTTGTTACCAATGGAGCAAAGCGTTTTCTAGATAAGTAGTGGGCGAGTTGCTCTCTAGGTAGCTATACAGCTATACAGTTGTGGAAAGTACTTGTCTGCTGAGGTACCATGACATTGGCTTCATTTGTGGATCATTTACCTGGTAGGTAGCGGACAATTAGGATCCGTTAATCGCGAGCTCGACCTTCCTAGGGAGCTCAAGCTTAGTGGCGTTCCTATTACTAGATGGGCCAGACTCTGATGGTTCCTGCTGGGTCGGATGCTTGCTGGGCCAGCCGGTAAGGGCCACTGCCTAAGGGCCACGCCAAAGGGCCCTCTGATTAACATAGACACCTCAGCTCACAAAGGAAGGAAATCAGGGCACAAAAAAAAGGGAACAGATATATAAGGGTCATTACATAGACATTACTAAGAAAAGGTAATGTATTCATAACCACAAAACTTTAAAAAAATAAAATTTAAACCAATTCAACATCCATTGTCATTGGTAACAGCATAATATTTTTCTTTGTTACACTATTTTCAGCACAAAACAACATAGTAGTAAAGGATCGATTAATCTATTGAACAGGGTAAATTTATTTATATCTTGAATCTATCTCAATCAGTGATACTAATTTAGTTAATCAGTCTTGGTGTTTGTGATGTTTGCTTTACCTATTCTACCAGCGACAAGACATTTACAGTATTTCCCCCTTCCAATTAAAAACATCAGTTCGGCAGGGGTCATTCCATAATAACAACTGAAACACACAACATGAAAATTTAAGATGACTCTTCCAACAGACTTTTGCAGGTAGCTTAAAATAGCTGGGAGATGCAGCATTCTCTGACATTGCTACTCTGTAGTCTCTTACACTTTTATGGATGTGATGTATACCGGGATTTTCAGTTAATCTGCTAACATAAAGAAAAAGCATATAATACACATTTAATTACTTAATTATTGGTTTAATTACTTAATTTATTTGTTAGAGTGAAGTTGTATCATTCATTATTTGTGACTTGTAAAGCTAAATCCCTAATCTAACATCTTTTCTTTTATAGTACACGTATCACTATGCTTCTTGCATGATAAGAAATAAAAAGAAAAAGGGATATCAGTATTACTAACAGGAAATCACAAAACAAAAACAAACCATCAAATCTTCAGGACAAACAATATGACATAAATATACTGTCACGAGGCCAGCCCTCTGCCTAGGGCTAAGAGAGCTGGTCTGCCATGATGTCCTTTAATCAGAAAGTAAGACCACACCTTTCTGCTTTCGCAATGCCTCTTGGGAGTTGTAGTCCCTTTTAGACCTCTGATAAAGGAATAGTTATGAGTCGAGTGTTTAAGGCAAAATGACAAGAAATGTATTCCCCTCACATTAGGACTTAGTGTAGAACAAAATAGGAAAGTGTCCAGGTGTTTGCTTGAGGATTATTTACAACAAATAAGGTAGCTGCTTTTCACACTCTGGCTCCAAATACGCTATGCCTTTTCTAAGTAACAAAGATGGGGAAAACCAAACAGCTTCTTCTGGCAAAGTAAAATAACTTCTTTTCCTTTGCTGTTTCACAGCTCTTTAACTCAAAGACTTAACACAGTGACTTGATATCATTGGCTAAGCAAAGCGTGCAATCCATTGGAACTTCAGCTATGTCATTAACATTACAGTCCGTTTGCATATCTTCCAGCTCAGGATTTACTGAGCTTGGCTGCCAGCTGTTACTACTGTGTTTAAGGTAACCTCCCTCTGCAAACTTGGGTGTTTCCCCTGTATACAATTCTAGACAGCAAGGGTTTGAAATACCTGTGGCTTTGGAGCTTCTTCTCTGGCTCTCATCTAGTTCCTTCCAGTTATAAGGAAATGCTCTGTGACTCTCCGTTTGTAATTCCTGACTAGAGCCACCCCCTGGCTCTCTGTTCCAGGTAGAGCTTTTTAACATCCCTGCTTTGGTGCTGGGTCTCCACTTGTGCAAACTCTGAAGCCTTTCCTCAGGTAGTAAGGACTGAAGGGCTCCCTGTTCTCTCTGCCCAGGCTGGTTCCTGGCAACAGGCCGTGCCTTCCCACCTTCTAGTCTGCCGGCTTCTCTTCCAGAACTGCAGGTAGGTTCTTTGCCAAGTCTCCAATTCTCTAGGGTTCCTGAGCCTCTCCAACCACGTCTCTCAGGAGCTCTTTCCTCTTGCTCCCTCTCTGGCTTCCTTCCTTGCTTCTCTTGTTGTCCTCGCTGCCCCTCCTTTGCTCCCAACCAGCGTTTATATTTCTGTTCCCTGAGGCTTGGCTCTGCCTTTCTGAACAGGTGTGAGTGATCAACCTCCAGGCTTGCTGCTACGTCAGAGCTTGGGCGTGTCAGCTCAGCTCCTATCTCCCTCTGTTTGTCTTTCTCTTGTAAAGAGTGAGCTATGTGTGCTGGCTGACTGTCAGTTTTAAAGGTAACCTTTTCCTTTCTTTCTATTTCCATGGGCTCTATAGGGGCTTCTACATCACAATACATAACAGATAATCTGCCCTCCCAGACTCCTCCACAAGGCCAGCTTCTACACTGAATGCACTGTCCTTTTATTTCTTTATTTGAGTGGCTTTTCTATACTGCCCCTTCTATAGATCAGGGGAGGTTTATATTTAACAATAACAATTACAGGGAACATATTTGAAAACAGCAATACATTTTTTCTACAATTCCCTTTAATCAAATACAATTGCTTTGACTTTGACAAGCAATTTAATTTTTAGCAAAGCTGCTAACTTGTATCTTTTAACCATTTTCATAATTTTCTTTTTCATCTTTGTTATATTATGCAAATTCGTGCAACATTTCAGATATCTAACCACACCAAAAAGCTACCATACATAGAAGAACTTCCCATTCACTCATGCACAACTACAAATCAATCATAGATAAAACAGGAGAATATGTGCTTAACCATTCTCCAGAGGTTCTTATCTGTAGTTATTAGAAGCTCTGAGAGGTACTATTTACTATGCACATCTCAGCATTTGCATTCTTACACATAGAATGAAATCAACAGACAAGTTCTCTTAACCCGGGATAAGCTCAGACCCTTGAAACCTAGAAACAAAACTTGCACATTGTGGATTAAATTTATAATCATTTTGGGGGGTTTATTTCATGGTGTGATGCACCTTGAATAATGTGTGCAATTCTGGTCGCCTTATCTTAAAAAAGATATAGCAGAATTAGAAAAGATACAGAGAAGAGCCACCAAAATGGCAAAGGGGATGGAAGGATACCTCTATGAGGAAAGGCTTAAAAAGTTAAGGCTTTTCAACTTGGAAAAGAGATGGCTGAAGGGAGATATGATAGAGGTCTATAAATTAATGAATGGAGTGGACTGGGTAAACATAGATCAGTTGTTTACACCATCAAAAGGGAGAGAGACTAGAAGACATGAATGAAGCTACAATGTAACCCATTTAAGACTAATAGAGAAAATATTTTTCACTCAATGCGTAATCAATCTCTGGAATTTGTTACCGGAGGATGTAGTAAAGGCTGTTAGTGTAACTGGGTTTAAAAAAGGTTTGGACAAGTTCCAGGAGGAAAGGTCTGTAAACCATTATTAAAGACGACCTGGGAAAGCCACTGCTTGCCCTGGGTTACTAAGTACTGAAGGATGCTTTTTTAGCTACAGTAACCTCTCTGACCTCACCTTTAAACCATGCTGGCAGTTTTTTGGCCTTCTTTCCACTTTTCTTAAAGCGTGGAATACATCTGGTCTGGGCTTCCAAAATAGTGTCTTTAACCTTTGCAGCTGCTCCTCTTAGTTTTTTCTTAACTATTTTCCTCATTTTATCATAGTCTCCCTTTTGAAAGTTAAAAGGTAGTACTATGGATTTTCTTACCATCCTTCCTTCATTTATTAAATCGAATGCAGTTATGCTATGATCACTATTGCCAAGTGGCCCCAACAACTTTCTCTCTTGCACCCTTATTGCAGTCATTTATTTCATCTAGACACTTTATCTCCCTAGTATGTCCTTCAGTGACATTGACCCAGTCAATACCGGGGTAATTTTTGTTAGCTTCCCTGATTTTTCATAGCATTTAATCATTCATGTGTTCATTCTTGACAGACAGTTGGTAGTATACCCCCATTGCCATCTCCTTCCCCTTTTTACATAGGATTTCTATCCATAGAAATTCTACATTGTATATTGTTTCATGTAAAACATGAATCCTTTGTGTCTCAATGCCCTCTCTAATATAGAGCGCAGCCCCTCCACCAATTTGATCTACCCTATCATTGCGATATAATTTGTACCCAGGTATCACAGTGTCTCATTGGTTGTCCTCCTTCCATCGGGTCTATGAGATGCCAATCATATCTAACCTTTCATTTAGTACTGTATATTCTAACTCTCCAATCTTATTTTTTAGACTTCTGTCATTTGCATACAGATATTTTAGAGGCTGTATTTTATTCATATTAATCTGGTTGTCATTTGATAGAGGTAATTTGGAATCTTTCAGCTCTGTACTTAAGGGCATCTGGATTACTTTTATCTTTATTGGAATCTCTCTGTCAGGATGTCCTAACTTCCCTCTTTTGCTAGTATTCTTTTGAGGATACATCCTTCCAAACTATGTGCTCTTGGGTGACTGTCAGCTTTCCCAAATTATCTAGTTTAAAGGCTGTCAGCTTTCCCAAATTATCTAGTTTAAAGGCTGTTCTATCTTCTTTTTAAAGGTTAATGACTGCAGCTTAGTACCATCCTGGTTAAGGATGGAGCCCATCCTTTCAGAAAAGTCCCTATCTTCTCCAGAATGTTGCCCAGTTCCTAATGAACCCAAAACCCTCTTATTTGTACCATCTTCTCATCCATGCATTGAGACTCCGGAGCTCTGCCTGCCTTTTGGGTCCTGCGTGTGGAATGGGAAGCATTTTGGAGAATGCCACCCTGGAAGTTTTGGATTTCAACTTCCTACCTAAAAGCCTAAATTTGGCTTCCAGAACCTCCCTCCCACACTTTCCTATGTCATTGTTACCAGACTCCTCCCCTGCACTATCTAAAACGTTGTCTTGTTGGCGTGTGAGGTCTGCTACCTTCATACCAGGCAGGCATGTTACCAGGTGATCCTCACGTCCACCAGCCACCCAGCTATCTACATGCCTAATGATCAAATCACCAACTATAACAGCCATCCTAACCCATCCCTCATGGACACATGGCCCTGGAGAAACCTGCTCAGTGTGAGAGGGTTTTACATCACCAGGGGGACAGGTCCTAGCTACAGGATCCCTTCCTGCCACATCAAGGTGATGCTCTCCTTTCACCGGATCTGCCAGACTGGAGGTGGGACTTCAATACTATGTCCCTGTAGGTCTTATCTATATACCTCTTTTGTCTTCCTTATGTCATCCGTCTGCCACTCTAGCCTCAGGAGATCGGAATCCTTCTCTGAGGGCAAAGAGCTCCTTATACCTAGTGCATATGTAAGACCCCTCACCAACTGGAAAAAAATCATACATTCAACACAGTGCAAAAGACTAGATAGCCCCCATCTTGCTGCTGGACTACTGTCTGCATCTTAGTTTTAAGATTGTATTTAGCTATTTAAGTTGTCTACTTACATAACATTGCTAGGGATACTTGTACTGATATAGCAGTACCTGTTCAATTTAAGGGACTTAGTTCACCTCAAGATTAATCAGTCTATTCCTAAGGAGGGTAACCAGCTAAATCTGAAGTAAATTTAATCACCTCTTCCCCTTTAATAGGTTTAAGAGCCTATAAAGCAAAGATTATGCATGGGGTGGGTGAGAGGGAAACAACATCTAGTAAAAGTTGGCTTGCTACACAGTGCCCTGACCTGTGCTTCTAAGGTAATCTCTTAATAGTTTCCTGGGTGATTCACACAGCCCTTGGTTTGATAGAGGAAGCCTTTCAAATTGCCTCTTTCACCTGTCACTTGGCTTTAACACCTATTTAGAACAGTTCACAGGTCTTTTGCCTCCTAACTGGAAGACCTCGTTGTAAAGATATAATAACTTGCCATTTTTGGTTCCTTGTAACATAGTTATGTTCCTTTTATTAATAGCTTACACACTGTTTTCCATGTATCATAGTTCATATGTAATACTTAATGTTTAATGTAATGCAATATTGCACTGTTCTGCTGTATTGTTGTTTTAAGTTCCTTGTAAACCGCCCTTGATCTCTGGAAGGGGCGGTATAGAAAAGCACACAAATAAATAAATAAATAAATAAATAAATAAAAGATCTCTAGAAACAAAGTATTTATTTACCCTACTATTCCTTCTATGCTAAGCTATATTCTAATTTGATTGGGGCTACTGACTGATGTTTGAATTTAAGCTGACCATTCTCTGGGGCTACTGAATGACGTTTAAATGTAAGCTAAAAGCTCTCTGGAGCTACTAAGCCCTGAGGGAGTTAGCAAATACACTAGATTCTAATATACAGATTTATCAACTTTAACCCAAAGAATTCCCTTTTCCCCAAGATTTAGAGAATTTCCCAGAAATAAAGAAATACTTACAAGTGCAGATTTCTTTCCAGTAGTATCAGTCCCTTTTGGTAGTCCTTCAAGACTGAGAATCACAGAGCTCTGATTTACCTCTTAACCAATGTTCCCTCTAATTTTCTGTAGGCTGTGTGCGCATAAAATATCAGCTGTGCAGCTTTTGAAGGAAGGTTACATTTTTGTGCGCCACATAACGACACTCGGCGTTATATACTTTAAATTTTGACTACACCTCAGAATACAGTATGTACACCACATTGATTGCACTAGAAAATATTGTAGAACTTGTGAAAACCGTAAATGCACAACAACTTTTAAATTTTAAGACGTCTGTGTTGTTTTCTATCAGAATCAGAACCGTAATTTTTGTGCGCTCTGTTGTAAAGTATGTGCGCTCACTCGGCGAGGTGTGTGCGCGCGCACACGCGCACAGCTTAGAGGGAACAGTGCTCTTAACAATTTCCTGGGTGATTCACATAGCCCTTGGTTTGATAGAGGGAACCTTTGAAATTGCCCCTTTGACCTGTCACTTAGCTTTAATATCTATTTAGAACAGTTTCACAGGTCTTTTGACCCCTAATTGGAAGGCTTCTTTGTAGAGGTCTCTAGAAACAATTTATTTCTTAACCATATTCTTCCTTCTATGCTAAGCTATATTCTAATTTGATTTAAATGAAACGTTATCTGGGGCTACTGACTGAGGTTTGAATTTAATCTAAAAGCTCTCTGGGGCTACTGACTGAGGTCTAAATTTAAGCTAAAATCTCTATGGGGCTACTGAGCCCTGGGGGAGTTAGCAAATACAAAGAAACATGACGGCAGAAAAAGACCACATGGCCTATCTAGTCTGCCCTTCCATATGACCCATTACAAGAGTCCCCTTTTTTACTTTAGAGAGCCTCTGTATTTGTCCCATGATTTTTTGAATTTAGATACTGTCTTCATCTCTACCACCTCTACTGGGAGACTATTCCATGTATCTACCACTCTTTCCATAAAGAAATATTTCCGCATATTACTCCTGAGTCTATCCTCTTTCACCCTCATCCTGTGTCTCCTCGTAGCAGGGCTTGATTTCAATTGAAAGAGGCTCTCCTCCTGTGCATTTATGCCACGGAGGTAAAATGTCTCCATCATATCACCTCTGTCCTGCCTTTCCTCTAAAGTATACATATCAAGGTCCTTAAGTCTGTCCTCATATTCTTTATAATGAAGATCATTAATGATTTTAGTAGCCACCCTCTGCACCGACTCCAACCTGTTTATATCCTTTTGAAGGTGCAGTCTCCAGAATTGCACACAATACTCCAAATGAGGTTGCACCAAAGACTTATACAGAGGCACTATCACCTCCTCTTTTCTGCTGGCCATTCCTCTTCCTATGCATCCAAGCATCCTTCTAGTTTTTGCTATCACCTTTTCTACCTGTTTAGCTACTTTGAGATCATCAGACACAATCACATCTAGGTACCTTTCTTCTTTCGTGGACAGAAGTACCTCACCCCCTGTACTGTACTGCTCCCTTGAATTGTTGCAGCCCAAATGCATGACCCTACATTTTTTAGCATTAAATCTCAGCTGCCAAATTCTAGACCAAATGCACTGGATTCTAATACACAGATTTATTAACTTTAATCCAAAGAATTCCCTTATTCCCAAGATTTAGAGAATTTCCCAGAAGTGCAGAATTTCCTTACAAGTGCAAATTTCTTTCCAGCAGTAGTAGTCCCTTTTGGTAGTCCTTTAAGTCAGTTTCTGTGAGAAAGGAAGGACTGACCAAGGCTCGGTGAAACCTCCAGGATATATCTATGTTGATAACTATGTATATCCCTATTTAGGATACTATCACCCGTAGTTAAGGGATATTTGGCCTGGTACTGAAGTTCTGCTTACAGAACCTAAAGATTATAAAATTTGGCCTGATGGACTCCTTGCATTGTTGGACCATTACTTTGTGTGTGGAACCCTAGCTTATGTTTGGTTGCCTGCTGACTGGTTCGGCAACTGCTACGTAGTGTGGTAAGGAGAGTGCAGCTCAGCATGGAAATAAAAGAGAAAGAAGAACTTTTTCTTCTTTTCGGGGGATGGGTGCACTAAAACACATACACCACAGCAAAATCCCTGAGAGAAACCAAGAGGGTAGAGCTAGGTTTAAGCCACTCCCAGACTCCATGACAACCCCAGGTAAGAGTAGGAGGTACAAGTGGGTGGAGTCAGAGAGGGAGGTGCCCTGCTCAACGTTTAAGTTTGAGAAAACAAACAAAGTTGAGAGAAGAAGTCAAGGGAGAAGCAGCCAAGAGAAAGGCAGCCAAGCAAGAAGCAGCCAAGAGAGAAGCAGCCACAAAGAGAGCAGCAGCAGAGACAAGAGCAGCCAGCACTGCAGCCAAGGAAGCTACAGAGAAGGTTCCAGGCAGAGGACCAAACAGACTGGCAAGAGGGAGAGAGAGAAAAGGTTGGCTTTGAGAAGGCTAAGGCAAGAGTGCTTAGACTCCTCTGATGAAGGGACTGTCTGCAGGCAGCAGAAGCCCCAGGAAGGGAAGTGGAGGTCTGATCCTGATTCCCTGTCTAGCTCAGAGGCAGAGAGAGTCACAAGCCACAGAAGCCTCAGCCAGGAAGGTGCTGCAACAAGACTCCAAGGTAGGAGAAAGAAAGCAGTAAAGCCAAAACCCTGTGTTTCTTGCTCTGACTCTGAAGAGAGGTTTAGGCCTGAGAAAACACGGATTAGGAAGAAGGGGTTTTCAGGAGAAACTGAACAGGAGAAGCCCGTTGAAGTCCTACCTAGAGGAGAAGGGGCCATTCAGTGGAATAGGCTGTTTAACCTGTTAAAGAACATTAAGCATAAAGTGCCTGAGCGTTTTCAAACTTTGCCAAGATACAGCTCAGCAGAAAGCATGGAGGTAGAAGGTAAAGAAAGTGACCTGACTTCAGCTTGTTCTGAGATGGACTGTGATATGTGCATTGTGGCCAGGTAATGAAAGCCTGAGAGCAGTGAGAAGTTAGGAATTGTAAATACATGTGCTTTATGATTACGGAATTGAGAAGCATCATAAAGGGAAAAGAAAAGAAAGCCTGTGTAAATAATTCTACTACAACACTGGTTGTAAGCTTTGCTTTAATGGGAGAAGATTATCCTTTATTTTCTTTGACTTGAGTGTACAACTGCTTTAAATATTTGTTACCCGCTTGCCATGGAAGCTAATAAAATTCCTGTGTGCTTTGAAACAACCACTTGGTTCATTTATCTCTATACACAACTACAATCCTTGGTAAAGAGGAATTCAAGATGGCTTCCCATCCCTACTAGGCGACCGCCTGGTAGGGGAGCGACCGCCACAGTAGCTACCCTTGACCTGCCATGGAAATTTGTCCCTTATGAGTCTTTGCTTGGGGTGGCCCCTAGCCGTCAACGTAGAGCTGCGGATGACCACAGTGCAGATATAAGTGCAGCACGTAAGCTGCTAGATGATACTGCTATGCTTACACAAAAAAGAAGTAAACACCTTTACTGGAACAGTTTGGCTCAGTACCTTTGGTTCCATATGTCCTACAGAACATTATGGTGAACAAATATTGCAAATATATGCCTTGATAGAAGTAACAGCTCAGGATTTAACTGATGCCCTCACAGTCATGCAAGGTACTGTTGACAAACTAACCGCTTACTCCGCCCAAAACCGTATGGCCTTGGATTATTTATTAGCCAAGGAAGGCGGAGTTTGTGGCGTCATCCACAAGCACTGATGTATGTTTGTTGACTCCCAGAGAAAGGTGGTAACTAATATCCTAGATCAGGTAAGAAAGGAAACCCATTTTTCCAAAGATAATATTGAAGGTACTTCTGATTCCGTATGGCCCTGGTTTGAAAATATGTGGGGTGGCCTGTCAGGTCCCTTAAAGGCCTTACTGACGGGCCTTTTCAGCTTCCTAGTAGCCCTCCTGCTTCTAGGGATAGGCCTTGCCTGTTTTATGAAATGTTGTACTTCATAATATGGCTATGACTACAAACACTATTTCAGTCCTTAGGCTACGAAGTGCTCCCAGTTCTGGGGATTTACTCCGAGAATTGCCTATTAATGTAGAATGTGGTTCTGAGCAGAACCAAAGGGAGGACTGTGAGAAAGGAAGGACTGACCAAGGCCCCAGAACAAGGTTAGAGACTATAGCAGAGATTGATGAGCTTTTGTGTAATAAGCAACTTACACTAATATAAATCATCCTGTCTACGGCAATCTTGATTTGGCCATGGATAGTGACGACCCTATTTATGGTACTCTTGATGTAGATATGGACAGTGATGCAAGCACAGATAATGACAAAGAAACAGGGCTGTGAAGGTGGCTATAGCCATATACCTTTACTCAGGTAAAAATATATGCTTATTGAAATGCTAGGCTGAACTGCAAAATATACATTTTTAGATAGAAGCTTCTGTCTCTGTGAAAAAACTGCTGACAGCTATTGCAAAAGAGATTAACTAACAAATTGTGTACACAGCTACTGTGACCAAAGGTTAGCTTCTGCAAATTTTGGGGACTTTCTGTAATCCCTCCGCCCTTCTTGTGGTAAATGATGGGTCAAATTGATAACAACTAATGTCAGCACTATTGCATGAACTTTCCGAGAATCAGAGACCTTAGGTTAACATATAACTGGAAATCAAATAAAAGCTTGGGAAATTAGCAGAATTTAGAAAGAAATTATAAGTGTAACTAATCAACTCTTGGTTGATGACAGAATTGTAGCGACACCTACTGTCATTTTGTGATTACGGGCATGGCCTTGTAACGTCCAGGGTTTTTTTTATGATTTTCGCAAAGCATCAGCAGAAAGAAATGATCCTGTAAGCAGATTTTATTCCAGGCCTGTAATTTTGTAACATGAATATCATACGATGTTAATCAAAAATTAACTATGTCAGCTAATACTTCTTAATAAAAGGCAGATCTCTGGCAGAAGATTTTCAAAGGTAGTTAGAGGAGGAGCCATGATTTGCACCCCCTGACGATCTTCCTTCTAAAGCTCTGGAATTAATATAATTGATTTTCTGTGTATGTGTCTTGTTTTTTTTCCTTCCTGTTAGAAGGGCCAGGTAAGACTAAGAATCCAGGTAGGAGGGCCTGCCCCAAAAAGGGCACAACAGCTTCTCACAATACGCATGTGATTTAACAGCTTTGAATAATTCGATGTCATCTGCAAATCTGATGACCTCACTTGTTCCTGTTTCCAGGTTTTACAGAACACAACAGCCAAACTTATATTATACAGCACTGTGTACGCCTTGTAGCGCTAAGTAGTAGTAATATTAAGAGATTCTAAGAAGGAAAAGGTGGCACCATATTAATTCAGTCACACTGACTCCTGATATCAATTAGAATAATTTTTAAGATGTTGTGTTTTGTTTTCAAGAATACTACATCTAATGATAAAAGACAAGCTTACTGTTCCTTCATGTAGAAATGTTATGCATAAAAGTATTATGGAGAATGTTCTGTTTTCTTTAGAATTTAAAGTTTTTAAAATAATTTGTTTTACTGGAGTGTACTGTATTTTAATTGGCATCATGTGTTTTTATATTGTTGGTTATAATTTGCTTGGAACTTTTTTGTATAGACAGGTGGAGAGTGGGTGTTAATGGGGCGGAGAGTGGATGTTGACAGCAGATGCTCCTTTACCGCTGGTTGTGCAATCGCATTTTACAACCCTCAATGTTGGGAACCCTAACATCAAGTAAAACCTTGCTGAAAGGGGCTATCTTGAGGAGAGCCATGGCACCGCGGCTTCATTCAGGAGCCTGACTGAGTTAGCTGGGCAGGCGTCTGTACGTGCATGCTGATCTCTAACCCTCTTCAAATCCAGGCTGAAAACCCACCTCTTCGCTGCTGCTTTTGGATCTCGACTCACCTGATCTTCTTTTTCTTTCCTCTTGCTTTATCCCTACCTACACCTTCTGTGTTTGTTTTGACTAGATTGTAAGCTCTGATGAGCAGGGACTGTCTCTTACATGTCTGTGCAGCGCTGCGTATAACTTGTAAGCACTATACAAATGCTCAGTAGTAGTAGTAGTAGTAGTGATCTGAATCGGGTCCCGGCCAGAGGATCTTTAAACCATTCCCTTGGCATCAAGGACCACATGCCATCAGTACAGGGAAGAGGGCAGCCAAGAACAGCCCCTAAGCCTATACCAAATAAGCATAGGCAGTCGCCTATTCATAGAATTTTGGGTTCTGGGGCACATGCTGGCACAAGCCACAGCATGGCAAGTGAATGAAAGCCATTTTTGGTTACATACGCTGTACTATACCACAGCTGCCCCATTATCTGCATTCATTCCTCTTACAGGATATTCCAGGCACTGTGTCAGAGCGCACTCCCATATGCCAATCTATGGCCACTGCCTGCTGTAGAGAGGGAAGGATATCTGCAACGTCACCTATGGGGAGGATGGAGGGGACATGTTGTAGGGCAATGGCTGCCAGCTGTGCATGGCAGGGACTAGCAAACCTTGCCATACAGAGGTCAGCGGCTAAGAGACAGCTATGTACATAACCATGTGCACTCATCCCCATTGTCCTCTCTACCCACATCTCTTGCAGGTGATAGAGGATATCCTCTATGGAACTGCGTCATGACTCCAATTTGTGGCACCCAAGACTGAGGCGGAGGGGTGATAGAATCAATCCCACAGATCCACCAGAGCTCTCATTGAAAAAATGTTTGGCCATCTCAAAACCTATTTTAAGTGCCTGGGCAGATCTGGAGATAGCTACAGCCTGACCAGTGTGCAAGATCTTCATGGCATGCTGCATGTTGCACAACCCTGTGCTAAAGAAGCGAAAACCTATGCCACCTGGAGACTTATCAGTGGAGACAGATACTGAGGAGGGGCCAGTCCCTAGCCATGAGGGAATGGAGCAGCCATACAGTCAAGGCCAGTCAGAAATGAACTAATTGAGGCACATTTCATGTGAAAGTAAGACTTTTATTATAATCATGGGCTCCACAACACATGAGCACAGATGCTTTTACCCATCCTCCCGCATCACCAACCCCACTGCACATCTGAGCTCATCACTTACATTCCCTTCTCACTTACAAGCTCTCTATCACACCCACCACAACAACCCACAGCCCCCCTCCCCCGGCCTGCCACCACAACAGCAAACATTTCCAAAGTCGTAAGTCCCTCCATCCCTCATGGCTCATTATGTCCTACCACATCAATAAACCCATGCAGGGTCAGCCCTATATATGTGCAGGCATGTTGTTGGCACAGAGTCCCACAGAACAGGAGTCCCTGTGTCAGCCTCATGCTGCAGCCACGTAGTGCCTTTTGTCCTGTCTGTGCTCACTTACTGCTGTTGCTGTACAGGGTCGGCTCCAGAGTTGGTTCAAAGTGTTGAAACTTTAGGCAAACCCTAAACCTTATGCCTTCCCCCAGCTCTAAGAATCTATTGTTTAGTTTTGAATGCCTTGCTCTCACCCCCCCCCAAGAAGCTGCCACCCTAGATGACTGCCTAGTTTGCCTAATGGTTGGGTGAGCCCTGCTGCTATGCTGGCCCAGCCCAAGCTCCAGCTCCCATTGCTACTCCAGGTATGTGCTGCCACCGTGTCCTGCCACTCCCCATGCTGTCCCCATGTGTGCGATTCACAGCAGGGCGGAACACAAAGTGACCTCCCATCCACGTTCATGGCTCCATCAGAATGTGCTACAGTGCCAACTGACTTGGAGCCGAGACGATTTTACACCCAGTTTGTCAAGCAGGCTGCAGGCCCAGGAGGCTCCTCTCTTGTTTTGCTGCTCATTCAGGTCCAAGAGTGTCTTACTTGACACTCTGCTGCCTGTCGCTCCTTGAGTCAGGCTGAAGCGCTCCACCACCACCACAGTTGCTTTAAAGTCAGCCCTGGCGGCCTGAGTCTGACGCCTCCTCACACAGTGACAGCCAGCCAGCCTCTCTGCTGCTGCCTGGCCCTTGACTTACTGCAGTGAGTGCACACACTGAACAGATACAGTGAGCTAAATATTCAGCAACAGCGGCTAGCACTGCTAAAGTGGTTAGACGCCGCTGCTGAACTTTAAACCCAGATATTCAGTGCTGGGGCCATATCTGGGCCCCAGCATTGAATATCCAGGTTACCGGAAATCTAACCAGTGTCGCACCCCCAGGGGCCCTATCGGTGGGGTCAGGTATTGCCAGATGATTCCTCCTCCTGGCTCCGTACGTACTGCAGGCAGCCTTGCCTGACCCTCTGAGGGTGGTAGTTGTACCTTCTCTATATAAAGCACACAACACACTTGAGTTTCAAACTCAGGGCTTTATTCCCCGTCCACGAGGTTTTTCTTTCTCTTTGGCAAACAAAACAATAGCCCACTTCGGGCATGTAACAGAAATTAAAGGTAGAACTAAAATAGCTTACCTCAGCTTTTAAATGCAAACAAAAAGAAAAGAATTAAACATCCTCACTGTTCCTAACAGCCTTTTCTTTTTGCTGCCACAGCACAGCTCACTTATAATGGTTTTTCTGAGAGACACGTTTTGTTAGCACACAGCTTGTGACTCTTAAGCACTGGTTATCTTCGACCATTTACCTCAAGGAAAACTTAGGGTCAATTACAGACAGTGAACATTCCATTGGCTCAGGAAGTGCTGGTATATCTGCATTCTCATATTCCATTAATTCAGGTTCATTTAAACTCACTTTTCTGAGATCAGCTGTCTCATAAGGATAAGGCTGGCTTGCCTCGTCAAGCAGGAAGTTGTTCTGTCCCTCTGAATCACTGCTTCTCTGGGAACTACCGTAGGGTTTTGAATGAAGCTCATAGGAGCTCAGCCCCTGCTGGTAACCACAAGGATATTCAACAACTTCCCTGGCTCTGTTACTAGAATAATTACGGCAGGCTCTGAGCGTGCTCGGGTCTAGCCTTTGCAACACAGCTGCCCTAGATTGCACTGCTCTAGACGGAAGCTTATCCAACGTGGGGAGTTTAAAGTTGCTAGTAGAATCACCAGCTTTTTCAGGTAAGAGAGCTTCTCTTCTCTTGGGGTTTCTACTACAAGGGAAGAAGTTATTCTCTGTTTCTTTAAAGCTTGTTTGTGACTGGCTTTTCCTATGGCTTCGGGGTTTTACCCACTCAGGTAGGAAACAGCCACTATTAGTACTTCTTGCTCTGTTACCTTGTATGTAAGACTTCCTACGTCTCTCATGCTCTCCACGCATGCACACAGTATCTGGCTTCTGCCTTCCAAATGTTTCACACAGGTCTCGGGACTCACTCAGACCTTCGTATGGGCTCTCCTGCTGATCCAGTAGTTCAGACTCTCTTTCTCTCTCTCTTTCATTCCAGTCCCATTCTTTCCACAGCTTCTGCTGCGCTTGCCGCTGTCTCTCTCGCTGTGACCCTTGTTGGCTCACCTCCTCTCCCCCTCTAACTATTTGTGAGCGTGTTTTATCACCGTGTCTTTGGGCTCCACCTCCACCCAGCTGATTCCTATCAGGCAATGCAAACTCCCTTTTCTTGCTATCTGGGTGTGTCTTCCTAGCCCTTACCCACGTGTGCCTTGGTTGTCTGTAGCAACCATCTGACAGTTTTCTGTTTACACTGTCATCTCTTCCCTGATCATCGCTACTGATCTGCATTTTCTCAGGCTCCATTAGGTCCACCTTGTGACACCAGGCAGTGGCGATATTCGGCTGCTGTCCAGTTAGCTTCAGCGGTGAAAGTCAGGCCAGTCTTTACCATGCCTTTTGCCGCCTGACAATAACCGAGCAGCTGCTCAGTATCACCACTGCCTGGTTATTTTTATTTATTTATTTATTTACTTCTCTTATATACCGCGCTATTAAAATCAGTGCGGTTTACAATTGAACAAAAAAAAACATACTGCAATGTCACATGACAATTGAGTTTTTACATTGAACACGAGATAACCTGGAGGTAACAGGGGTAACTAATTACAGAGTAATTATTCATGGAGTATGGTGAGAAATTATACATATAGTATGGTGAGAAATTATACATATAGTATAGCTTGGTTTCAACATATTTATAAGAGGTTTAATCAATAAGATGTGTGATCAGTACCAATAATAAATAAGAGAGGGGATATGGTGGTAGAGCTAGTCATTTTCTTTATGGTGTTGGATTTTGGGTGGGGTGGAGTAGGGTGTAGGATGTGAGGATGGGTGGTTGTTTCTGGGATTGGATTCTGGGTAATGGATGAGGAAAAGGTGGTTGTTTGAGGGCTGTTCTAAATGACAATAGGTCTGGGGTGGAACGGAGCTCAGTGGGGAGGGCATTCCAGGTCATGGGTGCAAATAGGGAGAAGGCTCTATTGGCAGTAGCCTTTTTGCACTTAGTTAGAATGTTGGGGATCTCTAGAGTGTTTGCTTGATTAGATCTCCTGATCCTGTTGAACGGCCGTCTTTGAATGAGTTTGCTGATGGGTGAGGTGATCTGGTTCCATAGGGCTTTGAATGTTAGTACTAGGGACTTATACTGGATTCTAGCCTGAAGTGGAAGCCAGTGGAGATCCATCATGACTGGGATTATATGTTTAGCTCTTGATGTACCTGCAAGTACTCTTGCTGCAGCATTCATTGCAAGGCGAAGAGGTCCTAGTGTTGACTGAGGGAGGCCATGAAGGATAATATTTGCAAAGTCTAGATGTGGGAGCACCAAGGCTTGGAAGATAGTTCGGTAGTCATTAAAGTCCAATAGGGGGCGCAGGTGACGTAGTATCCGGACCTTATGGTAAATTGCTTTCGTGATGTTCTTCACATGTGTAAACATGTCGAGTCGTTGGTCAAGCGTGATGCCGAGATAGCGGATAGTTGATTTTGCTATCAACTCAATATTGTTTACTTTTAATGTGGGGGTGGGGAAAACATCTGGTTCTTGGTGAGGAATAAGACATCTGTTTTACTATGGTTGATCCTTAAATTTTGTGTTGTAAGCCATTGTGATACAGCTTGTGATAAGGAAGCTTATCATAGCTCAGGTAGGAGCTATAGAAAAGATGATGTGACTCTGAACAAGCAACCTGTCAGTTCTGGTAGAAGTAAGAAAACAGAGTTTTCACATAAAAGACTACCAGTCCCAGAATGCACCAGGTTTCCAGCAGCCATGAGAGGGGCTGAAGTGAGAAAAGGTGTGTGCAATCAAGAGAGCTATGAGGTAATCCCTAAGCACTCATCTCAAAGGGCAGGGCCTGATTCAACACAGCTGTGCTGTGTTTGGGAGGAGCACACATTAGGACAGAATAAGAATAGAGCTTATTCTTCAGATAAGGGCTACAGAAAGAGCTTCAGACACAGATACAGCAACAGCTACAAGCTCAAGCACCAGCATCACCTGGAGAAACAGAAGCCAAGCCAAGCGGATAGAGAGAGAAGGAAACTCTCTGGAAGGAAGAGAAGAAAGCCCATTGGAAGGTCTGGGAGAGTCCAAGGCAGTACCCATTCTGGGAGGTATTCCAAGTGCCAGCAGAGTCCATTGGACTGGAGTCAGCCAGAGGAATGGAATGGCAGAGATAGGAATCACCAGTGGCTACCTGGGAGAGAGAAGATTGCACGTGGAAAGGACTTTCAGACCTATGCCAGAAGGTATGTGAGAGAAGATCCAGTGTCCAGGGATCAAGATTGGAAGGCTGGACATCAGAATTGGATTACCTACTGGCCAGGCTATACAGAGAGGAATTATGATAGCAGGAGAGGCTCAGGTATGAACACTGATCCAGACCCTATCTATAATAGTGAATGGCAGCAAGGGAATAAGCATTCTCATGATAGTGCCTTATGGAAAGACTCGTCTGTGCCAATGTATGATAGTGACCCTATGCTGATTGATGAAGGGGGAGATACAGCAGATGAAACTATTCATTACATGGACTGTTCTCTATCTAAATGCTATTGCTAGCTTTCTGTGAGCAAACACCTCAGCCATCACAAAGAAACCTAACTTTGTTCTTTATTTCCACTGCAAACAGCTCTTAAAGCAGGATTTGGGTTCACACAGTAGCAGCCAGCCAGCTAAAGGGTTTCAGCTGGTCAATTGATAGTAATTAAAGCTGCACCTGATTGTGTGTGTGAGCAAGGGAGAATCACTGCTGGGATCTGCGTGGAAAATAAGCAGAAGTTAACCTAACAAGCAAAGTTTATTCATTTCTTTGTGCCTTTTTATTTGGTAATTATTTGCTAAGAAAACATTAGCTAATTGCCTGACAAGCTGAAGGTTGTTTTCTGGTTTGCTTTGTGACTTTATGTTATCCATTTAAACACTGCAAACAAGTAACCTCATTTATATTGCTAACAAGCATACTTGTGCTGGGTGAATTAAACCCCATCAATAAAAGAAGTATTTTATTGGCCTTACCACTGGTATCACAACTCAATTATTGTCTTCAGCTGTGTTTGGGAGTGAAAGAACTACATTACCCACAATACCTTGCAAGAATCATATGAATATATGCATCGTCAAGATTGTGTAAGTTCTCACCCTTTGCAGCCGTCTGACAAGCTTCGAAGCAGCTTGATATAGGTGAAAAGTCAGGTTGATCAATCAGGAATGGTGAGTAGATTAGGACGTCGTCTGCGTAGACTAGGCACTGGATGTTGAAGGAGCGGATTAGGGTACAAATTGGTTGCATATATATGTTGAACATTAATGCAGATAGGGATGAACCCTGAGGTACACCTTGATTGAGAGGGAATGGGTCAGAAGTCATGGGACCTGTTCTGACTTGTTGCCATCTGTTAGATAGGTAGGACTTGCACCATGCTATAGCTGAGCCTTGTATTCCTTTCTCCACAAGACGGAGTATCAGAGTTTCATGGTTGACTGAATCAAAGGCTGCAGCAATATCCATGAAAATGAGGACAAATCCCTGGCGGATGTTATCAAGTCCTGTAACTAGATCATTGAAGAGAGTTGTGAGGATGGTGTCGACACCATGAGCTTCTCTGAAGCCATGTTGAGATGGATCCAGTGGAGCTACATCGTCAATATGTTGTTGGATTTGTCGTTGAACTACCTTTTCAATGATTTTGGCGAGTAGGGGGATGCTTGATATTGGGCGAAAGGATTCAACTTTGGAGGAATCAAGTTTGTTGTTTTTTAATAATGGGCGGATTGAAGTAAATTTCAGGCTTTGTGGGAAAGATCCTATGGAGAGGGATTTGTTTGTGATTCTGCTTATAGTAGGACTAAGTTCTTGGCGTAATTCTTTGATCCAACTAGCTGGACATGGGTCACTAGGGGCAGTGGTAAGATTAATGGATGTGATAATATCTTGTATTTCTTTGTTGGATACTTCACAAAATTTGAGTAGAGGGGTTTTACATGTAGTAGAGGAGATTGTGCAGGTTGATAACTTGTTGGCTTGGATTATCTTTGATTGTAGGTAGTTTGCATAATCTTGTGGGTGAGGCATAGTTGTTTGGGCGGGAGCTGGGTCACCTGTTAGGGACTTAACTATGCTGAACAGATCATGGGGTTTGTTAAGCGATCGCTTTAGAATATCTGCATGGTATTGTTTTCTTTTTTCCATCGTCATTGCTCGATGAGATTGTAGATAAGAGGTGTATGTACGTAGAGATTCAGGGGACCGGGCGTGGCGCCAGTGTCTCTCTAGTTTACGTAAGTGAAGGAGCGATGCTCTAAGGTCATTGGTGTACCATGGAGCATGTTCTCGCTTCTTGATGTTTATTCTTGTGGTTGGAAGGGAGGCAGCTGATTTAAGGGCGTGGTCCCAGTTGGAAACTAGTTTATCTGGGTCAGATAGTGTGATAAAAGGCGAGGTAAGATTTCTTCAAGGGCTTTATCCTTAACAAAAGGCTTAAAACGTGTAGATAGAGAGCTCGGTGGGGCTTGTGCCTTGATAGTGCTGTTAGTCTGATGGATGGTGGGTATCTGAAATGTGATAAGATCATGATCAGACCAGGGTACTGAAGTTATTGATGTGGCGAAGTGGTGAGCTATATTTGTTGCTATCTGTGGGGCGAAGATCAGGTCAAGTGTGCTTCCCTTGATGTGGGTAGGTGATTCAATAATCTGATTGTATCCCAGATCTTTCATAGCATCAATGAAGGCTGTTGCATGTGCAGTTGTTAGAGAAGGCAGGTTAAAATCTCCCATTATCCAGCTTGGGATACTGGAATTGCAAGCAAGATTGTTATTGTTGGTAATTCGTCTGGTGAGGGTGTTGGAGCTCGATATAAAAGGTTGATAGAGCAGAGTTCATTTGTTATAGTAATCATATCAAGGTGAGTGGTGCTGGATGCATTGCTTGTTTTGAACTGGAGATTGGATTTTGTGAGGATGAGTGTACCTCCTCCTTTTTTATTAGATCTGTGGCAAGTGTGGATGGTGAAGCCAGGTGGTGACATCTGGTGGATGAGAGCATTGAGAGTTATTGCCGGGTGCCGCCCCCAGAATATCTCGATGCTAACTGGCTATCAGCGGTGTGGTAGGCTATGGCCTGTAAACTAGGCCTAGATCCCAACCCCCACCTGAGACTAGTGTTGAAGAGAACCAGAGTTTGAGAAACTGCTTTAAACTGCTTTTGAAAAGTTTGTATAATTCCTCTATGCTGATGATAGATATATTCCTGCATTTCCTGAGCTAGAAATGGCCTTGAAGTAGAAATGTATCAATGTCTAAGACTATGCCTTTGTTAGAATAGCCTGAGAAGGGGGAACAGGGAGCTAGACCCAGAGAGGGTCCCCGATTGGACAGGTGCAAGGGGCGTTGGGACCAATAGAAAGTTTGCCTGTATCAAACTGTAAAAATTGTATATAAGGAATTTGCTCCTGTACTCCATTGCTTAGTCACTTTTGGACACGCTCCTGTCTGAGCCTGTGCACAATAAATTGGCCTGGACCCTGCACTGACTTCTGGTTTTATTCATTGCATGCACTTCGCTGCTACATTTCCTGGTGCGAGTAGTAGATGGTATTCAAGTGAATATACCACGTTTTACCGCCTCAATGTTTGGTCCGGCTGGAACCGTGTCTAGCCGACCGCAGGGGAAGCCTCAGGCGCCACCGGTCTTCTTGCATCGGAGAGGATTCCTCCTTGCCTCGGCGGATTACTGGATCCGGCTGGCCAACACCTCTGAACCCGAGGGGAGTCCAGGATTCAACCCAAGAACTGGTTTTGCATCGGGTACCGGATCCGGTGAGTAGCAATCTCCTTGCTCCTCAGTCAGTTAGTTTTGGGTACGTCTTGCATGAGTATACGCGAGACTGAATTGGTATGGGAATACGGTACCGAGAGCCTGATCACCTCTCAGGGCATGTCCGAGTAAGCCTTGCATGAGAATGCGCGAGGCCGAAACTACTGCCCTTGGTTAGTAAGGTAGGCCTGGGAATTTGGGAAAATGTTGCTAGCATGTCTGTTTGTGTCTCCCTCTGTTTCTAGGGCTGCCCGGACCCCTTACCGGCAGTCCGATCACCCGCACCCTCTGTCTGTTGTCTAACCGTGGGTTTCACTTCTGGTATAATGTAAGGTTATTAATTAAGGAACAGTACTGAGAAAAGGGAAAGAAACCCCACTCGAGTCACTTTAAGGAATCGAGTCTATTTATTTTTCCGCGCAACGTGAGAGACAGTATCTCTAGCAAGCAGAGGGAGAAGGGGTGTGTCTTTCACACAGCCTGCAGAAAGGAATGTTTCAGTTCCTATTAACCCCTTCGGATCTCCTCAACTGTTTTAGTTATATCTCTGCCATGCCTGTATTGTTACTTCACCTGTACCTGTAATATTAGTTTCCTAGTCGTCTCTCCGGGCCAGTCCAGGAAATCTTGGGTGATCAATCCGCTCCAGCAGCTGAGGACTTGAATCTGACAAGGTTTTACCGACAACCCATCCAGCTCCCCTAGGTGTCAGCTAATCAGTCTTTCAGTCCTCAGCAGCTGGACTGGACGTTCTTTGGACCAGCTCCCCTGAGAAACGATTAGGAAAGTTATAGGATTTAGTGTAAGGGGCACAATTTCTTTGCTCATCTGAATTGCTTGTGCTTTAGGCTGCTTGCCTCACAAAATAAAAAAATTTAAAAAAAAAGATAGAGACAGCCTGGGTTCAGACTCCCGTGCTGATCTTTTTCAAAGGCACTAACAAGGATTGAAGGATTCAATCGGGGTAGATCGCAGCTCAGGCACTAGAGCTAGAGGTCGGGGAAGCTCCCCTTGAGCCTCGGTGCCCGTCTTGATGAGGTAGAGCCTGCCTCTTTCGAGACGCTGAGCAGCGGCAGGAGATAAGCAGGCCTGGGAGCCCCAGTGTCCTCTCTCTCTGCATTGGTCGCATTCGGGCATCTGCTTGCCGTTAGCAACGGCACTGCGGTGCAGGACAGCTTGGTGTTTTGCTCCGTTTCTTCAGCATACTGTGAGTCTTCCGTTTCTTTCTCTAGTGTCGTATTTCTCTTGCCGTAGTGTTTCCCTTTGTAACGGGCGTTATCCACGGCCCGCGGTTTTCTGTTGCTCTTCGGGATCCGTTCTGGCGGCAGGCGGCTCTCGTTTCGATTACGGTTGCTTTTTCTATCTGTTTTTTTCGGCGCGTACACTAGTGCGATGGAGGATAAAGCCTCTGACAGTAGTACCGGTTTTTCTCTCACCTCAGGAGAAAGAGCGGGAATGGCGGCCATTTTAGCAGAGCAGGCTGCTGCTCCCGCGCTTCTCCATAAACCCTGCAAAAGGAAATCGAAATCGGCGAAAAAGTCTGTGGCTGCTGAGATTCAGCAGCAGCCTGTTCCTGCTTCTCAGGAGACTTTGAGTTCTTATTTTTCTCCTGAGTTTATTCTCTCTCTGCATAATGCTTATCTCCTCAAGAAGGCACAGTTTTCTCTCCCTCCTGGCTCTGAGGGTCTCCTTGAGCTCCTGTGGCCTGTCCTTCTGAAACTCACCGGGGAGAGTCTAGCTCTTCGGTGGTTCCCGGCAGGGACCAGAGTGGGGACCATACAGAGGCGCTTTTTGCCCCATCTCCAGGTGTAGAAGAGGGTGAGATACTTTCTGAACCAGGGTTGGATGCCTGGTCAGGAGATTTGGAGGAAGGGGAACTGGGTCCTGGTGAGGATCCCAATGTTTTTCGCATGTTTCGTAAGGAGGAGTTGGGAGCGCTAATCTCGCAGTCACTTTCGGCTCTGAATTTAGTCCTTCCTTCGGTTCAGCAGGAACCCCTAGAGGACCCTTTGCTGCAGGGGTTCAGGTCTGAACAAAAGTGTTTCCCGGTTCATAGGGTTATCAAACAGATGATAGAGGCTGAATGGGAGTTTCCGGAGGCGTCTCTCAGAGGGGGTCGCTCGATGGCTAGGCTTTACCCTGTCCCGCAAGAAGAGAAGGACTTATTGCGTATGCCCAATGTGGATGCGTTGGTGTCCGCCGTCACTCAAAAAACCACCATTCCTGTTGAAGGGGGTACAGCTCTCAAGGACTTGCAGGATCGAAGATTAGAGGCTCTTCTGAAGCAGGCTTTTGATTCTAGTGCTTTGGCCCTTAAAGTGTCTGTTTGTGGAGCTTATGTGTCTAGGGCTTCCATCCGCTGGCTGCAAGGGGAACAGTCCTCTGAGAAAGTTGATGAACCTACGGCGCTCTTGGCGAAGCTTGAATCGGCGGCTGCTTATCATGCCGATGCCTTTTATGATTTGGTTTGCATTTTCGCTAAGGCTATGGCCTCCGTAATAGCCGCTAGGCGTTTCCTTTGGCTTAGGAATTGGTCGGCGGATGCTTCTTCCAAGGCTCGTCTTAGTAAATTGCCGTATAAGGGCAAGTTGTTGTTTGGTGAAGCCTGTGACGTGGTAGCTTCCCCAGAAGCCATGGAAACAGATGGTGACCCTGTGGAAGGTATTGGTACTGCAGGTGAATGCAGGATTTTCTCTGTTCAGAACAAGAAACACATGGCTAATCAGCTAACACAGCTCACCTCGGGGGAGAGGAGAAGCAGAGTTACTGATTGGGCACGCCCTAGCAGGAGGCAGGCTGTCCAAAGCAGAGGCAGCTTGTTAAGCAGACAAGATGGAAAGCAGGAGGGAGTAAAGCAAGAGAGAGCAAGGCAAGGGCGAGCGAAGCAGGAAGGAGAAAGAAAGAAGCAGGAAGAAAGGCAGGAAGCAGCCTTTGACTCAGAAATCCTTGACTTGGAAAGAGAAACACTGCCCAGCTGTAATCCAAGGAGAAGGGATTCAGACCCAAGAAGCAGGTACCAGGGACACTCAGAGGCTGATAGAATCTTCTGTGAACAGGAGAGGTTTGAAGCACGGAGAGACCCAGGGATAAAGCCCAGGCTTCTGGAGGGGAGAACTGACCCGTGGAAAGGAAGGCAGAGTGGCAAGGAATTCACAGACAAGCCTCAATACAAGGTACATGGTGTGTTTAATACAGATGACAAGTTTTATAATGAGAAGCCAGAAAGAGTGAATGCAGATTTTAGAACTCAGGACAGACTCAGTCAATATGAAGGCAGTTGGCTGCAGCCTGGAAATCATTTAAACAGTCCCAGCTATTCTCCCCAGACAGCTGAAAGCTTTAGCAAGCAAGCTAATAGAAAGAAAACAGCTGACCTGTATGGCAGAGAAATAAGCCAGGAGAAGTTAGACGGTCCTGCGTTTGAAGCACTCTTTAGAAGCACTCCTCATACAACTGAAGTTGGTAACCCGACACTTACTTTCAGAGACAAGTGGGGGAGGGGTAACTCCAGCACATTGAATGATTGTATTAACAGAGACGGCATTACTTGCTATCCTGAAATAGGCTCTGCAAACAAATGCTTACCCAAGGAAGGAGCACAACCTCAGCTTAGCCCAGTTAGAAAACAGGCTGAATTACTCCTTAGAGAATTTAAGGAATTCTTAGACAAACGAGCAATTTCTGACCAGAAGCTAGCACAACCAGAAAATAGTCCTGAAGCAGAAATGCCATTGGCTTGTCCGTTGCCAATGATAGAAGTAGACCAACCGATGGACTGTTCAACCTGTCTTATCGACAGAGATAATTGAAGCAAAGCTTGAATGGTCATATGCTATAATATACTAAATGTATCCTGTATGAGTACCTTGCTGAAGAGCTTATGAAGAAGTAAAAAAATAAGCTAAAGCATAACTTGTTCACAACTCAGGAACATTCTTGTTTTGCCAGTGTTTGTTTGATTTAAAAAACAAAGGTCACAAGACTGAATGTGAACCCTAGCGTTAAAGGACATTTGAGCACAGCATTGAAGAGCCTGTTTTTGCTTTATTCTTACTTTGGCTAAAATATTCCTTTACATCTGTTCCATTCCACCGCGGAGCGGGAGAAATAAATCCTTATGAAAAAAATATTCTTTTGCCTGCCTTATCACTTGACCTTTCACAACTACAACCTCAACCTCAAGGCCAACCCCTCCTTAAACCCTCAAGGTTAGGGAGCGGGTGGGTGGCAAGCCTTAGACAAGATTGTTAAGGATTTGGGTGACTCCAAAGGCGGACGGCTGCCGGAGGACCGACCAAGAGCTACGAAGCAGGGATTCCTGCATAGGGGTCACGGTAGAGACTTTCGCAGGTTTCGGGGAGCGCGCTTCACTCCTTATCAGCGGGGTCGGTTTCCTTCTCGGGGCTATTCCTTTCGAGGGTCCAGAGGTTTCAGTAGAGGAGTCTTTCATAGCCAACAGTCCGCAGCGAAAAAGTCACAATGAAATGAGGCCGGTCCAGGTGGAAATTCCGGTAGGCGGCAGGTTACAGCAGTTCCTTTCCACCTGGGCCAGTATAACCACAGATCAGTGGGTTTTGGAGATTATCAGGGATGGCTATGCCCTAGAATTCGAGCAGCGGGTTTCGGACGCCTTTGTCCTGTCGCCTTGTGGCCCACAGGCAAAGCTGGAAATGGTCGGGGAGACTCTCCGCCGGCTGTTGTGTCTTCATGCGGTGATTCCGGTGCCGGCAGACCAGTGCGGATTAGGTCGATACTCGATTTATTTTGTGGTCCCCAAGAAAGAAGGTTCTTTTCGCCCCATTCTGGATCTCAAGCACGTGAACCGTTGTTTGCGGGTGCCGTATGGAAACCTTGCGGTCGGTAGTTCGATCGGTTTGACCTGGCGAGTTTCTTGCTTCCATAGATCTCACAGAAGCTTACCTACACATTCCGATCAGGAGCGAACATCAGAAGTATCTCCGTTTCGCGGTGCCCATGGGTCATTTTCAGTTTTGGGCCTTGCCTTTTGGGCTTGCCACGGCGCCTCGCACCTTCACCAAGATTATGGTAGTGGTGGCAGCTGTGCTCCGGAAGGAGGGGATTCAGGTTCATCCCTACTTGGACGATTGGTTGATTCGAGCGTCCTCGCAGCAGGAGTCGCAGGTGGCCATAGCGCGAGTGGTGCAGGTCCTGGAGCAGTTAGGTTGGGTCATGAACTATGCAAAGAGCCATTTGGTTCCCGTTCGGCGATTGACCTACTTGGGGGCCTTCTTCGACACGGAGATAGGATCCGTTTTTCTTACGGATGACAGGGTACGCAAAATCTTGCGGCAGGTCTCGGCGTTTCTGGCTCCAACGGCTTGGAGGTACCTGCAATTGTTGGGGTCCATGGCGGCGTCCTTGGATCTGGTGCCTTGGGCCAGAACCCACATGCGGCCGCTTCAGAGCGCGTTGTTGTCTTGTTGGTCTCCTCAGGATCATCCTCTCTCCCGCAGGTTAGTCTGTCCACAGGACGTCCGTCTCAGTCTACAGTGGTGGTTGGTGCCAGCCCACCTGAAGACAGGAGTTCCTCTGGAGGTCTCCGATTGGGTATTGCTCACGACGGACGCCAGCCTCTCCAGCTGGGGGGCTCATTGTCTGGGTCGTGTCACTCAAGGTTCGTGGTCGGCAGTAGAGACCTCCTGGTCGATCAATCGTTTGGAACTCTGGGCGGTTCGGCTCGCGTTACAGGCGTTCGCGGCGATGCTTCTCGGGAGAGCTGTTCGGGTTTTCTCCGACAATCAAGTGACCGTTTCTTACATCAACCGGCAAGGCGGCACGGGCAGTGCTCTGTTGCTGGAGGAATGCCTGCAGTTGTTTCAGTGGGCGGAAGTCCATCTCACCGCGATATCGGCGGTGCACGTGGCAGGCAAGGACAACGTTCAGGCGGATTATCTCAATCGGCATCGTCTGGATCCAGGAGAATGGGAACTGGATGAGACGGTTTTTCAAGAAATCTCGCTGATGTGGGGACAGCCGGTTCTGGATCTTATGGCTACCCAGTCCAATGCCAAGGCGGCGCGGTTTTACAGCAGGCACAGGGAACACATGTCCGAGGGTCTGGATGGCCTTGTGCAGCCTTGGCCTCCGGATCAGCTCATCTATGTGTTTCCTCCATGGCCTCTCTTGGGAAGGGTCATCCAAAGAGTGGCAGCGCACAGCGGGACGGTGATTCTCGTAGCTCCCGATTGGCCTCATCGCCCTTGGTATGCCGATCTGATCAGACTGCTCATTGCCCCTCCCTGGCGGTTGCCCGCTCGCAGCGGTCTCTTGAGGCAAGGTCCGGTGCTCATGCCACAGGTGGATCGATTTTGTCTTACGGCCTGGCTATTGAGTGGAGCAGGTTGCGGCGCAAGGGCTACTCCAGCGCGGTAATAGCTACTCTGTTGCAGTCCCGAAGGCAGTCCACGTCGTTGGCTTACATTAGAATTTGGCGCTTATTTGAAGCGTGGTGCGTTGGGCGTGAGGTGCAGCCCGGGAAGGCGTCGCTGCCGGAACTTTTGGGTTTTCTGCAAGGCGGCTTGGATAAAGGTTTGGCTCTTAGTACCTTGCGAGTGCAGGTGGCGGCGCTGGCCTGTTACCGAGGACGGGTACAGGGCAGGCCTCTTGCTTCCCATCTTGATATGCTGCGTTTCTTAAGGGCCGCTAGGAATATTAGGCCTCTCAGGCGTTCGGTGGTTCCTCCTTGGGATTTGAACCTGGTGCTCCAGGCGTTGTCGGATCCGTCGTTTGTCGGACATCGGTCGGCGCATCTCCGAGAATTGTCCTGGAAGACGGCTTTTCTGGTGGCCTTGTGTTTCCGCGAGAAGGATTTCAGATCTTCAAGCTTTATCTTGCAAGGAACCGTACCTTCAATTTTCAGCTGAGAAGATGGTGTTGCGTCCGGTACCTTCTTTTCTTCCCAAGGTGGTTTCGTCGTTTCACGTCAATCAGGTAGTTTCCCTTCCTACGTTCGAGGGGTTGGGGAACAGTGGTTTCGATCGTTCCCTTAGACGGCTGGACTTGGGTCGAGTGTTGCGTAAATATCTCAAGGTAACGGAGTCTTTTCGTCAGTCGGACAGGTTATTTGTGCTCTACGGTGGTGCGGTGAAAGGTAAGGCAGCCCCTAAAGCCTCTATCGCTCGCTGGGTGAAGCATGCCATTCGCGCCGTGTACGAAGCGAAGGGCGTGCCAGTTCCGCAAGGTCTTCGAGCGCATTCAACCAGAGCTCAGGCGACCTCTTGGGCGGAGTATGCATTAGTTCCGCCGGTGGACATTTGTCGGGCGGCTACGTGGTCGTCGTTGCACGCATTTGCGAAGCATTATCGGTTGGATGTTCAGGCTCAGAATGACGCCAGAGTGGGCGCGGCGGCGCTGGTGACAGGTCTCGCAGGGCCCTCCCGTATTTAAGTACTGCTTTGGTACTTCCCAAGATTTCCTGGACTGGCCCGGAGAGACGACTAGGAAGAAGAAATTAGACCTTACCTGCTAATTGTCTTTCCTGGAGTACTCTCCGGGCCAGTCCAGGACCCTCCCTTAGTGTATCTGCGAGTTTCCGGGTTGTTGGAGTGGTTGTTTGCTTGCGTAGTGTCCCGTCAAGGGGCCGTACAATGCAGTGGCAGCGGATACTGCGATTCCCTTAGGGGGTATGGTAAAGAGTAAAACAGGGAAAAAAAAAAAAAAGGAAAAATTAACTAAATAAATAAATAACTCAAGCTCCTCTGCGGGGCAACTGCTTGTTTTTAGAGTGAAGAGTGCTTTTTTCCATCAAAAAAAAATAAAAAATAAAAAAAATAAATAAATAAAAAACGAAACGAAGTTCTGGAAATCGCGCAAGCAGAAAGTACCAGTCAGTGCTTTGACTGGTTTTCTCCTCATTCTATCGTAGTCTAGGTGGTTAAGTTTTGTTGTTTTTCGTTGTGAGTGTTCTTAGGGTTAGCTTCACTGCTTTGTTACCGAGAGACTGATTAGCTGACACCTAGGGGAGCTGGATGGGTTGTCGGTAAAACCTTGTCAGATTCCAGTCCTCAGCTGCTGGAGCGGATTGATCACCCAAGATTTCCTGGACTGGCCCGGAGAGTACTCCAGGAAAGACAATTAGCAGGTAAGGTCTAGTTTCTTCTTGCTGGTTATATCTCAGCCCTGCCTGTATTTCTACGTCAACTGTTCCTGTTATCTTATTATTTTTATTTATTTATTTGTTTATTCTCTGATTTATGGGGGAAACCTGAACGGCTTAGAGGTCCGAGTACGGACCAAGGGAGGAGGAAAGTGTTAATTTTCCAGTTGCTGGAGAGTGAGAGAGTGATTTCTGTGGGATTTGATAGAGAGAAACCTGAATGAGTGAGAGAGAGACAAAGGTTTTGAACAGCATTTTTGAACAGCATGGGCGGGGGTGTATCTATACTGAGCCTTCTGCAGTGTTTCCTTAAAAACTTTAAGAGGGGTTTCTCTGGTGATTATGTAATTGTAATGACCCCAGGTCGATGGGAAGTTTTATGTGAACTGGAATGCCCCCCCCCCTGTCTTTATAAGGTGCACCCAGAGGAACACTGCCATATAGTTCTGTCACGCTAGAAATGTTGGATTTTGCCGGCATGTCTGTTTGTGTGTGTGTGAATGAGAGGTCTTGAAACACAGACCAAGCGAGTGCGGACTCCTGATTAGCGCAGTTCCTGGCCGGGCGACCGCACCCAGGTCGCGAAAAGGAGGAAGCGTTTGGTGTTTGTCTACCTATTTGTTCCTAGGGCTGTAAGGACCCCTTACCTGCAGCCCGACTACCCGCCCCTACTGTCTGTTGTTGTATACGTCATTATGGGAGGGTCGGAGTTCATGCAAACTCTGTTGAAATGTATGAACAAGAATTTTAGCAAGGGATTTGCCGGAGACTATGGAATAAAAATGTCTCTGTCCCAATTAGAAATGCTTTGTGAGAGGGAGTGGCCTGTACTGGTCACTTTGTGGCCCCCTGGGGGTACTTTTGATGTTAGTATCATATCTTTCGTTCACCAGATTGTACGAAAAGAACACCCTGACCAGTTCCCCTATATAGATTCCTGGTTTAGTGTTTGTGAAAAAGAGCCCTCCTGGATGAAGCATTGTTATGAGGAACAGTGCAGGATACTTGTAGCAACCACAAGGGGGTCCGGAAGGCTGGGGAAAAGAAACTGCCTGTCTATTCTACCCCAGAATCTCCAGATATTTTAACCCGTCCACCCCAGTACCTTTATAGGCCAATCCCCTCAGCTCCGCCACCACCCCGGGCAGAGCCTGGCGCAGGGGGACACCTCCCTGCAGATTTACCCCAAGTAGTCCACCAGCCACCTCCGCAGCAGGAGGATGTGCACCCCCTCTTGACCGGAAGCCCCGGCTCAGTTCAGAGTGCCTCGGGAGGACCATCGTCCACCGACGACACTGCCAGCAGGGATTCATTTGCCAGTTCGGGGTCACTTACTGCTGACAGCCAAGGCCCGGGAGCAGAATTCCAACAATCCAGACCACCTTATACTTTCAGAAGTACAACAGCAAGTCAGAGGGATGGTCACGTTATGCCATTACGCCAGGTCCCAGGTCTACCTACTCTTAATGACCAGGACCAGGTGGTGGTGGGACCAACTAGTCTTGTTTATGTGCCCTTTTCCACCACTGATTTATTGAACTGGAAGACGCATTATGCATCCTATACTGAGAAGCCCCAAGATTTGATTGAATTAATGTCCAGTATTATGCAAACCCATCAGCCTACCTGGGCTGATTGTCGCCAGCTCCTGTCTACTCTCTTCACTACTGAAGAACGAGCACAGATTGTGCAAGCGTCTACCCAATGGTTAGAAGAAAATCTGGTAGGAGAAGCAGGCCTAGATCACCGGCAAGCAGCCGCCGTGGATTTTTCAAATGACGATCCTAGATGGGATCTGAACAGTGCCGATGGGGCTGCAGCCCTCACTCAGTTCCGCCAGGCCCTACTGCAAGGCCTGAAGAAAGGAAGCCAGAAGGCTATGAATATCGGAAAGGTAGCGGAAGTCATTCAGCGTCCAGACGAGAGCCCAGCGGCCTTTTATGAACGCTTATCTGAAGCCTATAGACTATATACCCCATATGATCCGGCAGCCCAGGAAAATTTGCGCATGGTAAATGCGACCTTTGTGAGTCAGTCCCAGGGAGACATAAGATGGAAACTTCAAAGGTTGGAAGGATTTGCGGACATGAATGTGGCCCAGTTAATGGAAGTTGCTCAGAAAGTGTTTGTGAATCGTGATCAAGAACGTCAGAAGAAAAGTGAACGTAAAATGAAGAAGAAAGCTGATTTCCTTGCTGCAGCTTTAGTTGAACGATGAGGAGGAAGTTTCTCTAACCGAAGGACTCGAGGACGTGGAAGGGGCTGAGGAGATGGTCGGCCCCCATTGGGCGCAAATCAGTGCGCCCACTGTAGAGAAGAAGGACATTGGAAGAATGAATGCCCGAACTTTGACTCTGCCTCCTGGAGGTGAGGAGGGAGCACACAGAGAGCAGGGGGGCGATTCCAGAATCGGGGAGGAATGTACTGCACATAGTTCCGACAAGATGAAGCAGCTATGGAGGGAATGGCAGCCGAAGGGGGCTACAGCATGTATGAAGACTAGGCCAGACCGGGCTCCAAGTTTCCCCTGGGTCCCCAGGAGCCTATGGCCAGTTTAAAAATTGGGGACCAATATAGGGACTTTATGGTGGATACGGGGGCCGAACATTCAGTGGTGGCTAAAGCAGTGGCCCATTTGTCTTCTCGAACTATCACCGTTGTCAGGGCTACTGGAACCAGAGCCACTAAACCTTTCTTGCAGAACCGCACCTGTGAATTAGGGGGATGGAAGATAGCACACCAGTTCCTGTATATGCCTGAATACCCAATCCCCCTCTTGGGCCGAGATATGCTCGCTAAGCTCCAGGCGCAGATATCCTTTGCTGAAGGGGGAGAAATGGAAATGACTCTGAACTCAAAATCTGCTGGCCTATTGGTGTTGACTGTCCCCCGTGAAGAAGAATGGCGGTTCTATAGTACATCTCCGACCAAGGCAGCCAGATCCCGTATACCCACCGGTGTTTTAGCTCTGCCCGAGGTGTGGGCGGAGGATAATCCTCTGGGCCTAGCGAAGAATGTTGCCCCTGTTCTCATCACCCTCAAACCAGGAGCGGAACCAGTGCATGTGAGGCAATACCCTCTTCTGCGACCAGCGATTGAAGGCATTCACTGTCATCTAATGAAACTATTGAAGTATGGACTTCTCAGGAAGTGCCAATCACCCTGGAATATCCCCCTCCTCCCAGTCAAGAATCCTGGGACAGGTGTTTACCGCCCAGTGCAGGATTTGAGATGAGTGAATGATGCAGTTGTAACCATACATCCAGTGGTACCAAACCCCTACACTCTCCTGGGACTGATTCCAGCTAAGGCTACTCATTTCACTGTCTTGGATTTGAAGGATGCTTTCTTCTGTATACGGCTAGCATTAACCAGCCAACTTTTGTTTGCCTTTGAATGGGAAGACCCTACTACAGGAAGACGGGGTCAACTCACCTGGACTCGACTACCCCAAGGATTTAAGAACTCACCTACTCTTCAGTGCTGCTCTCAACCAAGATCTTTCAAGTTACTCTGTTACTCCGGGAAAAAGAGTCCTCCTCCAGTATGTAGATGACCTATTGATAGCCACCAACTCTAAAAGCGAATGCTCTGGGCGTTTTGACCCAATCCCTCGGATCTTGGCAGTGACCTGTAGCGTATCTATCCAGACAACTGGACACTGTAGCAAAAGGATGGCCACCTTGCCTGAGAACCGTGGCAGCTACAACTCTCTTGGTGAGTGAAGCCGACAAGCTCACTTTGGGTCAGAGTCTCCAAGTAATGGTACCACATTCTGTCCTGACTCTTATGGAACACAAAGGGAATTACTGGTTCACAAATTCACGAATGCTGAAGTACCAAAGCATGTTGTGTGAAAACCACATGTCCCATTAAATGACCCTGAACGAACTTTCTTCGTGGGTGCAAGTAGTCTTGTCATCAACGGACAACGATGTGCTGGTTATGCAGTGGTGACCCTGGACATGGTAATAGAATCATCAGCTTTGGCCCCGGGGACTTCAGCACAGAAAGCTGAACTGATAGCCCTCACTAGGGCACTGATAATAGGAACAGGGCTGACTTCCGGTTTGGCAAATGAGCTGATCGGACGTGTGCTGATCAGCTCCGGGTAGCCTACCCCACAAAACAGCAATATTCTCCCACTTTTGGTGGAATCTCCTACTCCTAATCGCTAGCTGTGCTTAAACTTTTGTGGATCAGTAACGATACTTTACTAGCAGCGGTACCAGTGGTCCGATGGCGACGAAAACCCCGAGGAAGGAGAAGGCTCGGGTACCAGAGGCTAAAGGGGTGGAGAGCGTGCCTCGTAGCCCTGGCTCTAGTGATACTCCGGGGCTGGTGGCAGAGGTTTCTGCGGCAGTGGTGAAAGCCCTTGATGCTCGATTCCAGGAGCTATCGGAACAGATGCACAGTGTCGGCCAGAGTCTCACAGACTTTTCAGGCCGTGTTGAGCATGTGGAGACACGTGTGTCAGATATAGAGGACACGCAGAACTCGCTACAAGCCCGAGTGGCAGCCTTGGAGAAGATGGTCAAACAACAGGGCGAAAAGCTGGACGATCTAGAGAACCGGGGACGGCGTAAAAATTTGCGATTCGTCGGGATCCCCGAGACTGTGGCAGATAGCGCCCTGTATGACTTTATCCTGGCTTGGATCGCTAAACTTATGGGCGACAATGCTGGCACCTCCACGAAACTGGAACGGGTACACAGACTGGGCCCACGGAGAGAACACATACGGAGCCCGCGTGCTGTCATAGCGCGCTTCTTGGACTATCGGAGGAAGGAAGAAGTGCTTCGAGTAGCCCGGACCCGCAATTGGCAAGACCCTGACACGGAGCGCATATTGGTGTTTCAGGACTACTCGGTGCTTGTTAGCCAGCAGCGACGAGCCTATGCAGCGGTGTGCACCCAACTCCGGAAAAAAGGGGTGCGCTTCTCCCTCCTGTATCCTGCCCGGCTGCGGGTGGACTTCCAGGGTCGGCCTAAGTTCCTGACCTCACCCGCGGAGGCGGCCTCCTTTTTGGACTCTCTCGACGATATCAGCGGCCCCAGTCCTTGATCCGGTTGGTTGATGCCTCAATGGCAATTTAACTGAGGGACCCTTTGACTGAAGGACACGCTCAGAGGCCTGGGGCTGCCCCTCGCCTCTGGAGCTGTGTATGTGCTGTTTCTTCCCCCTTCCCCTCCCTTCCTCACCCCTCGGATTGAAGTATAGTTATTAAACTTTTGTATTAGTGGGATCGGGTAGTCGGGTGGTGTTGGTGGGATTGACGCTGAGAGATGCGTCTGTCTTCGATTCCTGCTACACTGTACCGCTTTGGTGCTACGTTCTAGCACATTAGTAGCAACATTGTTATTGCTGTTATTTTACCCTGCTTTTTAGATTCCAAGATGGCCGCCACCATGTGCTGCGGGTAAGAGAGAGCGGGGCGGAGCTCGGGTCGGGGGGATTGTACATGTGCTGGTGTGAGGGGTGTGTATCTGGCTGCGGGGGGAGGGGGGAGAGATTGTGCTGCCTCGAGGGGTTCTTGCCTAGCCCCTCCGCTACTTATTATGGCTACCGCGTTTTGCTACCCAGCACTAACGCTACGGGAGAGCACTTCACTCATACCCTGGTTTTAGCTGTAGCTCGCATTTCCCTTTCGATACTCAGTTGGCCACCGATATGTGTTGCGAGAGGAATTTGGGTTGAGCTGAATGTGGCTGAGTAAGTTGAGTGGTGGGTTGCGTGCGGGGGGAGGGGGGTGTATGCGTGATTGGGGGGGAAGGGGTGGTTGCTGCTGGCCCTCCCCACCCCAGATGTTGGCGGGGGTTGGGGACTCTGGAACATGCACTGAGACCCGAGGGGCTACCTTGGACCCACTGAGCTCTGCATGTGTGCCAGACGCGATGGAATGCAGAGGGTCCTTCTGCGCCCTGGGGAGGGTGGAGGGCACTGATGGGATTGGGGTGCTGAGCAAGGCTGTGGGTAGGGGTTGCTTGAACGCCTAGGAGGAGTCTGTACAGGTTATGCTAGGGGTAGCCCGTTTGCCAAGGAAGTTTGTCCGACCTGTTGGACGGACTGGCAGTGGTGGGTTGGGGGGAGGGGGGGAGGAGGGGGTGGACTGGGGGTGGGTGGGGGGGGACTATGGGGGTAGGGGTGGGGGGGACAGGTGTTACTTTGGGAACTTACTATTGGCAGCAGGGTCCTCGCTGGAGGGCTGCTCTGGGAGGGCTCCAGGCTGGGGGGGCCCTCTTTCTTCACATGGGACTGTATTCATGCACAGACCTTGACGCTGCCCCGTTGCACTGAAAGTCCTCTCCTGGAATGTTTGTGGCTTGGGGAGTCCTATCAAGAGATACAAAATTTTGCAAGCCTTGGCCAGGCATCACTGTGATATTGCAATGCTCCAAGAAACCCACCAGACGGCGGAGGAACATGCCAAACTTTGTAGGAATTGGGTGGGACAGGTGTGGGGTTCGCCAGCTAAAGGAGTTAAAGGGGGTGTGGTTATTCTGGTCCACAAGAGTCTTCGCTTTGTGGCAGACACCATCCGATCGGATGCGGCTGGGAGGTCCCTTTTGGTCTCAGGCCTCCTAGAGGGACGGCAGGTGATCCTTGGGAACGTGTACGGCCCCAATGCTTGTGACCCTGGTTTTTTTAGTGGATTGGCGTCGGAGATTGAGCAACTGCCTGAATGCCCCCTGATCTTAGGGGGGGACTTCAATGCGGTTCTGGAGGTCGACCTGGATACCTCTAGGGGGGGGGAGGTGCGGGAGAGAGTCTTGTCGTCTCGAGTGCTGCAACGCTTTTGTAAACGGCTGGGCTTAATCGATCCCTGGCGACTACTCCACCCCTTAGAAAGGGACTATACCCACCAATCTCGGGCCCATGGTACCAGCGCGCGCATTGACTACCTTCTTCTCTCCGCCGCGTTATTTGCCACTACGGGCGACGCCCAGATTGGCCCCCTAGAGGTCTCCGATCATGCCTTGATCTGGATGGATTTGCATTGGGGGGAAGAAGTCCCATATGCACGGATCTGGAGGTTCCCTCTGGGACTCTACTACGACCCGCAATTCCATCAGTTTATCCGGCAACGGTGGAAGGAGTTTATCAGCGACCATCAGGTCCATGCGGATGACCCCGAATTGGTGTGGGAGACAGCAAAGGTGGTTCTTCGGGGGGATATTATAGGGTTTGCCGCTCGCAAGCGCCGAACCCTAGCTGCGCGCATCATTGCACTTGAGCGTCGGGTGACTACACTCCGTCGCAGATGTGCTCATGCCCCCTCCCCCGCTCTTAGGAAGCAGTTTTGGGAGGCCCAGGTGGACCTCAATGAGTTACTGCACCAACGCGCCAAGAAATCGGTTCTTTACTATAAATATCGGTTACATTGCTACGGGGAGAAACCTGGGAGACTGCTGGCGCGCTGTTTGAAGGGTCGACGAGGCTCTGCCTTGGTGGCGGCGCTTCGGGATGATCGTGGTTGTGTGCATAAAAAGAGGGAGGACATAGCTAAGGTTTTCAGAGGCTTTTTTCAATCTTTGTATAGTGCGGAGCCTGGGCCTGCTGAGACAATGTCTACCTACCTGGCTGGCTTGGATTTGCCCCGGCTTTCGGAGGAACAGCGGCGGAGTTAGATCAGCCTATTACCTCGCAAGAGATACAATCCGCTATCTCGGTGGCCAGCTGTTGTAAAACACCGGGACCGGATGGGCTCGGTGCAGAATTTTACAAACTCCTTAGCGATTGTGTGGGCCCGATGCTACGCGAAGTTTTTAGTGAGCGGGCGGAGCGTGGGTCCTTCCGCTGGGGGCAAAACCATGCCCGCATCATCCTGATTCCAAAACCAGGTAAGGACCCACTATCGGCGGCCTCCTACCGCCCTATCTCCCTCCTGAACTTTGATTTAAAATTATTAGCGAAGGTGTTGGCTGCCCGCTTGGCGGGTGTGCTGGGACACCTAGTTCATGAAGCACAGGTAGGGTTTGTGAGGGGACGATACGCGGTTCGGAACCTCCGGAAAATCTTGGCCTCTTTGGAATGGGTCCATTCCCGGCAACAGGCTTCGCTTCTCATTAGTTTCGATGCAGAGAAGGCCTTTGATAGGGTCGATTGGCAATATCTCTGGACCCTTCTGCCGCATTATGGTCTGGGCACTGATTTTTGTCGCTTAGTGCAGAGCTTATATATCTCTCCAACGGCGGGTATTCTGTGCAATGGAGTGCTCTCCGACGCCTTTGCGTTGGAGAGGGGCACGCGACAGGGTTGCCCTCTCTCCCCCTTGTTGTTTGTCCTTTCCTTGGACCCCTTGATTCGCGTTATCGAGGAATCGGAGGGGATCCGGGGGGTGCGGGTGGGCCAACAGGAGTTTACCGTTTCAGCTTTTGCCGATGATTTCCTGGTACACCTGTCCCGCCCGGGTGCTTCCTTGCAGGCCCTTCTGGGTGAATTCACGCGATTCGGGACCTTCACTGGGCTCCGCATCAATAGGGACAAGTCGGAGGCCCTGGATGTCTTGGGGCTTCTACGTAATGATTGGGGGGGGGAGTTCCCTCTTTGATGGGCGGACGATGAATTTGTGTACTTGGGCATCGTGTTGCCCCGGCGCCCCCAGACGTTATATGCTTGTAACTTTGATCGTTTCTCGAGACGCCTGTTCACACAATTAAGGGCATGGGATTCGCTACCTCTGTCGCTTCCTGGGCGTATAGCGGCTATACAAATGATTATCCTACCGCGGCTTTTATACTGGTTGCAGACTCTCCCCGTCTGGCTGCTGGGTCGGGATCTTCGTCGGCTGGAGACCTCTATTAAAGCGTTCCTGTGGAAAGGGAAACGGGCGCGCATCCCCTGGGTCCGGTTATTGGGGCCGTGGCGTCAAGGGGGAATGGGGTTGCCGGACCTGAAGTTGTACGGCCTGGCCTGTCAGGCTCGGCACCTGGGGGACTGGCTGGGGGGTACCGAAGTATATACGCCCAGGGCGTTGGAGGAGAGCTTAGTCCACCCCTTTACCTTGTTGGGGGTCCTTCATGAACCGAAGTGTCAGCTACCTGGGGGTATACTGCGGAGTGCATTGGTGGACTCTGTTAAACGGACCTGGCAACAGCTTAATAAGTATTGGAACGAATCGTGGAGGGTCTCCAGCTGGTTGCCCCTCCAAGGGAACATCAATTTTCCTCCCGGCTCGGAGACGGCGACCTTTCGGGATTGGGGGTTGCGAGGCATACGACAGGTGGGGCATTTGATGGATTCTCTGGGGGAATGTAAGTCCTTTCAGACGCTGAGTCGGGAATATGACCTGCCTACTAGGCACTGTTTCGCATACATGCAGGCCTCTCACTATGTCGCCTCTCTACCGCGGGGAGCACTGCAAATCGAACGATCCGCCAAAATCGTAGAGTTTTTTGGCTTGGGAGAAGACTGCTCGCCCTCGATCTCTGCGTTGAAACTTCGCCTGGACAGTTTTCGGGCACGCCCTGATTATAGGGGGGTCGAGGTGGCTTGGGAGGCTGAGTTGGGGGGGGAAGTTGGCCCGGGATTGGTTGGAACGGCTTTGAAACGGATCGTACATGTTGTGCAGGGGTCTCGCTGGAGAGAAGTTCAGTTTAAATGTGTGACTAGAGCTTATTTCTCTCCACGGAGGGCTTTTCGCAGCTGCCTGCCGACGGACGGTAGCTGCCCTCGTTGCTCCGAGCCCTTGGCCACTCTACTGCATATGTGGTGGGGATGTCGGCGATTGCGTTCCTATTGGGCTAAGATAGGAGCCTTTCTGAGTAGGTTACTGCAGATGCAACTGAGATGGACTGGCTTCTTTGTGGTGCTGGACCTAATGGGACCTCCCTGCCCAGCCAAGCGAGGGGAAAGGCTCTTAATGCGGAAGGCTTGTCTGGTGGCGAAGGGGCCGATACTCCGCCTGTGGCGGGATCACCAACCGCCTACCTTTGCGGAGTGGCGGAACAGTTTCCACCATTTGATGTTAGCGGAGCGCTGGATGGCGCGGGGCAGTGTCAAGCGCTGGGCGATATTTATGTCCATTTGGGAACCCTATATCCAACAGCTCGGGGCTCGTAGTCGCAATGAGATCCTTCAGCTGGGGACCTGAGGTATTTGCATGATGGCATTGTAGTTGCTGCTGCTGTGGTATGTCTGACTTTTACACTGTCCTCGGGGTGGGTGGGGGGGGTGGGAGGGAAGGGTGGGGGGGAGGTATTGGGTTGGGATAAAATGTAATAAACCACCTGTTGTATTTCCTTTTGTCGCGCCCTGGGGGGATAAGAGTACACCCCCCCGGGCTGCGGTTGTTTGCTGTTTTATTGTTGTTTTCTGGTGGAATTTAAATAAAGCATATAAAAAAAAAAAATAGGAACAGGGCTCCGCTTGAATGTGTACACAGTTTCCAAGTATGCCTTCACCACATTACACGCCCATGGAGCCCTGTACAAGGAACGTGGGTTAATAACCTCAGGAGGCAAGTCTATTAAATATGGTCCTGAGATATTGACCCTACTAGATGCTGTATGGGCCCCCAAACAAGTAGCAGTAATGCACTGCCGAGCTCATCAGGCAGGGGAAGGAGAAGTTTCACGAGGAAGTAGGTTTGCTGACGCTTCTGCTCGAGAAGTGGCCATAACTGGACAAGCTCCTGCCACCTACCGGACGCTGGCAGGTCTACGTACAGCAGAAGCTTGAGGAATCTGCAACCCTACTCCTGTCACCAACCGGAAGCTGACAGGTCTACGTACAGTGGAAGCTGTGGAAAAAGAGAACTTCAGTAAAGAATTTGCAAATTTCTAGACTAATTCATTGAGATATTGTAATCATGATATATCTATGTATTTATGTTGTACTTATGGTAGCCCTGGGGGCCCTTAGAATGCCCACTGATATACCTCCTTGTATCACGTGTTATGGACCAGCCACATGGGCGAATGATGGGTCCTGGGGATACCGCACTCCTGTTTAGGTTTGAAGACTATGGTGTTTGCAGTTTTACTAATGGCAGCTATGTGTTTACTCCTTCCATGTTTTCTGCCTCTTTGTTTACGTATGGTCACCTCCATCGCTGACAGTACCGTTGAACGTAAGACAGCAGCACGGGTACTAGCCATGTGGAAGTATCAAGCTATACCCCGAGAAGAAGCATCAGTTTGCACAGGGTTTGATATGTGATTATTTTCTCACCCTCTTTTATTTGGGCTGAGAATAATCAAAGGGGGGAATGTGGTAGGCTATGGCCTGTAAACTAGGCCTAGACCCCAACCCCCACCTGAGACTAGTGTTGAAGAGGAACCAGAGTTTGAGAAACTGCTTTAAACTGCTTTTGAAAAGTTTGTATAATTCCTTTATGCTGATGATAGATGTGTTCCTGCATTCCCTGAGCTAGAAATGGCCTTGAAGTAGAAATGTATCAATGTCTAAGACTATGCCTTTGTTAGAATTGTGGTAGGCTATGGCCTATGATAGCCTGCAAATATGAAATGCCTGTAAGCTAGGCCAACCCCCATCTGAGAAAAACCAAAGTCTGTAAAAGTTTGAGAAAACTGCTTTAAACTGCTTAGCAAGACGTTTTTCATGAATTCATAAATCCTTTATTATTCTCTTGTGTTCTGATGATAGAAATGTTTCAATACTTGCATTCCTGGAGCTAGAAACGACCTCGCAGTAGAATTGTATCAATACCTAGAAACTGTGCCATTGTTAGAACAATCCTAGAAGGGGGAACCGAGAGCTAGGCAACCGATTGGACAAGTGCAGGGGGCATTGGGACCAATAGAAAGTCTGCATGTATCAAACTGAAAAGAAATGTATAAAATGAATATGTTTCTGTAAAAACTTCGCTCAGTCCTTTTTTGGATGCTTTACTGTCTGAGCCTTGTGCACAATAAATTGGCTTGGACCCTGCAATTGACTCCTGGATTTATTCATTGTTTGCACTTCCCTGCTTCATATTCTTGGTGAGTTGGCCGGGAATGTGCGAGTAGTGGATGGTATTCAAGTGAATATTCCACGTATTTCGCCTCCAGGTTTGGCCCGGTTGGAACCGTGTCTTTCCGACCGCAGGGGAAACCTCTGGCACCACCGGTCCTCTTGTATCGGGGAGGGTTCCGCCTTGCCTCGGCGGACCACTGGGTCCAGCTGGCCAACACCTCCGAACCCGAGGGGAGTCCAGGATCCAACCCATGAACTGGTTTGGTATCGGGAACCGGATCCAGTGAGTAGACATTTTCTTGTTCCATAGCCAGTGAGGCCTGGGGAAAGTCTTGCATGAGTACGCGAGACTAATTTGGTATAGACTAACTGGGAAAATCTTGCATGTGTGCGCAAGACGAGAGAGCTTGATCACCTCTCATAAGGGCGGTCCTAGTACGCTCTGCATGAGTTTGCGGAGCAGAAGCCACCGACCCTTTGGTTGGGTTAGTCAGTAAGACCTTGGGCATTTGAAAAATTTCTTGTTGCTGGCATGTTTGTCTGTGTGACTGAGAGGTCTTGAAACATAGACCAAGTGAGAGCAGACTCCTAAGTAGCGTAGTTCCTGGCCGGGCGACCGCGCCCAGGTCGCAAAAAGGAAGAAGCGTTTGGTGTTTGTCCCCCCCCCCCCATTGTTCTGTGGGCTGTACAGACCCCTTACCTGCAGCCATACTACCTACCCTTACTGTCTGTTGTCATGTACGTCACTAAGATTATGGGAGGGGCGGAGTCCACGCAAACTCTGTTGAAATGTATGATCAAGAATTTCCGTAAAGGATTTTCCGGAGACTACGGAATAAGAATGTCTCCATCTCGATTAGAAATGCTCTGTGAGAGGGAGTGGCCGGTGCTAGCTACTTCATGGCCCCGTGAGGGCACCTTTGATATTGGTGTAATCTCCTGTGTTCATCAGATTGTACAAAAAATGTTCCCTGATCAGTTCCACTACATAGACTCCTGGCTGAGTATTTGTGAGAGGCAGCCCTCGTGGATGAAGCGTTGCTACGACGAACAGTGTAGAATATTAGTAGCAACCACTAGGGGGACCCGGAAGTTTGAGGAAGGGAAGCCACCTGTGTATTCTGCCTCAGAGTCCCCAGAAATCCCGGCCCGTTTACCCCAGTATCCATATAGGCTAGTTCCATCAGCTCCACCACCTGAAGCAGAACCTAATGAGGTAATCCAGCAATTACCGCTGCAGCGGCAAAGGAAGCCCACTTCCCCTAGTGATAGCCCCGAGTCTGGCCCAAGTACATCAGGAGGACCAGGGTCCTCCGATGACACTGGGAGCGGAGGCTCTCCTGCCAGTTCAGGGTCACCTGCCAAGGAAGCCTATACCCAGGAACCGTATGATTTAAAAAGTGTAACCCCGAAGAAGAAAGCAAGGCGCCTAATGCCATTGCGTCAAGTACCTGGTCTACCTATCTTAAATGAACAGAGCCAGATGGCGCCAGGACCAACCAGTCTAATCTACGTACCTTTTTACACTACTGATTTATTGACCTGGAAAACGCATTATGCGTCCTATACTGAAAAACCCCAAGAACTGACGGAGTTAATGTCTAGTATAATGCAAACTCATCAGCCCACCTGGTCTGATTGCCACCAGCTCCTGTCCACTCTCTTTACTACCGAGGAGCAAGCGCGAATTGTGCAAGCAGCTATCCGCTGGTTAGAAGAGAATCCCGTAGAGGGGGGGGAAATGAATCTCCCACAAGCAGCCGCCGCAGCTTTCCCAAATGAAGATCCTAGATGGGATCCGAATGACGAAAGGGGGGGGGGGGCGACGGCCCTAACTCGATTTCGCCAGGCCTTGTTGCAGGGCCTGAGGAAGGGAGGCCAGAGGGCCATGAATATCGGGAAGGTATCAGAAGTTATCCAGGGTCCGGATGAGAGCCCAGCGGCCTTTTATGAGCGGTTGTCTGAAGCCTATAGATTGTATAACCCATACGATCCAGCCGCCCAGGAAAATTTGCGTATGGTAAACGCAGCTTTTGTCAGTCAGTCTCAGAGAGATATAAAACCAAAGTTACAGAAACTGGATGGATTTGCGGGCATGAATACAGCACAGTTAATGGAAGTTGCTCAGAAAGTGTATGTGAATCGTGAAAATGAACGTTACAGAGAAAGTGAACGTAAAATGAAGAAGAAAGCAGATCTCCTTGCTGCCGCTTTAGTTAAACGACGTGGAGGAGGTTTTCCTAGCCAAAGGAGTAGAGGATGTGGAAGGGGCCGTGAAAATAATCGGACCCCACTGGGTGCGAATCAGTGCGCCCATTGCAGAGAAGAAGGACATTGGAAAAGTGAATGCCCGCATCTTGACTCCATCCCCAGGAGGGGAGGAGGGAGTCCCTGGAGAACAGGAGGTCGATTTCAGAGTCGTGGAGGAATGAACCGAGCACAGTTCCAGCGAGAGAGGGAAGAAGCTATTGAGGGAGTGGCAGTTGCGACAGGCTATGACATGGATGAAGACTAGGCCAGACCGGGCTCCAAGTTCACCCTGGGTCCCCAGGAGCCTATGGTCAGTTTGAAAATAGGGGACCAATATATGGACTTTATGATGTATACAGGAGCTGAACATTCAGTGGTGGCAAAGCCGGTGGCCCCTCTTTCCTCTCAATCTGTCACCGTTGTTGGGGCCACTGGGGCTAGGGCCACTAAGCCTTTCCTGCAGAACCGCACGGGTGAACTAGGGGGACAGAAAATAACGCACCAGTTCCTGTATATGCCTGAATGCCCTATTCCACTCGGGCTGAGATATGCTTGCCAAGCTCCAGGTGCAAATATCCTTTGCTGAAGGAGGAGACATGCAGATGACTGTAAATCCAAAACCTCAGCTAGTTCCTGTATACCCCCCAACCTTTTAGCCCCGCCTGAAGTATGGGCAGAAGATAATCCACCTGGCCTAGCGAAGAACATAGCCCCTGTCATTGTCACCCTCAAGCCAGGAGCAGAACCAGTGCATGTGAAGCAGTATCCTCTTCCTCGACCAGCCATTGAAGGTATCCACTGTCATCTGATGAAACTGCTGAAGTATGAACTTCTCAAGGAGTGCCAGTCACCTTGGAATACCCCCCTTCTCCCAGTCAAGAAACTTGGGACAGGGGATTACCGCCCAGTACAGGATCTGAGGCGAGTGAATAATGCAGTTGTAACTATACACCCAGTGGTACCAAATCCTTATACTCTCTTGGGACTGATCCCCACTGAGGCTACTCATTCACTGTCCTGGACCTGAAAGATGCCTTCTTCTGCATACGCCTCGCCCCCTTCAGTCAACTTTTGTTCGCTTTTGAATGGCAAGACCCCACAACAGGAAGGCGGGGTCAACTTACCTGGACTCGATTACCCCAAGGATTTAAGAATTCACTTACTCTCTTCAGTGCTGCTTTAAATCAAGATCTCTCAAGCTACTCTGTGAACCCAGGACAAAGGGTTCTTCTCCAGTATGTGGACGATCTGCTCATAGCCACAAATTCAGAAAGTGAATGTCTACAAGCCACCAGTGAACTCTTGCACCTTCTAAATGAGGCTGGATACAAAGGGGTATGTTTACTAAAAGCCGCACAATTGCGTGCCGCACAATAGCGCACGGAAACGCGGCACTCAAACGCTCAGAAACGCTCTTAAACGCCCCGCAAAAGTGCGCGTGGGCCCCGCACAATTGCGCGCCGCACCAACGCACCCCGCACAAGTACCCGGCCCGCAAATGTCCGATAGAGGCGTGGAAAGGCATTCTGAGGGCGGAGGAAGGCTCCCGAGGGGCGGAGAGACGGGGTCAATGGGCGGGGAAAGGGAGGGGAGAGGCTCCCCGCACATGATCGGGGCCGAATTCACAGGTTAAAAATAGCGCGAGTGAAACACTCATGGTAGAGGGCATTTAAAGGGAAGAGAAACCATTTCGCGTCAGCAATGTACAGGGAAACCGGGGAAACCTGCAAAACGTGAGCAGTGTGATACATGTGCACAGAACAAAAGTGCAAATAAAGATAGAAAAAGACCCAAACAAAAATATTAAAAATAGGAAGGCAGCTGGGGAACCCGATAATAATGGGCAAACATAAGAAACACACCCAGGAAAGCTCAAAGAAAATGAAATGAAGGTTGGAAGGGGCTACGGAGGGGAGACCCTTCCAAAAACCATTTCCTTTTTTCTGAGCCTTCCTGGGAGTGTTTGCTATGGTTGCCCATTAATATCACTGTTGCCCAGCTTGGTTATATGTATCCCCAGTTGTTCGTGGTCGGTTGAGGGGTGTATTTGCACTTATGTCACCAGACATGGTGACGGAGCCCACAGTACAAATGTTTCTGACTCTGTTGGTCAGGTTTCCCACCCCCAGGGACTGCACTATCACTGTGGCCACAATGTGGTGCAGCGGACAGAGGCCGTACCTCTAGGACCAGAGGGTCACAGGTTCAAATCCAAGCTGGGGCTCCTGCCAACCCAGTCCCCATATTTTACCCACCACTAAACAGAGATAGTACAGACACTCCTTTATTGCAGAGAACATAAGCATGGTTCACACACCCATTTTGTACCCAACACCGCACACACACCATAACAATGGGCATTACCGACAGCCGAGTCCCCCAAATGCAGTCCTGGAGTGCCACAACGCAATCAGGTCATATGCTTTTCCAAGATACGGACATGCCAGCATGTTGGCGGTAGGGTACAGGTGGTGGAGGGGGCAGTGGCTGCTAGCCACAGAAGACAGTGGCCGAGCCATGTGCAGGCTGGCACGTCCACTGCAACATAGGCCCTGTCGGATGTACAGTCATGGACTTCCCAGGGAATTCAGCTAATCTGTGGCAACACAGTGGTGCAGTGCACACAGACAGTGTGTGCAGGAACAAAAGGTCACAGGTTCAAAGCCCAGCTGGGGCTACTACCAATCCTGTCCACATATTTACCCCACAACTAAACCATGTTAGTAAGGGCAATCCTTTATTGCTGGGGACATACGCATTGGTCATACGCCATCTTTTACACCACCAAGCACAGACACTATGACCAGGGGCATTACCTAGAGCAGAGTCTCACAAATGCAGTCCTGGAGGACCACACACCATTCAGGTTCCATGCTGCCACACATACAAATAACTGTGCTGTATATCTATGCACCACCTCCATGGCATGTAGATGTAGCTCATGCATATTCATGAGGGACAGCAGGAAACCCCAACCAGTGTATTGCAAACCTGGACTGGATTTGGGAACCTCTGCCGTACAGCAGCAGCCAACAGGGGCAGACACACCCACACCCACAGGCCCCATTGGCCAATGCCTCCTGGAGAGGCAGGACATTGGGCCCTGCGTGCAGCACCCAATACCAGCACTTGCATACCTTAGCAATGTCACCCTACACCTGGGTATATGGTACACAGCTCTCAAACGTTTGCTATGAGTACTGGCAGATAGATATCCCTACGTTACGCACAGTCTGCTCTTTGAGCTCCATCATAACAATCTATCTGATGTCTGCGGTGTGTGCGTCAGGTCTGGCCCCTGACAGTGTTTACCACCCTGGGGAGTGACCCCCAACCGTACTGCATACCATACCCATGCCTGTACTGTGCCCAGGACTGGTGTGGTGGGCAAGGATTCTGAACCCCTCTATAGTAGCACAATGCTGGCATACGTGTGGGAGTGTGTGGTCTGTCTATACAGTGTGTGTTGGCTGCAAACACTGTCCACAGCCCACACTGCCAGCACTGTTGCCAGTTTTGGCCTGATGATGTGCATAATGAGCAGCAAGGTACCATGGGTATAGCTCAGACAGGGTGGGCTGGCCAGGATGCATCTGCACAGGGCATAGGGCACTGGCAGGGACATTGTAGTGGCCGTCCACCACCTCCACAGACAGGGTGACCTCTGTATGTGCTGCTGGGCTTTCACTCCACCCTGACTGTGCAGTGACGGCAGCATGGCTAGGCACCCCCATAGTGCTTCATAGCATTTCCCTCATGTGATATATGGGTCACCTGTTGGGGCCTAGTCACGGATGTATCTGGTGGTGTGTGTTGCCATCCCAGTTGTGGGTGGATGCATTTCCCGCGGGCCTAACCAGCCGACTGTTCGCAGCTGGTATGTGCCCTGGTGGAGTGCCGTGCAGTGGCTGATGGCTTGATGCAGGGGAATATCAGATGGTGGTGGGGTGCATCTTAGCATATCCAGGCCTACTGTCTGTCTGATATTGTGGTCTGGGTGTGTGTGGGGCTGCTTGGACTGCCCTGTAGGGTGTCTGTTCCCCAACAGGACTGGGGTTGATGGTCCACTCTACTGCCAACATTGCAGGGGGGGGGGGGAAATCTGTTGATGGGAGACCCTGTTTGCCGCCCTCGAGGGGGGGGGGGTGTGGTGTGGTGTGGTGGTTGGTGGTACATGGCCCACCTAGGGGTACGTGGGGGTTCCCCTGACTGAGACAGACAGAGATATCCAAGGTGTTCCTGCAGAAACTACCTATCTGACAGATTACAACTGATTTGGAGCTCTGCCATGGCCTCTCTCAGCCATGGAGGGTGCTGTGGACCTGGTCCAGGGCGCCTCATCGCACACTCAGGGTGAGCACAGTTCCCGCACAGTGTGACTGTGTGTAGCTACTCTGTGCCAGTTAAACACCCGGTCAGTACCTCCTACCTGGCCAAGGTGCTGTGTGGGTGCACACGGACACGTCCCCCTACCAGGCCGGGGAGCTGTTGGGGTGCATTCCCCATCTTGTGTTCATCTGTGGACAGCTGATTTGCATGTGCAGTGCATCATGGGTATGGGTGGCCTAACCCTATCCTGGTTACCACAGCAGACTGTCTGTGTGGTGACATGCAGGCTCTCTGCAGCCAGCCAGGGGCTTGCTGGCAGCTATATAGCTGTAGCCCAATGGTTACTTCACTGCCTGTGGAGCCAGAGGTAATGGGTTCAAGCCCACAGTGGGGTTATTTGATAGGGTTGTCCAAAGCTTTTTTTAGATTTAATGTACATATGTTGCTGCCATCAAACACACCCTCAGTGTACTGTACCCATAAGGTGCCTCTGAGGGTGCTTTATAGGGCACCTTATGGTTGCTGTCCATATAAGGTGCACTATACATTATCCTGTGATGCAACATATATGGTGCCCTATAGGGGACATTCTAGGGTGCCTTGGCGGACAGTGAACTTTAACATGTGCCTTATGGCCGCCTTATGTTAACACGCTTTGTGAGTGCGTTTGCTAGTAGTGATAACTGAAATAAAAATAAATTGCCCCCTACAGCACTCATCCCCATAATATGCACTGCCTCAGTGAGCCTTCTTCATTGGGCACTGTGGGGGATTGAACCCCTGATCCCTGCACCATTGGTCAGTGTCTTAATCATTGTGCTGTGGCTCTGGTCCTGTGCTTGGGCATCAGCGCACTGCCTTATGCCGCCCAAAATTAATATGCCTCCTAAAGCACCTTTACCCATTAAAATTAATGCCTCAGCCAGCCCTTTTTGTTGCACACAATGGGGAATTGAACCCATGGCAGCTGCACCAGCTGTCAGTGTCTTAACCATTGTACTATGACTCTGTTCCTTTGTGTGTGCATATCAGGGCGCCACTAAGCCTTCCCACACACTATTTTGCACGGCGCACATTAGCGCGCCGCGCAAATGTGCGATCGCTTACTCCCGTTTTTTTTCTTTTTTCTGCCTGACCCGCCCACTCCTTATATGGCACAGGCACACTACCGCAGCCCCGCATGTTAGGAATGTTTAGTAAACATGCCCCAAAGTCTCAAAAGCCAAGGCGCAATTATGTCAAACTGAAGTTAAATATCTAGGATTCCAGTTGTCCAGCGGAATTCGACGCTTGGGACCGGAACGCAAAGAAGCTGTATGCAGTATTCCCACTCCAACCACCAGGAGGCAAGTAAGAGCCTTCCTGGGGGCCGCAGGGTACTGTCGTATATGGATCCCCAATTTCGCTCTGCTGGCAAAACCATTGTATCAAGCTACCAAAGGAATGGAAAGGTCTCCATTGGAGTGGGGACCTGAACAGGATGCAGCATTTCAATCTCTAAAGGCCGCTCTGATGTCATTACCAGCTCTGGGTCTACCAGATGTCCAGAACCTTTCCGTCTCTATGTTCATGAGTCGCAAGGAAATGCTCTAGGAGTGCTGACTCAATCTCTTGGATCTTGGCAACGGCCAGTAGCCTATTTGTCAAAACAGTTGGATGTGGTTGCAAAAGGCTGGCCCCCTTGTTTGAGAGCTGTTGCAGCCACAGCCCTCCTAGTGAGCGAAGCAGACAAGCTCACTCTGGGATAAAATCTTCAAGTTACTGTACCACATTCTGTTCTGACCCTTATGGAACACAAAGGAAGTTTCTGGCTCACAAATTCACGAATGTTGAAGTATCAGAGTATGCTATGTGAGAACCCCCAGATACAATTGATGGTCAGTCAAGCTTTGAATCCTGCTACGTTGCTCCCAGTTGGTCCTGGCCCCCCTGATCATGACTGTTTAGAAATTATGGACACTGTATTCTCAAGTCGCCCGGATTTGACTGATGTCCCCATCTGTTCCTGTTCTTGTTCCCAGGCTTGTTCTCGAGCCTCCGCTTGTTCCTGTTCCTGTTCTCTCTCTTGTCCCCCTTCTTCCTATTCCTGATTCAAATGAGTGCTTTTTATCTTCCTTTCCCTTAGGGCTTAGCTTTGCCCCTCCCCCACCAAGGTGTCTACTATTGAGCTCAGAGCATGGGGATAATTTGCAGCTTGGGCGGGGCTGCTGCACTCGTGACTGAGTTTGTTTACATCTCCCCTGACAACCTGTAGCCATGTGTTTTGCTTGCCTGTCAGAATCTGACGTAACCTCCTCAGTTTCATCTAGCTCCATATCAAGGGACGGGTCTTCCCCATTACAAAGTTCAATGTTCTCAATATTTCAGTTAATCTCTAAAGACTGAAGTCATGATGTTCCTCTACTACTGTTTTATGGGGGCGGTAGCCCTGGGATCCCTGGAAAAGACTCTTGCCCTACCCCCTTGTGCCCTACCCCCTGTATAACTACCACCCGAACTGGGATAAAGGTCACTCAAACTTTACTTTATCATTCCTATTATACTTGCACTGGTATAGTTAGCCAATGCGTGTATAATGGGACAGAATTAAATATCTGTACGAAAGGAAAGAGTAAAACTTGTTTCAGTCCTCATCAGAACCCCTCTGTACTGGCGTTGCGCTGGAATAATGAGGAGGGGGTCCTCATAAATGCCACACGTCAACTCTCCGATCCCACAAGACCCGTTATCCTGAATTTTGATGCCTGTGATGTGATAAATAGGAATGCTTACTACAAGTGTGGGTCTTGGGAACAAGCCTACTATTATGATGATAAATATATGTGTCCTGAAGGAGCATACGGATGGGGATGGTGTACTGGAAAGTATTCCCCAACCATCTACAGCAAGTCATCTAAAGATGCCTACTTCTGTCCGAAGTGGGAATGTGTGTATTATGCTACTTGGTCTGGTGGGCCTACGGGACAAGATGGAGATAATTGCAAAGCCAGCTTAGAAAGATTATCATTACCTGAGCCTCAGAAGTGCAAGAAAGGTGCCTGTAATCCCTTACAGCTCCTCATACTTAACCCTAGCCAGTGGAAGCAGGGGTTCAGATTTGGGTTACGTATAGCAGGAGGAGGCACAGATCCTGGAACCTTTATATATATACAGCTAAATACTAAGACCCATGTAGCCGTACCTTATCCTTTTATGAGGCCATGCAGGCGGAATTTGCAATCCCTCACACCTCCCAAAACTTGTTTATTGAACTCGCTGGGGCAGTAGCATCTAGTCTCCACATTTCTGATTGTTTCTTCTGTGGTGGAACTAAGATGGGAGACCAATGGCCCTGGGAGGCACAAGAAGTGAACTATTCCATTCCTTATAATCAGACTGCTCTACATAACACTACTAGTGAGTGGGTACTAGCTCACCCTGTTGTTGGTAACTTGTGCTTTGCCCGTACAGGACCACAGTTTACTATGCTAGTCGGACAGCTGGTCTGTCTCAATCAGAGGTTTTACAACAGTACCACTAAAAAGACATCCTGGTGGTCGGGGGTAAACACTCCAGAACCCTCCAACCCTTTAGTCCTCTTTCCTACTCTTGCCAAGGTCTGGACTAATCTGGCTTCTCATAGTACCTGGCAAGCTCCACCTGGACTATATTGGATTTGTGGAACTCGAGCATATGCTAAGCTCCCTCACAATTGGGGAGGAGCATGTGTATTAGGAACTATATGACCTTCCTTCTTTCTTCTGCCCATTTCCCATGGAGAACAACTGGGTTTCCCTGTATACAAGAGTCGACAGAAACGAGAGGCCTTGAAAATAGGCCAATGGGACAAATGGGATGATGAGGAGTGGCCATCTGAGAGAATCATTTCGTACTATGGACCCGCCACTTGGACACAAGATGGGACATGGGGATACCGCACTCCTGTATATATGATAAATCGTATTATACGCTTACAAGCTGTTGTTGAAATAATAACGAATGAAACCAGTAAAGCACTAACTCTTTTAGCTAAGCAGAGTACACAAATGCGTACAGCTATTTATCAGAATCGTTTAGCTCTAGATTATTTGCTAGCAGCTGAAGGTGGAGTATGTGGAAAATTGAATTTAACTAACTGTTGTTTGCAGATTGACAATAATGGACAAGTTGTTGAAGATATAGCTACTCAAATGCGAAAACAAATATATGTGCCTGTTCAGACCTGGCATGGTCTGAAGCTTGATGGGTGGTTTGGTTCAGCGTTTTCATGGCTAGGTGGTCTGAAGACCCTTGTGTTTATTGTATTATTCATGTTGGCTGTATGCTTGTTGCTCCCATGCCTATTACCCCTTTGCTTACGTATGATAACCTCAGTTATTGATAGCACTGTAGAACGGAAGGCAGCTACAAAAGTTTTAGCTATGTGGCAATATTACCCTATACCCCATAATGATGCTTTTACACAAGTATAATGTGTGATTTAATTCCCACCTTTTTTAACTTGCGGGTGAGAATAATCAAAGGGGGGAATGTGGTAGGCTATGGCCTATGATAGCCTGCAAATATGAAATGCCTGTAAGCTAGGCCCTGATCCCAACCCCCATCTGAGAAAAACCAAAGTCTGTAAAAGTTTGAGAAAACTGCTTTAAACTGCTTAACAAGAAGTTTTTCATGAATTCATAAATCCTTTATTATTCTCTTGTGTTCTGATGATAGAAATGTTTCAATACTTGCATTCCTGGAGCTAGAAACGACCTCGCAGTAGAATTGTATCAATTATTTATTTACATTCTCTTATATACTGCGCTATTCTGCATCAGTGCGGTTTACATTGAACAAACTGAAATTACATTGAACAGGGCATTATAACTTGGAGATAACTATTTTACAGGGAACATGGGCTATGGTGTAGCAGCAAAGCGCAGACAAACCAATGATACCAGGAGTCTGTTCAGAAGGTCCAAATCATTTATTTGTGCACAAGTCTCAAGCAAGTCAATTTCAAAATGGCTGAGCAAAGTTTTCAAGCATTACAACAACTTTTATAGACTTCTGTTCCATTCTAGGTATAGAAAAACATTTCATTGGTCCTGGTAACCTCCCGTACCTCCCGTACCTCTTCCATTGGTCCCGGTACTGATAAGTTTATCCAATTATGTCCCTTCTGTGGGCATGACACCTGCATGCCCCCCTTCTAGTCCTAATTACAATGGCCAGTTCATCAACTTGTTACTTTCACACTCTCAAGGCCATAGAACCAATTTGTGCCTGTAGAAGAGCAAGGTTCTGTAACTCATCTGTCAGCACTCCTCATTATTTCTTTGCAGATGTACTTTTTCTTATCAGTAACTTTTAAACATGTCTTTTCTGTATTTTTCCATTTCTCAGTTCTACAGTTCTGCCTACCTAAGCTAATTCAATACTTCTACTGAGTTCTATCTTACAATAGCAGCATATTGGGGGATGTGCAATCCTATATGCCTCTCCACAGGCCTCATTTACAGGTCAAGCTAGCCATGCTGGCCTGCTTATGTCAGACACACCGTGGGTCACAGGCCTGCACCTGCCACATTCCCCCCTTTGATTAATCTCACCCTATTACTCAATAAGGTGTGAGAATTAAATCACTTTTAGAAGAATCACATCATGATTGAAGGATTTCTACTAGGACTAGCTTTGTATAGAGCCATTATTTTAGTTGCGGTCTTCCGCTCTACTGTACTATCGATAGCATTATGAATGGAACGCATACAGCATGGGATTAAACATGGTAATAAAAAGATAACAGCAACAAGGATTAGTACTAAAACAATGAAAGTCTTAAATCCTCCCAGCCAAGAGAAAAGGTTAGCAAACCAGTTAGGAAATTTCAATGCGTGCCAAGTCTGTACTGGCACATAAGCATGTTTTTGCATATCTTTAGCAATTTCTTCAACTACTTGACCTTTATCATCTATTTTCAAACAGCAATTAGTTAAATTCAGCTTACCACATACTCCTCCTTCAGCTGCTAACAAATAATCAAGTGCTAAGCGGTTCTGATATATAGCAGTGCGCATCTGAGTACTTTGCCTAGCTAAGAGCGTAAGAGCGTGACTAGTTTCATTAGTTATTATTTCAACTACTGCCTGTAAGCGAATAATACGATTAATCATATAAATTGGGGTGTGATAACCATACATACCATCATCATTCCAAGTGGCAGGTCCATAATACTCAATAATTCTTTCTGGTGGCCAATCATCACCTTGCCACTTTTCCCACTTGCCTATCTGTAAGGCTTCTCTTTTCTGTCTCAATGCTCTTTTGTGTCTGTGGGTAGTGTATACAGGGTATCCTAATTGTTCTCCATGTTCAGTGTTTAACAGGAAGAAAGAAGGTCTGATGGTTCCTAAGACACATGCTCCTCCCCAGTGTGGCGGGAGTTGTGCATATGCTCGGTTTCCACAGATCCAATATAGGCCAGGTGGGGCTTGCCAGGCTTGGACTTTGGCAAGGTTAGTCCATAGACCTGCAAGTTCAGGAAATCTAGCTAATGGGTTAGGAGGTTCAGGATGTCTAATTCCTGACCACCAAGCTGTCTTTTTGGTCGTGGCATTATAGTATTTCTGGCTAAGACAGACCAGCTGTCCTACCTTTTGGGTGAACTGGGGTCCAGTTTCTGGCATAGCAAAGACGTCCAACGATTGAGTGCGCTAACACCCATTCACTGGTAGTCTTGTGTAATTCAGTCTGGTTGTAAGTCATAGAATAATTTAATTCTTGGGCTTCCCATGGCCATTGATCTCCCATTTGGGTTCCGCCACAGAAATAGCAATCTGAGATCTTCAGACTAGATACTACTGCTCCGGCTAATTCTAGAAATAAATTCTGTGAAGGGTGGGGATCTCAAACTTATTTACATGCATAGCTTCATAAAAGGTATTATGAATATGATATTTAGATGACTTGTGGGCTTGAGTATTCAATCTGATATACACAATGGTCCCTGGATCTATTGCTCCTCCAGCAATACGTAAACCAAACTTGTATCCTTGTTTCCATGCATGGGGATTATGTACACGCAAGTGTAAGGGGTTGCAAGCATCTTTCTGACATTTATCATTTGTGGTTGGCTTGGTTAGAGTAGCCATCCGTTTATCTATTTTCTCATCAGTTATACCAGTGTTCCAGGTAGCATAAAAAACACATCCCCAATACGGGCAATAGTAGTCTGCCGCTGTAGCAGTACTATAGCCTGATCCTGTTTTACCTGTACACTTCCACCAATTTGTGGCACCTTCTGGACACATATACTTATGGTCATTTCGATACGCTTTCTCCCATGTACCACAGGTGGACTGACTATCTCTATTAATGGCATTACATGCATCAAAATTCAAAACAGCAGGTTTAGTAATGTCCTTAAGTGGTGGTGTAGCAGCTAATATAGGTCCATCTGCATCCTTCCATCTTATTTCCAACGTGTAATAGGATGGATTCTGATGCGGATTACAGCATGCTTTGATTTTGCCATGAGTGCAAACATTTAGTTCAGTGGTGTTATAGATACACCGAGTTATTGTTCCCTTGCAGGTATAGTAAGAATGGTAAAGCAAAGTCTGAGTTACTTTCAGTCCAGTTCTAGTAGAAGTAATGCAAGCAGTGCATGGAGGTAAAGCATAAGTCAGTTCAAAACCTCCAAAGAAGGCAACCAAAGCAAAGCAAAAACAAAGATACATGTTGATGTTGATTGGAGTTCTTCTCTGATGGGTATCAAGGTGGCTGGATTCAAGGCATGGCTCACTTCAAGTTGTATCTGTGGGTTTTCACATAACATACTCTGGTACTTTAACATTCGGGAATTGGTGAGCCAATAATTTGCTTTTTGTTCCATAAGGGCAAGGACTGCATGTGGCACAGTGACTCGTATGTTCTGTCCTAGTGTGAGCTTGTCTGCTTCGCTCACTAGTAGTGCTGTAGCTGCAACTGCTCTCAAGCAAGGTGGCCATCCTTTGGCCACAGGGTCCAATTGTTTCGATAGGTAGGCTACAGGTCACTCCCAATTTCCCAATTTCTGAGTCAACATGCCTAAGGCATTTCCCTGTGCTTCATGTACAAACAAGTGGAAAGGTTTGTGGACATCTGGTAGTCCAAGTGCTGGTGATGACATCAATTCTTCTTTTAGCTTCTGGAAGGCTGTATCCTGCTCAAGTCCCCACTCCAGTGGTGACTTTTCTTCTCCTTTTGTGGCTTCATACAGTGGTTTGGCAATTTGGGCAAAGTTGGGTATCCAGATTCGGCAATATCCTGCCGCACCCAGAAAGGCTCTGACTTGCTTTCTGGTTGTTGGAGTTGGAATTCTACATACTGCTTCTTTTCTTTCTCTGCCTAATCTTCTGCTTCCTTGGGTGATACGAAAACCCAAGTATTTCACTTCTTTTTGGCATAGCTGTGCTTTGGCTCTGGAAACTTTGTATCCAGCTTCATCTAGTAACTGCAAGAGATCTTTGGTGGCTAGTATACATTCACTCTCTGATACGGCAGCTATCAACAGATCATCCACGTATTGGAGAAGCACTCTCTTCCCCGGGGCTACTGGATAGCTTGAAAGGTCTTGATTTAGTGCAGCACTAAAGATGGTAGGTGAATTCTTGAATCCTTGGGGTAATCTTGTCCAGGTAAGTTGGCCCCCTCTTCCAGAGATGGGGTCCTGCCATTCGAATGCAAACAATATTTGGCTTACAGGGGCTAATCTTATGCAAAAGAATGCATCTTTCAAATCCAGTACAGTGAAATGGGTAGCTTCAGCAGGTATCAGTCCTAGAAGAGTGTAAGGATTGGGTACAACTGGATGTATGGTTTCAGCTGCATCATTTACTCTTCTCAAATCTTGCACTGGGCGATAATCATCTGTCCCAGGTTTCTTTACTGGCAAGAGTGGAGTGTTCCATGGGGATTGACATACTTTTAGTAGGCCATACTCGAGCAATCTTTGTAGGTGGCGATGAATGCCTTCAATTGCGGCTCTTGGGAGAGGGTACTGTTTGACGTGCACTGGTGTAGCACTAGGCTTGAGGGTTACAATCACTGGAGCTATATGCTTGGCTAGGCCTGGGGGACTGCCTTCTGCCCATACTCCAGGTGGTGCATCGATATTCTTTAGAGTTTGTTCAAAATAGGTATCTTGAATGGAGTCATCAACGTAATACCTCCATTCTTCTTCTCGGGGAACTGTCAGCAGCATTACTCCTGCTGGTTTGGCTTGGGAATTTACTGTCATTTGCATTTCTCCTTGCTCAGAGAAAGATATTTGTGCTTGAAGCTTGGCTAGCATATCTCGTCCCAGTAGCGGTACTGGACATTCGGGCATGTAAAGGAATTGATGAGTTACTTGCTGTCCTCCTAGACTGCATATTCGGTTTTTGAAGAAAAGACTTTGTGGCTTTGGCACCAGTTGCTCCTATAATGGTGACTGCTTTTGTAGTGAATGGGGCTATCTTTTTGTCTATTACTGAATGCTGTGCTCCAGTATCAACCATAAAGTTCATAATTTGGTCTCCTATTTGTATTCCGACCATAGGCTCCTGGAGAACTAAAGCAAACTTGGAGCCCGGTCTGTCCTAATCCACGTCATCCTCATCATGGGCTGGTGTGGCCAATGCTTGAATGGCTCCTCCTCTCTCTCGCTGGTATTGTTCTCGATTGGCTCCTCCTCGGCCTCGGGGACGGCCTCGTCTTTCTTCTCGCCACTGATGATCGTTGTCGTCATCTTGCTGGGCGTCTTCGAGTTGCGGGCACGTATCTCTCCAATGTCCTTCCTCTCTGCAATAGGCGCATTGGTTCACGCCTAGTCTCTGGGTCCGGCCTCCGCCTTGACCCCGCCCTCTTCCTCTGCTCCTTCGACTAGGGACACCTCCCCTTTTTCTTTTCAACGATGGCCGCAGCCAAAAAATCAGCTTTCTTCTTCATCTTTCTATCACATTCTCGCTGTCTTTCAGTATCACGATTCACATACACTTTATGAGCGACTTCCACTAACTGTGTTGCATTCATGCCCGCAAACCCTTCTAATTTCTGTAATTTACGTCTAATGTCTGGTTGAGACTGGTTTACAAAAGCAGAATTCACCATACATAAACTTCCTGGTGCCTCGGGATCATAGGGAGTATACATCTGTATGCTTCAGTTAATCTTTCATAAAAATCTGCTGGGCTCTCATCTATCCCTTGGATAACTCCTGCAACTTTGGAAAGGTTCATAGCTTTTTGGCCCCCCCTTCTCAGGCCTTGTAAAAAGCCTTGGCGAAAACGGGCTAGGGCTGTGGATCCTTCATCTGTATTTGGATCCCATTGGGGGTCTTCATTCGGGAATTCTCTCTGAGCTGCTTCCCGACGGTCTATTATATTCTGCCCTGGTCCCGGAGCTACGGGGTTCTCTGCCATCCATTCAATAGCTGCTTTTCTAATTCTTGCTCGTTCTTCTGTTGTGAATAGGGTGGTCAGGAGCTGACGGCAATCTGGCCAAGTGGGTTGGTGAGTTTCCATAATACTAGTTACTAATTCTGTCAGCTCCTGGGCTTACTAGTATAGGAGGCATAATGCGACCTCCAATTTAACAAATCAGTTGTAGAAAAAGGGATATATACATAAGTTAGGGGTCCCGCTACCACTTCATCATTATCATTCTTTACGGGCACTCCCGGGACTTGCCGTAAGGGAAACAGTTTGGCTGCCATTGGTGTCTTTTGGGATCTAAGGGTTATTGTCGTTGCCTTTGCAGGAGTCACTTTCTTTTTCTCTACAGGTTTTGCTTTGGGCTTCTCTCTCACTGGCGTGCTAGTGCTAGCGCTGGCTTTCTCAATTATTTGTACACTGTCCTCCTCTTCTGGGGAATTCTCTCTTTCTCCTTCTTCTATCTCCACTTCTGACTCGCCTTTTATGTCCTCCTCTTCTCTTTCCACTAATTCTTCCTCTTTCTCTCCTCCGGAGGGGGATCAGGGGTTGGGCCCCGCCTCGGCTCTGGCCGTCTCTGGGGTTCTGGGGCAGGACGCCGGGCTACTCTTACTGGACCTGGGGTTCGGGGCTGCCTGAGGACTATTTCTGTGGAATCAGGATATACCAAGATGGGTTTCTTCTTGGCTTTCTTATCCTGCTCTTTCATTCTAGGCTGTTCCGTTTTCTGTCTAGAATCTGTTTTAGCTAACATTATTCTGCACTGTTCCTCATAACAGCGCTGCGCCCAAGGGGGCGGATCTTCACAAATACTTAACCAGGAATCTATATAGGGGTACTGATCAGGGTGCGCTACCCGCACTCTACGGTGTATTGACTGAATAATCTCTACAGTGAACGTTCCCTCTCGGGGCCAGATGGGGTCTAGATCGGGCCACTCCCTAGTACACAAAATCTGCAAACGGGCTGCTGTCATTTTAATACCATAATCTCCTGAATATCCCTCTTTAAAATGTGCGATCATACATTCTAATGGAGTGTTTCTAGTAGACCCCGCCCCTCCCATTTCGATGTGTGCGCGCAACAACAGACAGAAGGGAAAAGGAGGGCGGACCGTGGGTAAGGGGTCCTCACGGCCCTGGAAACGTATAAGGAATACAAATAACAAGACAAGACGACAATCGCTTCCCCCTTTTCGCGACCTGAACGCGGTCGCCCGGTCAGGAAATGCGCTACTCAGGGGTCCGCCTTCACTTGGTCCGTGCTGCCAGACCTCTCATTCACACTTCGTTCACACAATCATGCTAGCAACGTATCCCAGAATGCATTCGTTTCTATCTGTTCTGACTAGCCTTTTTCCCAATTACAAAAAGGATGAGGGTTTCACCCAGCGAATTCCCATGCGGGGTTACTCGGCTCTTCCTTGAGAGTTGATCATGCTCTCTTACCAATTCCCAATATCTCGAGATTACAAATTCCAAATTCCAATGGCAGTACTGCTCTTTCTATTTCTGTCTAGACCCAAAATCAAAACTATACTCACCGGATCCGGTCCTCAAACTTCCCAAGCAGGCGCATGAGTTGGACCTCGGACTCCCCTCACTCGGGTTCGAGGCGTTGGCTCCAACCGGGCCCGGCACCCGCCGAGGTCCGACCAGCTCCCTCCGATACAAGGGGACCGTTGGCGCCAGTGAGCATCACTCGTCGGAAGGGCTCTATACCTGCAGGAACAATCCTATAGAGGCGTAAAGTCGTGGTATATTGCCGTATATACACTTTGATTCCACAACTTCCGGCCAACGCACCAAGGAATATGTAGCAGCAAAGCGCAGACAAACCAATGATACCAGGAGTCTGTTCAGAAGGTCCAAATCATTTATTTGTGCACAAGTCTCAAGCAAGTCAATTTCAAAATGGCTGAGCAAAGTTTTCAAGCATTACAACAACTTTTATAGACTTCTGTTCCATTCTAGGTATAGAAAAACATTTCATTGGTCCCGGTAACCTCCCGTACCTCCCGTACCTCTTCCATTGGTCCCGGTACTGATAAGTTTATCCAATTATGTCCCTTCTGTGGGCATGACACCTGCATGCCCCCCTTCTAGTCCTAATTACAATGGCCAGTTCATCAACTTGTTACTTTCACACTCTCAAGGCCATAGAACCAATGTGTGCCTGTAGAAGAGCAAGGTTCTGTAACTCATCTGTCAGCACTCCTCATTATTTCTTTGCAGATGTACTTTTTCTTATCAGTAACTTTTAAACATGTCTTTTCTGTATTTTTCCATTTCTCAGTTCTACAGTTCTGCCTACCTAAGCTAATTCAATACTTCTACTGAGTTCTATCTTACAATAGCAGCATATTGGGGGATGTGCAATCCTATATGCCTCTCCACAGGCCTCATTTACAGGTCAAGCTAGCCATGCTGGCCTGCTTATGTCAGACACCGTGGGTCACAGGCCTGCACCTGCCACAATGGAGGGTTAAGTGGCTTGCCCAAGACCACAAGGAGCACCTGTGGGACTAGAAACCCACTGTGCCATTGTTAGAACAATCCTAGAAGGGGGAACCGAGAGCTAGGCCCATAAAGGGTCTCCGATTGGACAAGTGCAGGGGGCGTTGGGACCAATAGAAAGTCTGCATGTATCAAACTGAAAAGAAATGTATAAAATGAATATGTTTCTGTAAAAACTTCGCTCAGTCCGTTTTTGGATGCTTTACTGTCTGAGCCTTGTGCACAATAAATTGGCTTGGACCCTGCAATTGACTCCTGGATTTATTCATTGTTTGCACTTCCCTGCTTCATATTAGCCTGAGAAGGGGGAACAGGGAGCCAGACCCAGAGAGGGTCCCCGATTGGACAGGTGCAAGGGGTGTTGGGACCTGCTCCTTGTGCGAGCTCCTTGGGGCGAGGGCCGGGGCGACCTCTGTGGAACTTCTGCCCTGCAATCTTGTGTTGTTCCTCATTCCATCTCTCACTCCTGGTTGTCCATCTGCCTAGTTCTATTTTCGCTCCTTTGCACTATGTCTACTATCCCTGTACATTGGGGCTGGCGCCCTTCGTCTCTTGGCCCTGCTTCCTCAGGGCATTTCTCCCGTCATCTCCCGTCATCTCGTTAATTGCCTATATTCGCCCTTACCCCCTTCCCCCTCCTCTGCCCCTGCTGTCCTATTCCTACAACTCGCACTATTAAACTGTCGCTCTCTTCGCTCCAAGACCCTTCTAGTGCATGATCTTATTACCCAACACTCCCTAGACTTTCTCTTCTTAACAGAAACGTGGTTAAGAGAGGGCGAAGAGTCCTTTCTTAACCGCTGCCTGCCTCCTGGTTATTCCTACTTATGTACTTCTCGTCTGGGGAGAGCTGGTGGAGGAGTAGCCGTTATACACCGCTCCTCCTTCTCTCTCTCTGAGCCTTCTACATCTCCTTCCTTAGCATACCCTGAGTCCTTACTACTTCGGTCTGAATCCCCTAATCTTCCCTGTCACTTTCTTCTTCTTTATGCCCCTCCTTCTCTTACTGCAGCCACTTGGGACTCCTTGCTAAACACCATCTTGGAAGCTTCGCTACAGTACCCCTCTCTTCTAATATTAGGTGATTTCAATATTCACGTAGACTCTCCCTCTTCGGCTAGGGATCTCTCTTTTCTTACTTTCCTATCTGATTTGTCCCTCCAGCAATTTGTCTCTTTTTCCAACTCATTCTGCAGGGCACTCCCTTGATTTAATTATTACCTCCACTTTCTCCCATATCCTTCCCTCTTCCCTCTCCTCCCTCCCTCTCCCCTGGTCCGATCATTTTTGTCCTTTTTTTCTCTCTCCTGCTCTTTCTTCCCCATTGGTCTCTCTTTCCTGTCCTTCTGGTAACACTTCAGCTCAACCGTTACTCACTCGTCGTGCAATTTCATCAGATACCCTATCTAACTTTCCCCCTTCCACTTCCATATTCCCAGCAGATTTTGGATCTCTCTCACTTGATACCCAGGCACACCTCTGGCACTCTTCTCTTTCTTCAGCCCTGGACTCTGTTGCTCCCCTTCGCCCCCGCCCATCTCCCCGACGTCATCCGCATCACCCCTGGTATCTCCCCGGTCTCTTATTACACCGGAAATATCTTCAACGGGCTGAACATTACTGGCGGGCTCATCCATCGCCATCTTCTCTGCAATCCTTTCGCGAATGTCACAGACAGTATCGTTCTCTTCTCCATTCCGCTAAACGCAACTACTATTCTAATCTCATTTCTACCTCTTCCAATTCCTCTCGTCAATTGCATGCTGTTCTCCGTACTCTCACTGCTACTCACTCCTCCGGTCTCTCTCCCTCCCTCTCTGTACCCCCCTGACCCCACTGCACTTGCCTCCTTTTTTTGTGTCTAAGGTTCATAATCTTCGTCAGTCTTTCTCCACCTGTCCCTCACCACTTTCCCCTCCCCCTTTACCCTGTCCTACCTCCATTCCCTCCCCTACCTCTCCCCTCCCTATTCTATCACATTCCTGGTCTTCCTTTGAACCAATCTCGTCAGCAACACTACATGAGACCTTTATCTCTATTCGTAAGACTACCTGCTCTGCTGACCCCATCCCCTCACGTTGGCTTTTAGAACCATCGTTGCTCTTGTCTCCACTTATACTCACTCTCTATAATACTAGCCTATCCTCCGGTCTTTTTCCCACGCCCTGGAAGCACGCCGTTGTCCGTCCCATTCAGAAATCTCATACCTCTGATCCTGCCACCCTCTCAAACTGGCGTCCCATTTCCAATCTTTGCTTTCTTTCTAAACTCCTTGAAAAACTCGTCTTTCTTCAACTTTCCTCTCACCTTGAATCTTCCCTCACTCTCCACCCTCGACAATCTGGTTTCCGTCCTGGCCATAGCACCGAATCTATCCTCCTTTCCCTCCTTAACGAACTCCACCACGCGCACGACCATGGTCTTATCTCTCTTGTTGTTTCTCTTGACCTCTCTGCGGCCTTTGACCTGGTTGATCACCGTACCCTTCTAGATCGTCTTCCACAACGCTGGTGTTTCAGGTACTGTTCTTCGCTGGTTTCACTCCTTTCTCTTTAACCGTTCTTTTACTGTTGTCTCCGGATCTTCCTCCTCTGCTCCCACCCCCCTCACCTGTGGTGTGCCCCAGGGATCTGTTCTTGCTCCTCTTCTTTTTAATGTTTTCTTGGCTCCTCTTGCACTGGTTGTTCAGCAATTTAGTATCTCCGCGTATTATTACGCGGATGATATTCTTTTTGTACTTCACACTGATTCTCTTAACCCGGATATTACACCTCTTAATAACTGTCTTTCCGCCGTTGCATCTTGGTTCTCCTCTAATTATCTACATGTTAATCCTTCCAAATCGTTTGCCACTTGGTTTACTCTGGGGAGCACCCTCTCACCCACGTGTGCACCAATTTTCTCTTCCCAACCTATTCCTCTGGTCTCTTCTTTCCGCTATCTCGGTGTGGTTCTTGACTCTGCTCTTTCCTTCCGGGAACATATTTCTTCAGTAGTCCAGCGCTCTTTTTATTCTCTTAAACAATTACGAGCTGTCCGCCCCTTTCTCTCTTCTTCTGCACTAGCTACACTTCTACTTTCCCTAGTAATATCTCGGCTTGACTATTGTAACGTTGTCTTGGCAGGTCTTCCGAAATCCCAAATTACTCGAATTCAACGCATCCAAAATACTGCAGTCCGTCTCCTCACTCACGCTTCCCGGTTTGACCACGTCACTCCTCTTCTTCAACAACAACACTGGTTACCGGTACCTTTCCGCATCCACTTTAAGATTCTTGTTTTTGTTCACAGGGCTCTCTATGTAGGTTCTCCTCTCTACCTTGCCGATCAGGTTCGCTTCCACACCCCTCATCGTTCACTCGTCCGTTCTATTCACCTTAATCGCATGTTTCTTCCCCCTCCCTCACATGCCCACCTGGAATCCACTCGCTCATCCGCTTTCTATTTCTTGGGGCCACGACTATGGAATTCGCTCCCTCTTACCCTCCGTACTGAAACCTCTCTCCAGCACTTTAAAACAAAGCTCAAAACCCATCTATTTATTACAGCATTTAACCTTCCCCCATAGACCCCACCCTTGTGTTTGTTTCCCTACACTGCAGCTTAGCCCATTCCCTACGTCCTGCCCCTCTGTCTGCCTTCTTTTACACTTATAATTGCTTTTATGTTACAGTTTTAAGCCTTTTCTCCATATATTTTTATACTTGTATTGTCCTTAATGTTACAGTCCTGGTCTCCCCCCATATACCTTGCTCTTGTGTTTGTCCTTCTTTCATATCTGTTTCCCCGCCCCACCCCCAGTTCCATGTCTTTGTCTATTTGTTTGCTGACTTTCTCTCTCCTATTCTGTCTGATTTGATGGCGTTCTTTTCCTAACTTCTCGCAGCCTGTAAATTTTAATTTTAATTGTGAACCGCCCAGATGCCTATTGTGGTGTGGGCGGTATATCAAATTTTAATAAAACATAAAACCAATAGAAAGTTTGCCTGTATCAAACTGTAAAAATTGTATATAAGGAAGTTGCTCCTGTACTCCATTGCTCAGTCACTTTTGGACACGCTCCTGTTTGAGCCTGTGCACAATAAATTGGCTTGGACCCTGCACTGACTCCTGGTTTTATTCATTGCATGCACTTCGCTGCTACAGCGGGACATGCACCAGCAGCACCGCTGAATTTCCTGGCTACGGGGATTAACATGGTTAGCACTGGTCTGCTAACCCTGTTAATCCCTTTGAATATCAGGCCTAGTAAGTTTTTCTTCAGAATGCAATGAGGGGAGAGAGATCAGATGTACCAGGGGGAGGAAAGAAAGCAAGGCAGTGAAGGCACAAAGAGAAAGAGAGAGAGAGAGTCTTTTACATATGTCTTGTAGCACTTTGACTATGCAAATGATCTCTAGTAGTAGTAATGGGGATATATTGACCTGGGCACCATGGGAGCAAAGAGAAAGACATTGGAAGGGTCATAGGGAGAGGGCGAAGGGGACGCTGAACATATGGGAACCGTTATTCAAAGTGTCCTGTGTGATTGTACTATGGAATACTGTGTGTGAACATAACTGCAATATATAGCGGGGGGGGGGGGGGGCAGTCCATCACTACCGTTCGATCGATGACTCGCTTTTCCCCTTCTCAAGACGAGTCGGCGGAGCGCAGAGCGATCGATGCGCAGGAAGCGACGCCATATTGCGCCGGGGCCGGCGGCGATAGGAAGAAGGAGGAGTTGTGTCGTGGTCCCGCTCCCGGGTATAGGAATAGTAGGTTGGTAATTTTGCTTCCTCGCTTTATTTAGGGGTTAGGAGGAGCAGCTGGAAACACCCGCATCTGGCTTGTAGAAGAGGAGGCTGCAATGCCGTTATCTAGGTTAGTGGTCCGCTATATGCGGGGTGACGGGCCGCGTCCTGCTCCTTCGCTCTACCGTTATTAATGGTAGTCAAGGAGCAGGTTATGTACTGGTGCGTTACAAATCTGTAAATGACTACGCTACGTTCAAATAGAAGACCTTAGACTTACCCTACGTCGCAGCTTCTTAGATATATATAACTATAATTTTTTAATGCCTCTGAGACTTACGTTTTTGCGGGGGGCAGGGCTTGAATGACTAAAATGTAAAGTGTTTAATGAATTGTTACTAGGTTTTTAATTTCATGTTGTTAGGTTTTCTGTTGTATACACGCACTAAGTGTTAAGTTGCTGGGATAAATATGGGTTATGTGAGGTGTCCTTTCAAGTTCTTTAGATGTGCTTCGGTTTGGTACTTATTAGGTACTAACAATGTACTAATTTTAGTATTAATGCCTAAGAAAAAACTAACCGTTTTAATACTGATTGGTTTATAGACACCTTAAGACACAATATGCCTACATTTGGTTGTCGAGTGTCTGCTGTATAATGTAGTATCCTTAGAACGGAATACATAAAGGTATTTATGTAGTAAGTTACCTATATATAATGAAGGATAGCGGGCTTTGAACACAAATGTTAGGCGATAATTAAAGGTTGCAATTCTGTGATTTTATGGAAGAGGAATTGTTGCTGCTAGAGACATGAGTCAATGAGTCCCATGACTCCGATGATAATTCCCAGCTATAATCTATTTAGGTCATGGGCAAGAGAGCTCTTCATGTTTAAACAACCAGACTCTACCCTCTTATTTCTGTTGCTTGAATAATTATCTCAGAGAACTGGTATGATTAATGGGCAGGCCTCTCGCACAAATAGAAGAGGTAGGTGAAAGGTTTTGCATGTGGGGAGCTTTATTCTGCTAGAGTGGATTACGGCATCCTAGCTGCAGAAACAAAAGTACAGGTTTCCTTATTGTTCCTCCAGTTCTGTCCTCCACCTCCTCCAGCAGCTTGGAGACTGGGCATGTCAAAATCATGACATCACTGGATGTCCCAGTGTGTCTAGTCTCCATGCAGCTGGAGGACCTAGTGAGCCTAGGTGCTGGGCTCACTTGAGAAACAGATAAGGAGCTGTTAGAGTAGTTTTAGAGAGAGGTTTACAATTTAATTTGGTCTCTACTTTTAAATTTAATTATTTTGGTGGCTATCTTAAAAAGAAAAAAAAAGTGTGTTAGTACTTGTGTCGGTCCTGCCCGTCTTCTCCGATTTTCTTTCCATCTTTCCAGACCAATTTCGCTTTCAGCTCTCTCCTCCTTGCCAGTACAGAGGAGAGCTCTGCAGCGGGCAGCCCCGATTTCCCGCTGATCCCGGACTGACGCGATCCGGCAGTGACAAGATGCAGAAGAGAGTTAAACTCGTCCCACGGCTCTCTGCTCGCTCCTGAGCTGAGCGGGGCTGTGCTGATTGGAGCACCGCAGACTAATCTAGAAAGCAACGCGGAGAGAGACGCAGTCATCCACCTTGCTTGGTAAGCGAACATTGAGTTTTTTGACAGGGGGATCGAGCGGGCTGCGGGACGGAGTAGTGCCTCCGTGCGGCTCTGTATTTTTAGCGCCATTTCGCTTTGCTAATCAGCGGTGGCCATTTTGAACACGTGTTGGCTGCGTGGCGAGTTCTCGTGGCGCGGCTTTCAGTTCTTTTAAGGGGCTTTAGTTTTAGTCCTTGTTTTAATTTCTTTTTAAGTTGTTTGAATCTGCTTTGTTGATTTATTAGTGTCACTTGCCTCATTGGCTTGATTCGGGAGACACCTGGTTCTTTTTAATGGGATTTTTGCTCTGGGTAGTCTTAGCTGATCTTTCATTTTTTCTCGTTTTAAAAAAAAAAAAAAGGGACAGCAGCGTTTTCATTATTTTTATTTATTTATTTATTTTTGCTTTTATCTGCCTAAGAATGGTTGGGGTGTCTGGCTTATGGCATCGTGCCCTCAGTGTGTTGTCTGCGGCACCCGCAGAAGTACAGTCGCTGACTCCGGAATCTGCCAGGGTTGCGCTATGGTTTCTACGAGCGTGGAGCAGCAGATGGAGGTTAAGGTGGTGCAGGTTCCCCCAAGGTTCGTTGGCTGGAGCAGAAGGTGAGGAACTGCTGACCACTCCGCCAGGGTCCTGCCAAGAGATCCCAGCAGGCCTGTCAAATGCGCTTCCGGTCGGGGTCGGGACTGCAGCTCGGTGATTTCTGTCCAGATTTTGTTTTAATACTGCATCAAGTGTTCTGTTTGAGGCGTCAGGGAAAGTTACCTGAGCCCTTGCTGCTTACGAATGCTATGCAGCAACCCAGGATAGGTGAGGCTGATAGCATGTCCCCGAGGTCCTCAAAGAAGCCCCGTGGGCTTTCTCCCCCAGATCTGGAGTGGCAAGAGACAGAGGAGGCCAAGTTGGAACTCGAATCAGGTATGGAAGAATTGGAAGAAGGGGAAATACCGGAGCCTGAGGATCAGGCGAAAATTATTTGGGTATTCCGAAAGGACGAGCTTACGGCGCTTATCACCGAATCTCTCCAAATGCTAAATCTCGCTACGGCGCAGACGGCGGAGGAAGATGAGGTGGAAGACCCTATCATTCAAGCAGTGATGCAAACTCAGGTAGTGTTCCCATCCACCGGGTGGTAGATCGGATGATCTAGGACGAGTGGGATCAGCCGGAAGCAGGACTAAGAGGGGTCAGGACTATGAACAGGCTCTATCCCCTAGCAGACAAGAACAAAGAAAAGTTCCGCTCACTGTGGATTGACGCGGCAGTGTCAGCGGTTACAAAGATGACCACTATTGCGGTGGAGGGTAGCGCGGCCTTAAAGGATGCGCAGGATTGGAAAGTGGATGGATTATTGAGGATTATTCAGGCTAACGTTTTATCAGTACAAGCCTCCATTTGTGGGGCTTGGGTGGCGAGAGCATGTCTTTGATGGTCTCAATGCTTAAGCCAGTCTAATCAACTGGAACAGGAGAGTGTGAGGGAGCTGATACGGCTCGAATCTGGGTCGACGTTATTTTGGCAGATGTCCAATACGATTTGATCAGAGCGTTAGCAAATAGTATGTCATCGTTGGTGGCTGCGATGAGATCCCTGTGGTTGAGAAATTGCGTAACTGATGGAGTTGCGTCTCAGTAAGCTTCTTTTTAAAGGGATGTGGTTGTTTGGAGAAGATTTTGACAAACTGGTTAAAGATTTAGGAGAGTCCAAGGGTGGAAGACTTCCAGAGGATAAGCCTAAGCAAGGGAAGTCTATGCCGGCCTCTCGTGGACAATTTAGAGACTTCAGGAGATTTTGTACTTCTCGCTTAGGTGCTTTCCAGAGGGGAAGATTTGCTTCTAGAACTCAGGGATTTTGTGGGTTTCGTGGAGCAGGTAGAGGTTTCACAGCGGCTTCCGCAGCGACAAGTCGAAAACCACAATGAAATAAGGCGGGTCCTGGTAGGAAGCCAACCGATTAGGGGGAGGCTTCGGGAGTTTCTTTCTGCCTGGGCCCAAATAACGTCCGACCAGTGGGCGTTCGAGATAATTTGCGAAGGTTATGCGCTGGAATTGGCAAAACAGATTCTGGACTCGTTTGTAATGTCTCCCTTCAAAGGTCGACGGAAAACGCTAGAGGTCCACCGTATGTTGGATCGACTTTTACAAATGGAGGCAGTTGCACCAGTTCCGACAGCAAAGTACGGAGTAGGTCGATACTCCATTTATTTCGTGGTGTCAAAGGAGGACGGGTCCCTTCGGCCTATATTGGATCTAAAAGGTGTGAATTGCTGCCTTCGAGTACCGCGTTTCAGGATGGAGATGTTGAGGTCGGTCATTGTGGCAGTGCGACAAGGAGAGTACTTGGCTTCCCTCGATCTCACTGAGGCGTATTTGCACATGCCAATCAGAGTGTCTCATCGAAAGTTCGTACGATTCGCCCTTCCGTGGGGACATTACCAGTTCCAAGTGTTGCCCTTCGGTCTGGCGACGGCTCCTATACCTTCACCAAGATCGTGGTGGTGGTGGCGGCGGCATTGCGAAAGGAAGGAGTTCTGGTTCATCCTTATCTTGACGATTGGTTGATTTGGGCAGAGTCTCGGCTTGGTGGTCAACTCGACCAAGAGCCGCTTGGTTCTGTCCCAGGATCTTGAGTACCTGGGGGTACGGTTCAACGCTCACAGAGGAGCGGTGTTCCTGCTGGATCGTCGAGTTCAGGTCCTTCAACAGATGGTGCACAAGTTCAGTTCCACTCCGGTGCCCTCAACATGGAGTTACCTTCGAGTGCTGGGGACGATGGCAGCAACCTTGGAAGTAGTGCCATGGGCCAGATTTCATATGCCGCCATTACAGAGAGCACTGCTTTGCCGTTGGTCGCACCAGTCCGACTCGCTGAACAAGCGACTTGTCCTCCTCGGGTCAGGCAGTCTCCTCGGTGGTGGCCACACCCAGGATCTCTGAAGGTGGGCTTGCCCCTGGAGCAGCCGGAGTGGCTCCCATTGTTGACAGACACGAGTCTCGCGGGATGGGGAGCGCATTGCGGAGATCTTTTCACGCAAGGGACTTCGACCGTCCAAGAGAGCAAATGGTCAATCAACCGGCTAGAGCTGCAAACGGTCTGGCTCGCACTACAGATGTTCGAGACCACTGTGAAAGGCCGAACTGTGCGGGTGCTGTCGGACAACTCCGCTACGGTGGCCTATATCAATCGGCAAGGCGGAACAGGAAGTGTGGCCACGGAAGTGGAAGCAGAGACTCTGTTCGCTTGGGTAGAACCCCGACTACAGACAATCTCGGCGGCACACATTGCGGGAAAGGACAACGTGATAGCGGATTTTCTCAGCAGGGTCCGAGTGGATGCCGGGGAATGGGAGTTGCATCCAGACGTGTTTGTGGAAATTATCCGCAGATGGGGTCCGCCAATCATGGATCTCATGGCAACCTTCCAGTCGACGAAAATGGGTCGCTTCTTCAGCAGACGACAAGAGAGGATGTCTGAAGGAATCGAGGTCCTGATACAACATTGGCTGTCGTCAGGTCTCCTCTGTCTTTCCCCTGTGGGTGCTCATAGGGTGAGTGGTGCAGCGTATCAAAGCTCATCCGGGAAGAGTGCTGATGGTGGCACCGGACTGGCTGAGACGACCATGGTACGCCGATCTGGTTCGGCTGCTCGACGGGAATCCTTAGAAGTTACCAGCATCGGAGGATCTGCTAATTTAGGGTCCGCTCCGAATGCCTCAGGTGTATCGATTCTCGCTTACGGTTTGGCCATTGAAAGGGCTAGGTTAAGGAGGAAAGGTTATTCAGGCGCGATCATCTCGACCTTACTTCGAGCAAGGAGAAAGTCTACCTCCCTCACATATGTGAGGGTATGGCGTGTTTTTGAGCTTCCTGCAAGACTGGTTTAAGGGACTGGCAGCCAGTTCCTTAAGGGTTCAGTTAACAGCCCTGTCTTGCTGTAGAGGCAGAGTCCAGGGAGTGGCCCTGGGTTCTCACGCTGATGTGCTGCGCTTCCTTAAAGCGTTATCCCGACTGCGGCCTTCTCGTAGAATATTGGTTCCGCCGTGGGACTTCAACTTGGTTCTAGGCGCATTAGCTAAAGAACCTTTTGAGCCCTTACACCAGGCATCAGTTAAGGATTTAACCTTAAAAACAGTGTTTTTGGTAGCCATCTGCTCGGCGAGGTGAAATTTCGGAGCTGCAGGCATTGTCATGCAGAGAGATGTTTTTGTCTGTCTCCAGAGAAGGTGGTGTTGCGTCCAGTTCCGTCCTTTTTGCCAAAGGTGGTTTTGCCGTTTCACCTAAATCAAATGGTTTCTCTTCCAGCTCTAGGTTCAGCGGACGGGGACGTCGCAGACCGTAGCTTACGCCGCTTGGACATAGAGTGCTGCAGCAGTATTTTAAAGGTTTTAGAAACTTTCCGCAAGTCGGACCGTCTGTTTGTCTTATTCGGAGGTCCCCGCAAAGGGGAAGCGGCGGCAAAGGCGTCCATTTCCAGATGGATTAGGGAAGTGATTGCGTCAGCCTATATTTTGCAAGGTCACCCAGTACCAGTGAGCTTACGGGCACACTCGACTAGAGCGCAGGTGACATCCTGGGGGGAACACAGTTTGGTTCCACCAGCAGAAGTTTGTAGGGCGGCCACCTGGTCGTCTCTTCATACTTTCAGTAAACACTACCGCCTGGATGTTTTGGCAGCAAACGATGTTTGTTTCGGGTCAGCGGTGTTGCGATCCGGGTGGAAAGGTTTCTCCCAATGATTACTGCTCTGTTATATCCCAGAGGTGGAGGACTGAACTGGAAGAACGATAAGGAAATGAGAATTACTTACCTGGTAACTGTTGTTCCTTGAGGAACTCCAGTTCAGTCCTCATTCCCGCCCGGGGGTGGATTCTTTAGCAGTGGTTGATCAGTACGGGGAGTGCATGATTACCGGTGAGTATGACCCTTAATAGGACCATTGTTAGGTCTGACCTTACTGTCTCTTTCTTTTTATTCTTCTCTTCTTGTCTCTGGCTCGGCACGGGGGGGGGGGAAGGAGACAGGGTAAGAAGTAGTCCCCTTCTTATTGGAGGGGGAGTTATTTAGCGGTTAATTATATAAGTTCAAGTTGAATTTCATATGATAACTACTTATTTGTTGCTCCTTTGAGTCTGGTTTGTCAATAGTTCACTGGGGCTGAGGGGAGAGACCAGCAGGCTACATGCAGTGATGTCACTATTTTGACATGCCCAGTCTCCAAGCTGCAGGAGGAGGTACACTACCCAGAGGTGGAGGACTGAACTGGAGTTCCTCAGGGAATGACAATTACCAGATAAGTGTAATTCTCATTTCTTGGTAGTCCAACAAATAAGCACGAATCCATGTGCTCTGTTACCCAGTAAGACAACGTGGACAGCGGTATGGAAGGAATTTCTTTATTCAGTCACCTTTAGTCTATGGCCCGACACAGGCCGTGTTTCGCTACCTTCTGGAGGGGCAGGCAGAACTAAAAACATAAACATAAAATAATGACATCAAAGTTAAAAACATAAATAAATTAAATAACCATAAAACCAAGAGTTAAAATCCCAAAGTATCCAACATATAAAATAAATTAACATATTGAATACAGAAAACATACCATGATCAATGCTTGTGTCTACATACACAAACACTACATAGACCAGCACAGCTAAATAAAACTAATGTAAATAAATGAATATTAAATAACACATAAAATTGATAAACAGATACATAATCTCTCAATCACATATATGAAATAATTATATAAAACATATAAATAGAAATCTGATGATAAAATTGTATAAAAACATGGATAAAAAATAAGGGTAAAAAATATAAATAAATACCATATCCATATGTAATACACTTAAAACCGGGGGACTTAAAGGATTATACAGGTTGTGTTCATGTGCCTTAAGTAAACCTTAAAAATCGCTTAAAAATACTTGGGCAAAAATCAGTGGAATCAGGGGAAACCATCCTCTCTAAAAAAAATTCTTTAAAAGAAACAAATGCTACTGGAAAGCTTCATCTACCTGCAAGTTGTGAGTCACTGTCTTCAAAACATGAACTTCATCAAATGCTGATTCTGATAATGACACAAAAAAAGAAAAATGAAGCGTTCATCATTCCTCATACATAAGGGTAGCCCACAAGGGTCTGATTTATAGCAGCATCAAGGGTACTCAAAGAGGCAGGAGAGTCCATAAGAATACTTTAAATATGTTTAAAAAGGGCATATTACCACAATTTCCAGCCATTATTTAAAATTTTGGAGCTGACTTTCCAAAGCTCAGGGTGAACAGAGGAGCCTCGGTTTTGATTAAAAACAGTAGATTACAAGTTGGGAGGCTCTAGAGAGCTTATAAAAATATAACATTTTAAATTTTAATCACGGGAGAAGTTGGATGTAAGAGCTTGAGGTAGCAGGTGATTAGGCTGTGGAAGGATCTCTTATTATTTATCAATTTTATGTGTTAAACCTCGGGTTGCCAAGTTATGAACCTTTTTGATAGGGTATCCCTAGTTAGGGATCCCAAGCCACCAAACTACATTCCGCACCCCATCTCCCCAGTCCATCCTACAGACCCCATACAATGCTACTACTACTATTAATTATTTATATAGTGTTACAAGGCATACACAGTGCTGTACAAACATATAAAGAAGACGGTCCCTGCTTGTAGAGCTTACAATCTAATCAAGATAAACGGAGCAATACAAGAGAAACAAGGGATTAGGATCCAAATGTGGCCTCAGGTGAGACTTTAGCATGGATTTGAAGAGAGGGAGGGAAGAGGCTTAACGTAAAGATAGAGGAAGTTTGTTTCATGCATAAGGAGCAGCAAGGTGAAAAGATTTGAAGTCTGGAATTTCAGAAGAAAGCCGGTGGAGAAGCAGAGTTCACAGTGAGGGGTGTAGGGAGAGAGAAGAGAGGAAAGGTAATGAGGGGCAGTAGAGTGAATTCATTTATATGCTAGAAGGTGAAGTTTTGAATTTGATACGGAAACTAAAGGGGAGCCAGTGAAGTGATTTTAGAAGAGGGGTGTTATGAGTGTATGGGGGCTGTATCGGAGTAGCCTAGTGGTTAGGGCAGTAACCTGGGACCAGAAAGAATAGGGTTCATATCCCACTGGTACTCCTTGTGGCCTTGGGCAAGTCAGTTAACCCTCCACGCCTTGGGTACAAACTTAGGTTGTAAGCCCCTCCAGGGACAGGGACATGCCTACAGTATCTGAATGTAGCTCACCTTGATCTGCTACTGGAAAGGCATGAGCTAAATATATAAATATAAGGTGATAGCCATTGCTACCGCCTCTTATTCTCCTGCCATGCAGTCACCATTTTAAAAATGGCACTGGTTCTGTTGATATCAGTGACTACCATAAGGCAGGAAAATAAGAAGAGGCGGAAGAACTTCCTGTCACCATCTTTCGTGAGAATGGAGGGCCAGCTCGGCTTGTCCACTAGGTAACTAGGCAGCTGCCTAGGGTGGCAGATCTCTGTTGGCAGCAGGCCATGTGCTTCAGCTCACCTGGCCTGCTGCTCCTGATTCCCCCCTCACTCCCCCCCCCCCAAACAAGAAGTTGTTGGAGAAGGGTCAGAAGCAGCAGGCCATGTGCGCTGAAGGCGGGGAGGGAAGGGCAGTAGAAACCTTTCATCAGGGTTGGCCCAAGGATCAGTAGGTTTGGAGGAACTCTGGTCCCAGGCCAGCTCGGTGAATGTAAAAAAACGGAAAGTTCAAACATAGGGAGGAGTGGCCTAGTGGTTAGGGCACTACCTCAGGCTGGAGGACTGGGGGTTCAAGTCCCACCTGGGGACAGCAAGCTCAGGCCAGAGGGACTGGGGTTTCTAGTCCTATAGGCACTCCTTGTGGCATTGGGCAAACCACTTAACCCTCCGTTTCCTCAGGCACACACAGATTGTGAGCCCTTTGGGGACTAGGGAATGTATCCAGTACATAATGTAAAAACTGCTTTGATTGAAGGATAAGCTGGTATAGAAAACTAGTTAGTTAAAAAATAAAATGGTAGTAAAGTTTAAAAAGGTGGTTACTTTTTCAAACATTTTGTATCCAGTTTTCAAAATTAATATACAAAAGGCAGTCTTGATAAGGAAAATTTGCCCGCCTTAGTTTCAGTAACCATGAATGCCAATAAAGCAATTGCTTTCCTTGGCCATAAAGGTCAGTGCTGTGCAAGATCTCTTCAGGGGAACATTCCAAGGATAAAAGAAGAGGAAAAAAAGACAAACTTTCAAAGAAAAACATTACCACTAGACAGGGACATTAATGAGCGTACTACTTCGATCTCTGCAGTCCTACCCCCATCCCACCACTCCTTGCAAATAGAAGCATTGCAAATACATCCAGTAAAGAAACCATCCTGTTATCTAGGAAAGTCATCAGCTGAGTAGAATCATAAAATACATAGTTTGCTCCCTGAAAGTTCACAGTACATAAAGAAACCCCAACATAAATGTGGCTACCAAGGCAATCGCCTGTCTCTTAGCCAGAAACCATTTGTATTTGGCGTGAGAGATCTTAACCTTTTGGGAGGTTCTATTACTATTTTTCCTGGTATTCTTATCAGAGCCAATGTTCAGCTTGTGACAGTCAGCCATGGGAGAGAAAAAAATTCAGATATTTAGTGCCGATATTCAGATACTGTGTGGTGTTATCTGTATAGGCTATGCGGATAGTACATAGTACAGCTTTTTTTGTTTTCCTAAATTATGCAGATTAACTGGAGATCCTGATCTGCTTAGCCTCCTATATGTTTCCTTACCACTCCCTTAGATATATCCTTGTCCTCAGCTGTTGTGTTGTCTGTCTTGACTAGATTGTAAGCTCTGAGCAGGGACAGTCTTTTACATGTATCTGTACAGCGCTGCATATTCATTTATAGCACTGTACAATTGATAAGTAGTAGTAGGATAATGGCACTGAAAATCACCATTATCTGGATAGGTGCCAGCTTTACCCAACACTATTCAGCTAGTACTGCTGCATATTTCCTCTGACTGCCTCAGCACTATCCGACTATATCCGCATATTTTATTTGTATTTTATTTATTTAGGCTTATATATCACTTTTCTACCAGTCAAAGCGGTGTACATTCAGGTACTGTACATATATTTTTCCCTTGTCCCCAAAGGGCTCACAGTCTAACCTTTTTGTACCTGAGGCAATGTAGAGTTAAGTGGTTTGCACAAGGTTGCTGTCCTCTAGCAGGCCCAAGGTAACTTGCCCCAACCACTAGGCCACTCCTCTCTCCATCTTGCTACTGAATGGCCTTCTCAGCGGAACCTATCCAGATGATAGATTCTGCTAACAGCACGAGTCCTTCTAAATATTGACCCCCATCATTTTTGTATTATCTTACTCAAAAGCAAAAGTTACTAGGCGTCAACCTCCTCTTTACAAGGTAAAGGGAGCTCTCAAAAAATCTCTTGATTTTCTATTTTTGTTCTTTTTTTTTTCGTCCTTTTTTTTTTTTTTTGTCCTTATTCTGGATGGGGGGAGGGAGGAGAGAGAGCAACACTTGTGAAAGGACATATAGATTGTGTGAGAACCTTTTGAGACTTTGTTTATAATATCACCAGATGATGTGCTTTGAAGATATTAATGCCACCTTGGAAAAGTATAAAAATTGCAAGCTTTGATATCTTTAATTTGCTTTTCCTTGGCACCCATTTTCTTCCCAGAGTCTTTCTCTCTGTTTATTCTGTAGCACCCCTCCCCTCCTCTGACATTACTCCCAACATAAAGACATCTCCATAATAGAGATTGCATTCCATAGCGGATCCAGTGTTATAACAGGAGGTTTCATCCATGTGGCATTTTTATAAGCTGTGATGCTGATTGCCCTAAGCTGTTGCTAGCTAGAGAGTCCCCCTCTCTACACCCATTCCCCTCCTTTATGTAAATGGTCTCAGACAGAACAATCTCCAGAGAGTATGAAGATAATTCATCTCTTAGAGAACCTTCCAGATCCCTAGCAACATCCATTCTAATCACCCTGCTCACTTGGAGATCGTCATCCCCCTGGCCCAAGGGAAGAGAACCCTCATCTGGACTGAGGGCAGTAACACAACACACTAGAATAGATAAACCAGCACTTCCATCTCCCCATGGTCACCTGGGCTCAAGTACTGTTATCTGCACCAGTCGTACTTCTTGCAGAAAGGTTGAGGGGTGGCCTCTAAATTGGCCCTTCAGCATTACCATTTTGGCAGGGGGCCTGGATGGGTTACCAAGCACAGGCAGCAATCGTTGCCATAGTAACAATTTCAAAGACGTTTCCAAAATGGAACCAAAAAGGGTGCAGGACTAAGATGCCATAGGAAAGAGGCTCCCATGTGCTCCCCAGAGGTATGCCCCTTTGGCACATGCCACGGGGAGCTTGCTGGAGTTTAAGCATTAGTTGATGCCCTCTAGGGATAAGACTTCATTCCTAGTCTCACTGGGTCCCTCCAAGAATAGCTGTGTGCAAGTGAAGCAGGAACCCTGTCTCCCACACCCACGAAAGGAACACACAGACAGACTAGAATGCAAACAAAAACTTTTATTGTGTACACAAGACTCAGCCAGTGCCGGCATCCTGGACAAAAGATCTGAGCTCCCAAATGACGTCCCATACTGTATTATATACAGTACATTCTCAAACCCCCTTGCTACCTTCCCATTCGCCCCAGGTATCCCTTCTTCACCAATCGGTAGCCGCTGAAAGGGGGGGGGGGACAGTGGGCTTTCATCAAGCATTCCCGAGTGACCTGCTTAGACCGGTATGCTCTGGTCTGCTGGTTTTCTGGGCGAAAGGGTATGTGTAAGTGCTGCTTCGCTGCAGCCTGAGGGGGAGAGGGGGGGCTTTCTCTCACAGCTGCCTTTTCCGGCTGCCTCACCCCCCCCCCCTTTTTTGAGTATGACCTCAACCGCTAGGAGCGGTAGAGGGCTGTATTACTAGGGGCAGGCTGCAGAGGGGTATATGGGGTTAGGGCCATGACAGAGGCAGCCGCCTTGCGTTCCACCAAGGCGTCGAGGGTGGAGGAGATAAAACAGTGTAGGATAGGGATACAGCATGGTATGAGAGCACATAGCAGGAAGAGAAGGAAGACCCCTATAACTAGGGTCTTAAGGCCCCCCAGCCAACCAAACAACTTCCCGAACCATCCCATTCCCAGTCCCATGGAGGGGTCTGTGATATGTTTTGCTAAATTAAGTAGGTCTTGGATAGAGCGTTCGATGGACACGCTTTTCGTCAGTGAGGTTAAAACTCGTCACAGCCATGGTTAAGGCGTAAGAGTAGGAAATCAATGGTCATCCTATTCTGCAGTATCGCCGTGCATAAGCCAGACATTTCGTGATTCATGGTGGCCAGTATGGTTGAGGTCAGATTAAGGGATTTAGCTAGAGAACAAGCAAGTCGGCTTATCTCCATTGAGTTGTATAGGGCTAAACCAGGTGTTGCAACAATTGATAGCGACAGCCCAAGGGCTGTCTCATCACTGTAGGGTTCTACATTTGAGTTACAGGTCGAAGGCATGGGGATGGAGCGGGGAGGTCTGGGGTGGACTTTAGTTACTTTGGGCGTGTGGAGGAAAGCAGCAGTCGTTAGCCTGTTGAGGGTGCATGGGCCACCGGTGGCGTTCATGGGAACATAGGTATAAGTCATCCTCCCACATATCAAAAAAACAGCCTAAGTTTGCAGCTTGTCGTGCTGTGAGGGCTTGTGTGCATCAGTGATGCTGAGAGCTAAATTATCGGTAGTTTAACTACTGGCAGGGTCTCCCAAGATGGACAGGTCTCAGCTGAGATGCCAGACAAAGACAAACCACCCATCTGGGCAGCAGTAGAATGGGATAGTGTAGATGGCGGAGGATCACATTTCTGTGACAACGGCAACAACACCAAACTTAAACTGCGCGGAAGAAAGGCCCAGCAATCTACTTTTGTATCTTGCCATGAAAACCCAATGGACAGTTACAACAAAACAAATTGTGCTGTAGTGCTGGAAGATGAGACCCCCAGGTCGGAAGGCACTCAACTAGCTACTGGGGAAGAGCTGAAGATTTTTCAGAGTAAAGACAGCATTTATGATGTGATTGGATCAAAGCCCTCGGGACGTCTGACGTCTGATGTAGCTGCGCATGAAATGAGTCAGAAACTGTAAAGATGTCTTACACATTGGAACATGGAACGCACGAAGCATGAACCAAGGGAAGTTGGAGGTGGTCAAGAATGAAATGGAACGTGTAATACTTGATCTGTTGGGTGTCAGTGAACTGAAATGGACTGGCATCGGGCACTTTGCATCAGATGATCACATGGTCTACTATGCTGGAAATGAAAGACAAAGAAGAAATGGTGTTGCATTTATAATAAAGAAGAAACTTGCAAGAACTGTAATGAAATACAATGCAGTCAGCGAACGCTTAATCTCTATTCGTCTACGAGGAATGCCTATCAACACAACTATAATTCAAGTATATACCCCAACAACAGCTGCAGAAGAGAATGAAATTGAAAAGTTCTATGAACAAGTACAAGCTGAAATTGACAGAACATGCAAACAGGATATCCTGATAGTCATGGGTGATTGGAACGCAAAGGTTGGCAACAAAGAAGAAGACAAAGTAGTTGGAAAATATGGACTTGGCAACAGAAATGAAGCTGGAGAAAGACTGATAGAATTCTGCAAGACCAACGATCTATTCATCTTGAACACCTTCCAGCAACACAAGCGGCGACTGTACACATGGGCTTCACCGAATGGATTGTATAAAAATCAAATTGACTACATCTGTGGAAGTCAACGATGGAAAAGCTCTATAACATCAACAAAGACAAAACCTGGAGCTGACTGTGGTACAGATCATCAACTACTAGTATGCAAACTCAAGCTAAAGCTGAAAAAGAGCAAACCACTCATGAATGCAGCAAAATATGACCTTGAGAATATACCACTGGAATTTAAAGACTGCCTGCAAAATCGATTTGCTGCTTTAGATACAAATGATAGAGTTCCAGAAGAGTTATGGAATGACATCAAGAAGGTTGTGTTGGAAGAAAGCGAGAAGTCTCTACAAAAGGTGAAAAAGAAAAAACGGCCAAAATGGATGACGGAAGAAACTCTGAAAATTGCCCAGAAACGCAGAGAAGCTAAAGCCAGAGGAGAAAGAAAGACAATCACAGAACTCAACAGAGATTTCCAACGTGCAGCAAGACAGGACAAGGAAAAGTACTACAATGACGCATGCAAGGAAATAGAAGCAGAAACTATTAGAGGAAGAACAAGATCAGCTTTCCTAAAGCTACGAGAGTTAAAGAAAGTTCCAGCCTCGAATTGGAATGTTACAAGATGCTCAAGGTTCTATGTTGAATGATGCTGAGAAGATCAAGAAAAGATGGAAGGAATATACAGAGATTTTATATGATAAAGATCAAGTGGACCAACAGCCGTTTCAACGTGTACCTTATGATCTGGAACCATTGGTGATGAAAGAAGAAGTTGAAGCAGCATTGAAAGCCTTATCAAAGAACAAAGCACCAGGCATTGATTGCATTCCCATAGAAGTATTACAGCAATCTGATGCAGCTGTTACCGTACTTACAAGGCTCTGCCAAGAAATATGGAAGACAGCATCATGGCCAACTGACTGGAAAAGATCTGTGTTTATACCAATATTAAAGAAAGGTGATCCAACTGACTGTGGAAATTTATCGCACAATCACTCTGATCCCACAGGCCAGCAAGATTCTACTGAAGATTATTCAAAAGAGACTACAATCATACCTGGAACAGGAAATACCTGTAGTGCAAGCAGGGTTCAGAAAAGGGCGAGGAACGAGAGACATCCATTGCGGATGTGAGATGGATCCTTGAAAAGACTAAAGAATACCAAAAGGATATCTATTTGTGCTTTATCGACTATAGCAAAGCTTTTGACTGTGTAATCCATGAGAAACTCTGGGCCACATTAAGAAGCATGGGTATACCAGAACACCTGATCGTTCTCTTGCACAATCTGTACATTGATCAAGAAGCAACAGTTCGAACGGAACAAGGAGAAACAGAATGGTTTAAAATAAGCAAAGGTGTAAGACAAGGCTGCATACTTTCCCCCTACCTGTTTAATTTATATGCAGAACAAATCATCAGAGAAGCAGGATTGTATGAAGACAACAGAGGTGTGAAGATTGGTGGAAGACTCATCAACAACCTTCGCTATGCTGATGATACCACATTACTGGCGGAAAGTGAAGATGATCTGAAACATTTGCTTCTCACAATCAAAGAACATAGTCTCAAAATGGGCCTGCATCTTAATGTAAAGAAGACAAAGATCACGACAACTGGCATAATCAACAGGTTCATCGTCGAAGGAGAAGAAATTGAAATCGTGCATAACTTGAACCTACTTGGATCAACTATCAATAAAGAAGCAACAAGCAGTCAAGAAATCAGACGATGCATTGCTCTTGGCAGAATGGCTATGAAAGACCTAGATAAGATTCTGAAGACCATAGATCTCTCTCTCCATACAAAGATTCGACTTGTTCAAGCCATGGTATTTCCAATAACATCATATGGATGTGAAAGCTGGACAGTGAAAAAGATAGACAGGAAGAAAATTGATGCCTTTGAATTATGGTGCTGGCGGCGAATACTGTGTATACCATGGACTGCCCGAAGAACAAACCAGTCTGTACTAGTGGAGATCAAACCTAAGCTTTCTTTAGAAGCTCAGATGACAAGACTTCGACTTTCATACTTTGGACACATCATGCGGAGAGAGAGGGAGATCATTAGAGAAAGACTTCATGCTTGGCAAGATAGGTCAACGCAAAAGAGGAAGGCCAGCAATGAGATGGATCGATACAATAACAGCAGCTATGGGTACCAGTCTGTCAACAATGAGCCACCTGACTGAAGACCGAACACAATTTAGGATAGCTATCCAGAGGGTTGCCATGAGTCGACTCCGACTCAACGGCACGTAACAACAACAAGGGTAGATACATTTCTGAGTACACATAGGATACCCTTGTAACAGAGTGGCATGATAATTCAGTGTTTGACACATTTAAACCCTCCTGTCTTGGTATTTACAAAAATAAAACAATCAGTAGCATTAAGGGTGGAGACTACCTGCAGGGAGAAAGGAACTCGGTTAAAAGCTGAGGTAGGCTGGTTGGCTCCAATACTATAGAGGAGGGTAAAAAATGGCATGTCAGGTTGTTTACAGTCCAGACTAGTAAATATGGTAAAACCCAGCAGTTCACTTAAACTGGAGGGTACAGCAATGAGATAGGTTGATAGAAAAACCCCAGTTTGTAGAGAGTTACGTATGCAAAAGTCTGTCATGTTTAAGGCAGTTTGGGCAAGTAATATTGCTGTGTTAGTAGTCCCCGTGCTCGGCTGGAAACAGGCCCACAGGATAGCAGTAAAAATATGGCACTTCCATGCATTTTGGGGTGGTTTCGTCTCTCTTAAGCAGTCCAGATGTGTTAGCTGTCACCAGGCAGAAGTATCTCTCTTTAGTGTCAAACGCAGAGGCTGGTTTGGAACCGTGACAGAAGTCCAGGCCGAAACGGGTTCTGGCACTGCGGCCTTGACACGGGTGTGATGAATCCACGGAGTAATCTCAGCCACCTTGATAGCTGTCGGGGTAGCCAGCAGAACGGTATACGGGCCTCGCCACTGGGGGTCAGCGGATCCTCCTTCCACTCCTTGACCCACACTCGCGAACCAGGTTGATGTGTATGGAGTGGTTCTGTCAGGTTGATGGGGAGCCGCTCCTGAATCCACTGGTGCAATTCCTGCAAAACAGAACTGAGAGCCAACAGTTCCTGTCGGGTTATTTCTGAACCTATCTGAATCAAGTCTCCATGGACGCCCTGTATGAGGGGTGCAGGGCGGCCATACACAGCTTCAAAGGAGGAAACACCAATACCCTTTCGTGGAGCTGAGCGTATACGAAACAGGGTTATGGGGAGCAATTGGGGCCACTTCAAGGTGGTTTCCTGACAGTTTTTGCTAAATGCATCTTAATGGTACGGTTCATACATTCCACCTTCCCTGAACTCTGCGGACGGTAAGCTGTATGTAGCTTCCAATCAATCTGCAAGGCTTTGGCTACCTGTTGTACTATCTGGGCCACAAATGCAGGTCCGTTATCTGATCCTATTACTATTGGAAGCCCAAAACGGGGAATGATTTCATGCAGTAGCACTTTTGTCACTTCTCTAGCTTTTTCTGTACGGACTGGGAAGGCCTCCACCCACCCCGTGAATGTACAGACCAGAACTAACAGATATCGGTATCCATTTGCTCGGGACAGTTCTGTAAAATCAACTTGGATATTCCCCATGGGGGTGACCCCATAGGACTGCACTCCTGGGGGTTGGCAAGGACCCTGGCGAGCATTGTTCTTAGCACACATGGTACATTGCCTAACAGTTGCGGCTGCCAGGGAAGATAAGCAGAAAATAAAGAAATATGGGCGGAGATTAGTTTCCATGGCTGTCTTGCCAAAGTGAGTAGTCTGATGGAAAGATGACAGGAAAGCTGGGGCGAGGCTGTCTGGGATGACTATCACTGGGGTTGTTCCCTTTCCAGGTAATCGTATCTAACCATCGGAATGTAATACCCCACCCTCCTCCTGACAGAAGAAATCCATTTCCCGTGTAGTGTATCTTTTGGCCCATTGGCTTAACGGGACTGGGAACGGGGGCTTGCAGATCTTCAGAGCTTTCAGAGTAGGGCTGGGACAAAGAGGCAATCGCGACCCGCCGGGCTTCTGCATCAGCCCGTCTATTGCCCTTGGCTATCCCGTCGTTCCCCTTTTGATGGCCCTTACAGTGCATGACTGCTACAGCTTTGGAATACCAGACTGCTTCTAACAGGGCCACTACTTGGGGACCATTCTTAATTTCGGATTCAGCTGCAGTGATCAACCCTCTTTCTTTGTATAGAGCACCATGGGCATGGAGAGTGGCGAAGGCATATCGGGAATCTGTGTATATGTTTACATGAAGGTTAGAGCACGGGTGAGGGCAATGAGTTCCGCTTTCTGTGTGGAAGTGCCCGAGGGCAATGGCTGAGCTTCGACAACTACTTCCAGCGTCACCACTGTGTACCCCGCACACCTGCGGCCTTCCACTACCAGACTGCTTCCATCCACAAAGTAGATCTCATCTGGGTTGTTTAGTGGTACGTCTGTCAGATCAGGGCGACTGGAAAAGATCATGTCCATTACTTCCAGGCAGTCGTGATCAGGTGGTCCTGGGACGACAGGCAGGAATGTGGCAGGATTTAAGGCTTGACTGGTGGTTATCCGCACTCTGGGGTTTCCCCATAACATACTCTGGTATTTTAACATTCGGGAGCTGGTAAACCAGTGGCTTCCTTTATGTTCCAGTAAAGTTTGGACAGAATGTGGGACGGTAACTAAGAGGTCTTGGCCCATAGATAGTTTATCCGACTCTTCCACCAATAGAGCTGTTGCTGCTATCGCTCTTTAACAGGGTGGCCATCCCTTGGCCACTGGATCCAGCTGTTTAGACAGGTAGGCGACCGGGCGCGGCCAGGATCCCAGCTGTTGAGTCAAGACCCCTAGAGCTGTGCCCGCTGCTTCATGCACATAAAGAGTGATGGGCTTAGTGACATCCGGAAGGCCCAAGGCTGGTGACGATAGCAACGCCCTCTTTAGCTGTTCGAAGGCCCCCGTTGGTCTAGTCCCCATTCAAGAGGACTCGTCTCTGGGCCTTTCGTAGATTCATAGAGGGGCTTTGCAATCCTGGCGAAGTTGGGAATCCAGATGCGACAGTATCCTGCAGCCCCGAGGAATGCGCGTACCTGCCTGTGAGATGTTGGCTCAGGGATCCGACATACCGCCTCCTTCCGTTCTTTCCCCAACCGCCGTCTTCCTTTAGACAGGTGGAATCCCAGGTACTTCACTTCCAACTGGCATAATTGAGCCTTCTTCTTTGAAGCGCGGTAGCCTGCGTTATACAACAACTGCAACAGCTCTGTGGTTGCCAGAATACATTCAGTCTCAGTCAGCAGCAACCAACAGATCGTCAACATACTGCAGGAGGACTCGTCTCCCAGGCACTCCCGGGGGGGTAACCAGCAAAATCCTGGGCCAGAGCGGTACTGAAGATAGTGGGGGAGTTCTTGAACCCCTGTGGTAAGCGAGTCCAGGTTACTTGGGTCTTACTGCCAGTGGCAGGGTCCTCTCTCTCAAAGGTGAAGAGGTGTTGGCTTTCTGCAGACAGACGTATGCAAAAGAAGGCATCCTTCAGATCTAGTACGGAGAAATGAGGCCGCAGCTGGGATGAGACCCAACAGGGTATAGGGTTGGGTACCACTGGATGCAGAGTGACAGCGGCGTCATTGACACGACGGAGATCCTGCACAGGTCGGTAGTCGGTAGTACCTGACTTTCGGACTGGTAGTAAAGGAGTGTTCCATGCTGATTGACAGGGCCGCAGGATACCGTACTGCAGGAGCCGCTCCAGATGATGAATTCCTTCCACAGCTGCTCGTGGCAGCGGATACTGCCGCACGTGTACTGGGGAGACTCCTGGCTTCAACGATACAGACAGGAGGGATGTTGATGGCTATTCCGGGAGGGTTGCCTTCTGCCCATACTCCCACTTATCCAGGGCAATCGCATCAGGCTTGAGTTTGTCCTCGAACAACCGCCATTCTTCTCGGGGGACGGACAATACCAAAACTGCTGGGCCCAGGCTGGGTATGTCTGACCCAGGCTGGGTATGTCGAGCTCAGCCTGGCCCCCGGGCCCAAATGATATCTGGGCCTGTAGTTTCGCCAGGACATCCCTCCCCAACAGGGGTATAGGACATTCAGGCATATACAGGAACTGGTGGGTGATAGTCCGTCCCCCCAACTGACACATGCGGTTTTGCAGAAAGGATCGTTGCACTCTTTCTCCTGTGGCTGCAGCTTCCGCCGTATATCACCCTGGGCCTGTGCTACGAAAGCGGTATTCACCATACGAAGATTCTCAGGAGCTGCGGGATCGTAAGGGGTGTACAGTCGATACGCTTCTGACAGACGCTCATAAAACGCTGCTGGGCTCTCATCAGGAAGCTGGAGGATTTCTGCAATCTTGCTGATATTCATAGCCCGCTGCCCTCCCTTCTTGAGGCCTTCAAGGAGCGCAGTCCGGAAGCGAGTGAGAGCCCGTGCTCCGTCGGGATTATTTGGGTCCCACCGAGGGTCTTCATTCGGGAAATCCACAGTTGCTTGTTGCCGGGGATTTATGACCCCAGCGTCTGCAGGATGTGCTTCCAGCCACGTGAGGGTGGCCCGCACAATACATGCTCGTTCTTCTGTGCTGAATAGGGTGGAAAGCAATTGTCTACAGTCTGACCAAGTAGGCTGGTGGGTTTGCATAATACTGGTCATAAGGTCTGTCAGCTCCTGAGGCTTTTCAGTATAGGAGGTATAATGGGTTTTCCAATTCAGCTGGTCAGTAGTAGAGAAAGGAACATATATCAGGCTAGAAGGTCCTACTGCCACCCGTCCGGCAGCATCAAGGTACGGGAGTCCCTGTACTTGTCGTAAAGGCAGTTGGAAATCCTGTTTTGTCTGCTTCTCTGCAGCAGCTGATCGCAGGCGCTGGGCCAGCGGGGTGGACTGAAGCTCAGCCGGGCTGCTCTCAGGGGGTGAGGCTATGACACTGGAGGCAGTACCGAGAGTAGGAGGAGGAGAGGAGGATGATGGAGGGGTCTGTAGGGGCGTATCACTATGAGAAAGGGAATCTGATGAGGAGCTGGAATCTACAGAATCTTCCCTAAGTCCTGCTTCACCCGCCCCGGGGGAAGGTTCTCCTTACTCTTCATCTCTTAGGGGTGGATCATGTAAGGGCGCGGACGGGACAGTAGGGTAAAGAAGATTTGAGGGGGCGTGCAGGGACCTCCGGGGAATCCCGCCCCTGGAGACGGGCAGGTATTCGCTCCTTCCTGCGACTGGCAGCTGCCACCATTATTCTACACTGATCCTCGTAGCAGCGCTGGAGCCATTTTGGCCACAGCTTCACTAAGGCTGGCCACTCCCGTTCACACAAAACAGACAATCGAGAGGCAGAGAGTGAAACCCCATAATCCTCTGGAAACCCAGACTTAAAGTTACGGAGCATACACTGCAGGGGTGTCTGCCCTTTGGATTCTCCCGCCCCCATGCTCTAATCACAATATGCTCTAATCACAATCACAATGCACAGTTCTCAATGCAGTAACACTGGCAGTATTTCCAGCTCACACAGGGTTAAACCGACAAACAGACAGACACTGAACACCGAACAGGACATCTGAGAGGAGACAAATGAATGCTTGCTGAAACCTGGACTCCACCTTCCCAAGGGGAGGAGGGAGCATGTGGAGAGCCCAGCTGCTCGGACCTCACACACACACAGGACAACGAAGGAAACGTAGGGAGAAAAGACAAACACATTAACAGGTACACACATACCCTTCCTATTCTCCCCCCCCACCCCCCCCCCCAGCACAGACAGGACGAGCAATGGTTTCAGAACCCCTCTCCGGGGGCCTTACTCGGACCGCTCGTGCAGGTGATCAAACCGCTACAGGATTACAGAATACCAGATGCACAGAACTACCCAAAACAGAAAGGCAGTAGTACTCGCCGGAGAATGTTTGGATGCCAGTCTATCCTGCCGGATTTCAAACAGAGCAATCAGCCCGCTGGGACCGACCAGCCAGACGTGTCGAGGAATCCTGCCAGACACAAGGGACCTGGTGGCGCCAAGGATCGTTGACGGCCTGGGGGCCGGCCACCGGCCAGCCGAGGCCCTGTCCTGCAGAACCACAGGGAGGGGTTCCCTCCGCGGGTGTGAGGAGAAAGAGTTGCCTTCCCGGCCAACGCACCAAAAAATGAAGCAGGAACCCTGTCTCCCACACCCACGAAAGGAACACACAGACTAGAATGCAAACAAAAACTTTTATTGTGTACACAAGACTCAGATAGCCAGTGCCGGCATCCTGGACAAAAGATCTGAGCTCCCAAATGACGTCCCACACTGTCTTTTATATACAGTACATTCTCAAACCCCCTTGCTACCTTCCCATTCGCCCCAGGTATCTCTTCTTCACCAATCGGTAGCCGCTGAAGGGGGGGGGGGGACAGTGGGCTTTCATCAAGCATTCCCGAGTGACCTGCTTAGACCGGTATGCTCTGGTCTACTGGTTTTCTGGGCGAAAGGGTATGTGTCAGTGCTGCTTCGCTGCAGCCTGAGGGGAGAGGGGGGGTTTTCTCTCACAGCTGCCTTTTCCGGCTGCCTTACAAGAACTTTTTATTTTGTCTCTCCCTTTCTGAACGCACTACCAAGACCTGTATCCACTCCTCCTGTTTAGACCTACTCCTCATGAGTCATCTCTTCCCTTCAATCCACTGAAAATTCAGCTGCAAGGCTAATCTTCCACGAGTGTTGCAGGAGAGGAAAGAACTTTCACATGTAAGTCTATAGGCCTGACCACTTTGGCTGCCTTACCATTAGATGAATAGGTACTTCTTTTCTTCCTTTCCCCATACCAGGATGACACCGTCCCTTGCAGCTCCGAAGGGGCAGCACCTGCCCCTTTGGCCACACCCCTTTGGAGCACGCTCCCACAGGCGTACGCCTGCGGCTGTGTCCCACAGTGGGGCTAGAAGAAGAATATAGCCCTTTCAAACCATGTTGGAGCTGATGCACTGAACCACATGGGATCCCAATCAAGCAGGTAATCCAGCAACTGCAGGCAGGAAACAGGAAAGCAAATGTCCTCCGGCCTCTCCTTTTTCATCTTTCCCTATATCTCTCCTTGGGAACTTGGCTCATCAAAAATTTTTTTTTTTTTTTTTTTTATCTGTGCCCTTCCACTGCCAACTCCAGACTTCATTCGTTCCACTTTGCTGTACCGGTACATCAGGATCCATTTCTGGTCCTATTCAAACCCAGGCTAAAAACCCATCTCCAAGGCTGCTTTGGGATTCTCCTGTTTATCATCCATGTGTGTTATAACAATATTCCCTTAGTTTTATCCTAGTTCTCTGTTGTATCTGTTGGTTTTGCATAAATTATAAGCTCTATCAAGCAAGGACTGTCTCTCACATGTATGTGTACGGTGCTGCATATGCCTTGTAGTGCTGTGCAAATAGTGGTAATAACTGCAGGATATGCTCAGAGGCATGTAAATGTGCCAAGTTTAAGGCACGTTCTCATTGTAGATTTTAAAAAATTTGCATAAAAAATGGAATGTCCAATACTTTAGAATATCATTAGCTTACTGTATCTGGCATTTTTATTGTGTGAACAAACAAGTTTATGCTAAAAATTAGCACAGATTTTCACAGACCTTTGTTTTCATTTGCATGTGCCCCCATGAAATTCTTTGATTGCCTCAGAATTTCTTCTAATGCACGCCATCTAGCCCTCTTTCTACACCCATACAGTCATTCGTTCTTACCTACGTCCCACATAATTTTTTTCCTACTTCAAGATGGTCTCCAGTGCTCCCAGGATCACATGTCCATGTTCTTTCTAGGACTCACCCAAACTCAAGAGTGGTCTGCACCAAACTTCTTCACTGACTGTCTCTATGGGATAGATCTGCTCCCAGGAAGATGAGCAAGTAAGCAGCTAAATAATGTATAAATCTACAGTATCGTGTAGCTTTAAGCCACACTGGGAAGCCACAGTCGCTTAGACAAAACATAGCATTCCGTGGTTGCCTTCCTCCCCAAAACACAGTGGTGCTTCATATCAAACCATAAGACTTCCTTTTATTTGGCTCTTTAAGACCCTCATCAAACTGTAGGTTCTCGAGGCCTTTTTCAGAGAGTGGTCATATCCTCTTATGTATGTCTCAAAGTTCTGACAAGCAAAGAGCTCTGTGACCCTCATAGTTTCCTGCTGACCTAAATTTGTTTTTCTCCTTCTACTTAGACCAACTGTGAGGTAACCGGCAATGAAACATAGAAACATGATGACAGAAAAAGACCACAAGGCCCATCTAGTCTGTCCTTCCATAACAACTACAACAGTCCACTTTCTACCTTTAGAGATCCTCTGTGTTGGTCCCTTGCTTTTTTGAATTCAGTTACTGTCCTCATCTCTACCACCTCCACTGGGAGACTATTCCACGGATCCACTACTCTTTCCGTAAAGAAATATTTCCGCATATCACTCCTGAATCTACCTCCCTTCACCCTCATCCCATGTCCCCAATGCTAAAATTTTCATCATTCTCTCTTCACCCAAGGACAAGAAGCTCTTGTATCTTAGTCTTACCTTCAGTCTGGAAACCCTGTCCTCAAATGGGGACGTTTGCCCTTTTGGTGCACGAATGAGGGCGAATACCCATTTCAAAAATCAAATCTGGCTTACTCCTCCTAGGACTGGTGCCAGGGGTATAAGGGGATCTTAGGTAAACTCACTCTTATGCATCCCCCACCCCTCCCATAAGAATCCTGTAGAAATGTATAATTGGACATCATACTTTTAAATATCCAAATTTACTTTACGTGTGCCTGCTTTCCCTACAAGTTAACAAAAAAAAAAGAGGGCGGTCTTCTGGCACTGCATAGTTTTTGGCCATGGCTGCACGGGAAGGCGGTCTGGGTTTTCTTGGACAACGCTACCACTGTGGCCTATGTCAAGCGGCATGAGCAGTTTGCTTTTTGGAGACAGAGGCCGAAGCCCCGATAACATGGGCAGAGGAGCATCTTCAGGCACTTTCAGCAGTGCATGTTGTGGGAATAGACAGCGTGATGGCAGATTTCCTGAGCTGGGTCCACATGGATCTGGGGGAATGGACATTCTGCCAGGAGGTCGTCTTCCAGATGGGGCACACAGATTATGGATCTCATGGCAACATTTTTCAACCGCCAAGGCAAGCCGGTCCTTCAGCAGGAGAAGAGAATAGATGTCGGAAGGCTTGGATGCTCTGGTGCAGAGTTGGCCCATGGAAGGGTTTCTCTGTCTTTCCCCTGTGGATGCTCATAAGCCGGGTAGTGCAGTGAATCAAGGCTCACAGGATACTGGTGGTTCTAATAGCCCTGGATTGACTGTGACACCCTTGGTATATGGACCTGGTAAGGCTAAAGGTGGATTATCATGGCGTCTGCTGGCCTGAGTGGACCTTTTGACCCAGGGGTCAGTGCGTATGCCTCGGTGGGCTTTGTTAAAAAGGCATGGTTATTCTAGACCGGTGATTGCAACATTTTTGAAGGCCTGGAAAAGATCCACTTCTCTTTTATATCCAGGTGTGGTGCATTTTTGAAGCCTGGTGTAGAGAGAAAATGGTGTAGGCCATTCGTGGCTACAGTATCAGATGTGCTAGCCTTTCTTCTGGCAGGTTTTGAGAAGGGATTGACCGCTAGTTCCTTGAGGGTGCAGGTAGCAGCCATCACATGTCATGGGGGTAGGATCCAGGGTGTGTCGTTGGGAGCGCACCCAGATGTGGTCTGGTTCCTGAAGTCAGCGACGCAGCTCCGTCTGCCGATGCAGTCTGTGGTTCCTCCATGGGAACTCAATTTGGTGTTGACGGCGCTAGCAAAGGAGCAGTTTGGGTCCCTCAGCTCCTGCACATTGAAGGACTTGACGCTTAAGACAGCGTCCTGGTGATAGTCTGCTTGGATCGGAGGATTTCAGAACTTCAAGCTTCATCGTGCAGGGCACCTTTCCTCTCCTTTTCAAAGGAAAAGGTGGTTCTTCGGTGCCTTCCTTTTTGCCCAAAGTAGTAGTATTTGTCTTTCACTTGAATCGGCTGGTTTCCCTGCCAGCATTGACGAGCAGGTCGGAGGGAAGTTCATATCCGCCTGCTGGATGTATGACGAGTCTTGCAGTGTTATTTGAAGAGGACTGCTCCGTTTCAAAAGTCGGCTCATTTGTTCTGTTTGGGGCGGCAAAGCAAGGGAGAGGTGGCGACTAAGGCTTTCATAACCAGGTGGATTAAGGAAGCTATTGCATCAGGCTTCGTGTTGAAAGGGAAGACATTGCCAGCAGGGCTGCAGCCTCGTGGTCAGAATATAGCATGGTGTCACCTGTGGTGATTGTAGGGCAGCAACATGGTCCTCCCTTCACACTTTAGTGAAGCATCATCACCTGTATGTTCAGGCAGCAGGGGATGCCAGTTTCGGTGCAGCAGTGATTCAGGCTGGAATCGCGGGCCCCCTCCCTTCAATAGTACTGCTATGTTACATCCCAGAAGTACGGGACTGGACTGGAAGGATGATAAGAAAGGTAAAATTAGGCCTTACCTGCTAATTGGCTTTCCTTGAGGAACTCCAGTCCCAGAATTCTCAAGAGCCTGAAGGACAGCATTGAGTATTGGGAGTCTGGAGGATGGCAGTGGCAGAGCTTATGGAGTTAGGCTGATAGGCAGGAGTGTTATATGTGTTTTTTTGTGTTTGGTCCTTAAGCCCTAAGTTTACGGTACCTTTTTTTTGAAAAGGTCATTCTTGGTGGTGCTAGGGTAAGCCATCTTCAGGTAAGATTCCCCTTTCGGAGGGGGAGGGGGCCCCTGAGAGTTTTAAGGGGTCAGAGTATAGATAGATTTTGTGTTTCAGGAGTGGGGCTACTAATTTGTTGCTCCTGTGAATCTGCTTTGTCAATAGGTTATTGGGGCTGGTAAGTGTTGCCAGCTGCGTACGTACACTGATGTCATCAAGAAAATGACATGCTCAGTCTCCAAGCTGTTGGTAAGGGTCAACTTTCCAGAGGTATGGGACTGGACTGTCCTCAAGGAAAGCCAATTAGCAGGTAAGGCCTAATTTTACCTTCCTCACCATTATCAAAAAAGGGGATACTCCCCAGGCAACTCCCTCCTCTTTTTCCTCCATCACTGCCATGCTCTGAACAGTGGCTCCCCCTGTTTCCAACTGCAGTCTCCCCTTCCTCCCCACCCTGGCCCATGATGTAGCAGTCTCTATTGTTGCCCTTATTAATCTTGGACTTTGTCTCTTCTACATAGCTTCATCTTACCACAGTATGCTACATGGGCTGTAAAGGTCCTATCTGTCTGCTAGATCACAGGTGGTCAGTTGGGGGAGGAGATATTTTTGTCTTGCACTTTGGAATGGGGTGTTTCTCAGGGTTCAGTATTTTTCTGGTGCCTTTGTGCAAGGCAATGCATGCTGCTGATATGATTTATGCTGGCGATGTGCAGATCCTCATTCTTTTTTTCAAGGTCGGGGGATGATTTGGAGTCCTTGATACAGGAGTAGTGTTTGGGTTTAAAACTTAGTGTTCCTAAGACTACTGTGTTGGCTGGCAAGGAGAAAGTGGATCATTGCCCCGTGCAGTATCTAGTTTAGTACCGCTTGTGTCTCATTGTTGGGACCTTTGGGGTTATTCTAGATTCGACCCTTAGTATGGGCCCCCATATCTTCTCATGGTTAGGAATTTGTTACTTCTGCTGAGGTGGATTTAGTCAGTTATGATCATATTTGGCTAAGTGTTTTCCGAGCGAGGTGATGCAGGTGCTGCCAATGCCTCAGCTTGATTATTGTAATGCCCTGTTGATAAAGGCTTCATCAGAAGAATATGTCTTGGCTGCAGTTTTTGCAAGATACTGCTGCTAAGTTGGTTAAAGGTTTGTGAAAGTTTGATCATGTGATTCTTGCTTTGGTTCAGTTGTACTGGTTGCCAGTGACTTTTTTTTGTTGAGCTCAAGGTTTTGATGTTAATGTATAAGGTACTACATAATCAGGCACCTGAGTACCTTTGCTCTAGGTTGGTGGCTTATTCACAGATTTGTACGTTGCACTCGGTCAGATCGATTGGTGGTACTGTCCATTCATATATGGTACATAAGGTTCGACATAGGGACAGGGCTTTTTTCAGTTCCAGGCCCGTTATTGTGGGATTCTCTTCCTTGGGAACTTCAGTTGTTGGATGATTTTTGACTGTTCTGTAAGGCTGTAAACTTCTTTTATTTCCCTTTCCTTTAAGAAAGCTTTTGGTATTGTCATGGAGGTTTAAAGGGTTTTTTTGTGGGGTTGAGTTGTTGGGTGAGTTGGCATGGGTGATTTTATTGCTGTGTTTGTGATGTAGTGATTCTTTATTATGTTGTACACCATGCTGGGCGGTTTTCTGTTGTGTGGTGTAAATAAAGGGCTCTCCTTTTCCAAATTTAAAGCTAATCTAAAGGCCTATCTTTTTCTCTGTGCCTTTGACCATCCTACACCTTCCTGTCCTCTTGCTGTTCCCTTTCCTTCACTCTGTGGTATGATTGTATCCTACCCTTTTAAATTTGGCGTTCTTTTCTCTTTCTGGCCTCAGCAACCACCTTTTTGTGTTTTGTACACCGCATGCAGTTTATCAAGTGTAGCGATAAAAGGTGTACACGCACTCCTCTACATAACACTCCCTCACAGCGCTTTGCTAGGGAGTTGCCAGTATATGACTGACTGATCCTACTTGTCATGGAGAAAGCAAAGTTGCTTACCTGTAACAGGAACTCGCCATGGACAGCAGAATAAATCAGCCACATAGAGCCACTTGCCTCCCTTTTAGGATGAACCTACCTAGAGCTGGGGTATGCACTGAGGCAGAAATGGACAGGCGCTGTGGTGGGGGGGAGGAGGGCTAGCACATGTTGAGAAAAGCCTCCCAGACTTTTCTGACTGCTAGGAGAGCTAATCTGTTCATGCTGCTATCAAATGAAATCGCCAGCATGCAGCGAACTTATCCTGTTGTCCATGGAAAAACTCCTATTACAGGTAAGCAACTTCGCTTAATCCCTGCTTAACTTAATTGTATACTCCTGCTGTAATTCTGCACACAAAATTCAGACTTCTGTGTCAAAGACTCTAAATTATGCAAAATTCTTCATGCTTTGTTTGTCAAAATAACAAAGCTTATTGCTTTTAAGCGCTAGTTCATTTAAAATACAATACAGAAATCACAAAAAAGTGCACAATTTTGAATTGTGTGCAGAATTTCAGCAGGAATAATTATAGCAGTGTTGCCCAAGTCAGGAGAAATATACTCTAAGCATCAGTTCCAGCAGATGAATATTTATCTTCTGGTTTTACTACCTATTTGTTTTGCTTTTCCCAGTATCAAGCAGGGCAACATTTAATTTTCACACTCTACTTTCCAATAGAAATGTTGGTCATATATTATTTTAGTGAGAGCAACAATTTTTCTGCAAAACTAATATGTAACCAGAATTGAATTGTCTAGTGAAATGGGGCATCTAAATGTTTGTGTTTTGTGTCTGGTACACCAACTCACTATGAAACACATGTGGACAGCATCTGTATAGCCTCTAATTTCCAGTATGTAGCCGTTCTTTTGGCCTATGTCACCAGTGAAGGGTAAGGGAGGCTGGTTACTTGTTCCAAGGAGTGGAATTAAGCAGGGATATGTGTGTTTTGTTTTGTTCTTCAGGCCTTGCTTCCTGTGCTGGATTCTCTCATGAGCAGCAGAAATGCCTCCCAAGTTCAAGCGTCACTTGGATGACAATGATGTCACCGGTTCAATGAAGAGTGAGAGGGTGAGTCTGCTGGTGCTGCTGCCACTTATGTCCCAGCTAGTTTTGCCTGGTGGTCTCCCTGCCTTGTGGTGCTTGTTTGTCATGACAACCTAATTGAATTCTAATTCTGATTCTTTACTATATGGCGGAGAAGGGAAAAAGATTAGGAATCTCTGAACACCATGGGCAAGTGACCAGCAATGGGAACATGTCCAACGCTCGTTAGTGTGACGATGCAGCTTGCTGGCATTAACCAGTGCTTATATACACAGCTGTGGTTGCTGGGCAGTAGAGCTACAGTACTTGGCAGTTTTCACACTATTCATTGAGACCCAACACATTTTAGATTTTGGCTTGCTTTGGGCATTTTTGGTTTGGGTTTTGATTCAGGCTTTTGTTTGGTGGATCCAAGGCAGGGTTGATGTATATTTGTAAGTTGAACAGAGCTTCCTGATTTATAGCCATTGTTTTTTGCTTTGTGGGATCTCCCGCTAGTCCCTAGAATTGCTAGTAGGTGCAAATACAGAGAAATGCCCCCTGCTCTCCATGAAATTAGGCATGACTTAGTGGACATCCTAATGGCAGAAGAAATTTTTAATGTAGATTGGTGCAAAGTGATGCATATAGGGAAGAATAACACTAATTCCTTATTGTTCCTCCAGTTCAGTCCTCCACCTCCTGGGTAGTGTACCTCTTCCTGCAGCTTGGAGACTGGGCACGTCAAAGTCGTGACATCACTGGATATACCCTGCTGGTTTCTCCCATCAGCCCCCGTGTCCAGTCTCCATGCAGAAGGAGGACGTAGTGAGCCTAGATGCTGGGCTCACTTGAGGAACAGATAAGGAGCAGTGTAGTTTAGATCAGCTTAGACTAGTTTTGGAATTTATTTGGTCCTATTACTTAACACTTAATTTTTTTTCTGGTAGCTGTTTCTTAAAATAAAAAGTGAACAGGGTTTGAGCCGCTTCTCTGCCTGTCTCCTTGCCTTCTTTCCCCAAGCGGGTCAGTTCTGACAGCAGCTTTCTCCTCCTGGATGGTACGGGGTAGAGCCCTGCAGCTCACAAGCCTGTCTGACCTCCGGCTCAAGATCGCCGCGAGCCATCGCAGCAGGCAGCTCAGACCGCGAGGCAGGTACCCACCGCATGCGTTGTTCACTGCAGCGCTGAGCAGCACCGCGGGTGGTCGATCGGAGCAGCGAGCCAGTAAGAGAAATCGCTCCTTGCGGTTTCGTCGTTTGTCGGGGCAGGGGCATCCCCTGCAACTGTGCGGCGTGTGGCTGGGAGAAATTTTAAGAGACATCGGGGTTTTGGTGCCAAGCAGGCCCCGATGGCACTTGCAGCTGTTTTCCCGCACGCTACAGCCGCGTGGCGTTTTTCAGCAGCAGGACGCGCTACAAGGCTGAAGGAAAAGCAGTTTTTCAATCAGCGCTGCTAACTTTAGGTTAGATTTGTTTATTTTCGTTGCAGGTTCTGCATTATTGGAGGGGTTTGATCAGTAAGCTGGGGGTTTCCTCTCCTTTAGATTGAATTGGAATAAAAAAACGAAATTAGTAGAGAGAGAGACAACAAGGGGATAATACTAATTCATCAGAAGCTGGTTAGTGTTAATAGCTAATGCCTTCAAGGCCCCAGTGTCTGGTGTGTGGCATGCGCAGGGGCACTGTCTCGGACACCGGAATTTGCCAGGGCTGTGCTGCGACTTCAAATAGTATGGAACAGCAGATGGAAGATAAGGTGGTTCAGGAGTCACTCAACCTCTCAGCAAGAACCGAAGGGGAGTTGTGAGTGGAGACACAGTTGCTGGCTTTGCCTGAGATGCCTACATGTCCCTCTAGTGCCATGCCTTCGATGGCTTCAGTGACTACTCGGGGGGATTTTTCCCCATGGTTTGTCTTAATAATGCATCAGGCTTATTGCTTATGGCAGCAGGGGAGGCTACCGGAGCCTATGCCACTGACTTCTCCTGTGAAACAGCCCGGGATGGAAGACCTCAGTCACACAGGGGCAAGACCTCTTAAAAGGGCACGACCGCTAGATCAACCACCCTTGGATACCGAGTGGTCTGAGACGGAAGGGCCTGGGTTAGAACTTGAATCGGGATTGGAGGAACTTGAAGAAGGCAAAATCCCGGAGCCGGAGGATCAGGCAACAATCATTAGGATTTTCTGAAAGGATGAGCTTACAGCACTCATTACAGAATCCCTTCAAGCGCTCAATCTGGCTGCGGTACAACCGGCAGAGGAAGAGGGATTGGAGGACCCTCTAATTCAAGCGGTGAGAGAATCTCAGGTGGTGTTTCCCGTTCACCGGGTAGTTGACCGGATGATCCAGGCTGAATGGGACCTGCCGGAAGCAGGATTGAAGGGAGTCAGCACCATGAACAGGCTCTATCCCTTGGCGGACAAGGAAAGGTTTCATTCACCGTGGATTGATGCGGCGGTGTCAGCAGTCACAAAGAAGACGACTATTCCAGTAGAAGGCAGCGCAGCCTTGAAGGATGCGCAGGATAGGAAAGTAGACTGTTGAAACAGGCCTTTGAGGCTAATGCTTTTTCCCTGCAAGTTTCTATCTGTGGAGCTTGGGTGGCGAGGGTGTGTCTCAGGTGGTCCCAACACTTGCAGCAATCCAGCCAACTGGAACTAATGGAGGTTGCACGGCTGGAATCTGGTTCGGCGTATTTAGCAGATGTCCACTACGATTTGATAAGAGCATTGGCAAATAGTATGTCATCCCTGGTAGCCGCCCGCCGTTATCTGTGGCTCAGAAATTGGGCGGCAGATGGCTCTTCCAAGTCACGTCTGAGTAAGCTTCCTTTTAAGGATAAGTTATTGTTTGGGGAAGACCTAGACAAATTGGTGAAGGATTTGGGAGAGTCCAAAGGCGGAAGACTCCCGGAGGACAAGCCTAAGCAGGGCAAGCCCATGCCGGCTTCGCTGGGCCAGTTTAGAGACTTTAGGAGACTTCGGACTTCTCGATTTGGGAGGCTTCCAGAGAGGAAGATTTGCTTCTAGAGTCCGTGGGTTTCGGGGAGCAGGTAGAGGTTTTGCAGCCGCCTCCACTGTGCAGAGTCGAAAACTACAATGAAGCGAGGCGGGCCCAGGTGGGATTTCAACCGATTGGAGGGCAACTTCGGGAATTCCTTCCTGCCTGGGCCCACATAACATCTGACCAATGGGTGTTTGAGATAATACGCGAAGTTTATGTGCTAGAATTGGCCCGTCCGATTCTGGACTCATTTGTTCTTTCGCCCTGTAGGGGTCTGGGGAAAAACGCAGTACGACAGACATTGGATCGGCTCTTACAACTGGGAGCAGTAGTGCCCGTCCCATTAACAGCCTACGGCGAAGACCGTTACTCCATTTATTTTGTGGTGCCAAAGAGAGACGGGTCGCTCCGACCTATCTTAGATCTGAAAGGGATAAATTGCTGTCTTCGAGTTTCTCATTTCAGGATGGAAACCTTGCATTCGGTGATAGTGGCGGTACGGCAAGGAGAGTTCCTGACCTCCCTCGATCTAACAGAAACCTACTTACATATTCCCATCAGAGCAGCTCATCAAAAGTTCCTCAGGTTCGCTCTTCCATGGGGACATTACCAGTTTCAGGCTTTGCCCTTCGGTTTAGCGACGGCACCGCGTACCTTCACCAAGGTCGTGGTGGTGGCGTTGTGAAAAGAAGGTATTCAAGTTCATCCTTATCTCGGCGATTGGTTGATTCAGGCAAAGTCCAAGACCGAGAGTGTGCAGGTGACGGACAGAGTGGTGAAGTTCCTGCAGGGTCTCGGTTGGGTGGTCAATCCAGCCAAGAGTCGTTTAGTCCCGTCCCAGGTTTTGGAGTACTTGGGGATCCGCTTCGACACATGGAGAGGAGCTGTGTTTATGACGGATCGTCAAGCTCAAGTTCTTCGTCAACTAGTATGCAACTTCCTGGCAACTTCAGTGCCTTCTGCGTGGAGCTACCTTCGCATGTTAGGGACAATGGCGGCCACCCTGGAGGTAGTTCCGTGGGCCAGAGCACACATGTGACCGTTGCAGAGGGCGTTGCTACAACGATGGTTCCACCAGAACGATTCTCTGAACAAACGGCTCCCCTGTCCGCTTTGAGTCAGGCGGTCACTTCACTGGTGACTTTGCCCAGGGAATCTGGCGGTGGGCTTGCCACTGGAACAGCCGCAGTGGCTCCTGCTGTTGACAGACGAGAGTCTTGCGGGATGGGGAGTACATTGTGAGGATCTCTTCACTCAGGGTACTTGGAACGACCAGGAGGTCCAATGGTCTATCAACCGCCTGGAACTGCGAGCAGTGTTTCTAGCACTACAGAAGTTCGAGCGCGCTGTAAAAGGTCGGGCGGTACGAGTGCTCTCTGACAACTCCACAATGGTGGCTTACATCTATCGGCAAGGTGGAACGGGAAGTGCGGCCATGGAATAGGAAGCAGAGGCATTGTTCGCCTGGGTGGAACCTCGCCTACAAGCAATATCGGCAGCGCATATTGCAGGAAAGGGCAATGTGGTGGCAGATTTTTCTCAGCAGAGTTCGGGTGAATGCTGGAGAATGGGAGCTTCATCTGGAAATCTTTGCCCAAATAGCCCACAGATGGGGACCGCCGATTTATGGATCTCATGGTGACCTTCCAGATAGCAAAGTTGAGTCTCTCTTACAGCAGAAGACGAGAGAGGATGTCTGAAGGGATCGATGCCTTGATACAACATTGGCCATCGTCGGTTCTCCTCTGTTTTTCCCCCATGGGCACTCATAGGGCAAGTAGTGCAACACATCGAGGCTCATCGAGGAAGAGTGCTTCTGGTGGCCCCAGACTGGCCGAGGCATCCATGGTATACTGATCTAGTCCAACTCCTCGACGGGGAACCTTGGAGGTTGTCGATAACAGAGAATCTGCTGATGCAGGGTCTGCTTCGAATGCCTCAGGTGGATTGGTTCTCGCTTACGGCCTGGCTATTGAAAGAGCGAGGCTAAGGAAAAAAGGTTATTCTGGAGCGGTCATCACGACTTTGCTTTGAGCCAGGAAGAGATCCACGTCCCTAGCATATGTGTAAATTTGGTGTATTTTTGAGGACTGGTGTTCTCGGCATCAGGTCCGTGCTTCCACGGTGTCCGTTCCGGTAGTGTTGAGTTTCCTACAGGATGGTTTTGACAAGGGTCTGGCAGCCAGCTCTTTTAAGAGTTCAGCTGGCAGTGCTGGTTTGCTATAGAGGTAAAATTCAAGGAGTAGCCTTAGGCGCTCATGCAGATGTGGTGTGCTTTCTTAAAGCAGTATCCAGGCTTCGCCCCTCCCACAGAATAGTGGTGCCACCCTGGGACCTCAACTTTGTTTTAGGGGCATTGTCTAAGGAGCCCTTTGAGCCATTACACCAAGCATCCGTTAAGGATTTAATTTTAAAGACAGTGTTTTTGGTGGCCATATGTTCGGCGAGGCAAGTCTCGGAATTGCAGGCCTTATCCTGTCGGGAGCCGTTTTGTCATTTTCTAGTGAAAAGGTGGTGTTGCGACCAGTTCCGTCGTTTTTGCCAAAGGTAGTTTCTCCGTTCCACCTAAATCAGTTGCTTTCCCTTCCAGTATTAGGATCTGCGGAGGGGAATGCTTCAGACCGTAGTTTGCACTGCTTGGACACAAAGAGAGTGCTGTGGCAGTATTTAAAGGTTTCAGAATCCTTTTGCAAGTCTGTTGGTGCTGTTCGGAGACCCCCGTAAAGGGGAAGCAGCGGCGAAAGCTTCAATTTCCAGATGGATTCGAGAAGCAATTGCATCGGCGTATATTTTGAAAGGTCGACCAGTACCAATGGGTCTAAGGGCTCACTCTACTAGAGCGCAAGCGACTTCCTGGGCGGAGCACAGTTTGGGTCCGCCAGTGGGAAATTTGCAGAGCGACCACTTGGTTGTCTCTTCATTCCTTCAGTAAGCACTACCAACTGGATGTTCTGGCAGTGAACGATGCCTGTTTCGGGTCGGCGGTGTTGTGATCCAGGTTGAAAGGTCCCTCCCAATGATTACTGCTCTTACATTCCAGAGGTGGAGGACTGAACTGGAGGAACAATAAGGAAATGGAAATTACACTTACCTGGTAATTGTTGTTCCTTGAGGAACTCCAGTTCAGTCCTCATTCCCACCCAGGGATAGATTCTTCAGCAGTGGATTATCAGTTTGGAGGGAGTGCAAGACACCCAGTGGGTATAACTCTTGATAGACGTGGGATCGCTCTGATTCTTTCTATTTGTCCCTTCTTTATCTTCTCTTTCTCTGGCCCGGCTCAGCAGGGAGGGAAAGGGAACATGCAAGAAGCAGTACCCTTCTTCTGGGAAGGGGGTTAGTTTATATCTGAGTTATAAGTTAGCTACAAGTTATAAGATAAAGTTTAGACAAGGAAGATCTTGTCTTACTAATCTGTTATGTTTTTTTGAAGGAGTGAATAAACAGGTGGACAAAGGTGAGTCGGTTGATATTGTGTATCTGAACTTTCAGAAAGCCTTTGACAAGGTCCCTCATCAGAGACTTTTGGCAAAACTAAAGAGTCATGGGATAGGAGGCAGTGTACTATTGTGGATCAGGAACTGGTTAAAAGATAGAAAGCAGAGGGTAGGGCTAAATGGCCAATTTTCCCAATGGAGAAAGGTGAATAGTGGTTTACCCCAGGGATCTGTGCTGCGTCCGCTGCTTTTTGACATATTCATAAATGACCTGGAAAGTGGAATAACGAGTAAGGTGATCAAATTTGCAGATGACACAAAACTATTTAAAGTTGTTAAAACCCAAGAGGATTGTGAAAAATTGCAAGAGGATCTTGATAAATTGGAAGACTGGGCATCAAAATGGCAGATGAAATTTAATGTGGACAAGTGCAAGGTTATGCACCTAGGGAAGAACAACCCAAACTATGGTTACACGATGCAAGGTTCCACATTAGGAACCACCACCCAGGAAAAAGATTTAGGCATCATCGTGGATACCATGTTAAAACTCTCGGCCCAGTGTGCAGCGGCGGCCAAGAGAGCAAATAGAATGCTAGGTATGATAAGGAAAGGAATGGAAAATAAAACAAAAGATATTATAATGCCTCTATATCGTTCCATGGTGAGACCGCACCTTGAATATTGTGTGCAATTCTGGTCGCCGTATCTTAAAAAGGATATAGCGATTTTAGAAAAGGTTCAGAGAAGAGCCACCAAAATGGTAAAGGGGATGGAAGGATACTCCTATGAAGAAAGGCTAAAAAGGTTAGGGCTCTTTAACCTGGAAAAGAGACGGCTGAGGGGAGATATGACAGAAGTCTATAAATTAATGAACGGAGTGGAACGGGTAAACGTAGATCGATTGTTTACGTTATCAGAATATAGAAAGACTAGAGGACGTGCAATGAAGCTACAGAGTAAACTATTTAAGACTAATAAAAGAAAATATTTTTTCACTCAACGTGTAATCAAACTCTGGAATTTGTTACCGGAGGATGTAGTAAAGGCTGTTAGTGTAGCTGGGTTTAAAAAGGTTTGGACAAGTTCCTGGAGGAAAGGTCCATAAACCGTTATTAAGAAGAGACCGAAGATATCAATGCTTGACCCAGTACAAGCATTGTGGAACTTGTGTCTCTTGGGGAAACTGCTAGGTACATATGACCTAGATTGGCCACTGTTGGAAACAGAATACTGGACTTGATGGACCTTGGTCTGACCCAGTATGGCATATCTTATGTTCTTATGAGTGTAAAAGTTGAAATTAATATGATAGCTACTTATTTGTTGCTCCTTTGAGTCTGCTTTGTTAATAGTTCACTGGGGCTGATGGGAGAGACCAGCAGGGTATATCCAGTGATGTCACGACTTTGACATGCCCAGTCTCCAAGCTGCAGGAGGAGGTACCCTACCCAGAGGTGGAGGACTGAACTGGAGTTCCTCAAGGAACAACAATTACCAGGTAAGTGTAATTTCCATTTATAGTTACACGATGCTCGGTTCCACATTAAGAGTTGCCACCCAGGAAAAGGATCTAGGTGGCGTCACTGGCAATATGTTGAAATCTGTTCAGCATGCAGCAGTGGCCAAAAAGCAGAATATTTAGAAATTATTAGGAAAGCAGTAGAGAATTATGCAAATTACATTATCTCTGTATCACTCTATGGTGCAACCATACCTTAAGTAGTGTTCATTTCTGGACTCTGCATCTCAAAAAAATTATCTAGTGGAATTTAGAAAAGGTACAGAGAAGGGTGACCAAAATGATAAACGGGGATAGAATAACTCCCATATGAGGTACGACTAAAGAAGTTCAGCCATCTCTTCTCCAAGCAGAAAAGCCTTAAGAGATACAATAGAGGTCTATAAAATCCTGATTGCATATCATCCTGCTAGACCAGTCCAGACAAGTGGTTTGTTTTCCCCTACCAGCAGGGTGGTGGAGGCAGAAAACGAATGAAAAGCCCAGGTTTCAATGACGACATTGTCCTGCCAAACATCTTTCTCTTAAAGCTGAGGAAAAGTTAGGGACTTTGGTAGGTCTGTCGTTTACTTCAACTGGTACCAAAGCTCCACCAACTGAACGATGGTTGGGAAAAATCGTATTGCCAAAGCCGTTGCTCCTGTTACAGCTTCTGCTTCTGTCCAGACAGAGTCTGATGCCTTTTGAAGGACCAGTTCCATTTGCAGGATGCCTGCAAGCTGAGGCCCTTAAAAAAACAAGTGGAGGAGCACAGAGAAGAGGTGGCGAGGCTGAGAAGCATTTGAGACAGCAAGAAATACATTGATTTGATGCTTCTTGAAACATCAAGCTCTCCGACAGAGGTAAAGATGGAAGGCTACAGAATGAAGAGAGTTAGACACCAGTAACTAGAGCCTGCAGAATCAACAATCCAACTCCTCCAGCCCTTGAAACATAGAAACATAGAAATGTGATGACAGAAAAAGACCACATGGCCTATCTAGTCTGTCCTTCCATATCAACAACTACAACAGTCCCCTTTTTACCTTTAGAGATCCTCTGTGTTTGTCCCATGCTTTTTTTAAATCATTTACTGTCCTCATCTCTACCACCTCCACTGGGAGACTATTCCATGGATCCACTACTCTTTTCGTAAAGAAATATTTCCGCATATCACTCCTGAATCTATCTCCCTTCACCCTCATCCCATGTCCCCTCGTAGCAGAACTTGCTTTCAATTGAAAGAGGCTCTCCCTGAACATTTATGCCACGGAGGTATTTAAACATCTCAATCATATCACCTCTATCCCGCCTTTCCTCTAAGGTGTACATATTAAGATCCTTCAGTCTGTCCTCATATGCTTTATAATGAAGACCACTAATCATTTTAGTAGCCACCCTCTGCACCGACTCCATCCTGTTCACATCCTTTTGAAGGTGCGGTCTCCAGAATTGCACACTATACTCCAAATGAAGGTCGCACCAAAGACTTATACAGAGGCACTATCACCTCCTTTTTTTCTGCTAGCCATTCCTCTCCGTATGCACCCAAGCATCCTTCTAGCTTTTGCCGTTTGACTTTTCTACCTGTTTAGGTACTTTAAGATCATCACACAACCACGCCTAGGTCCTGCTCTTCTTTAGTGGACAAAAAGTACTTCACCCCCTATACTATATTGCTCCCTTGGATTGCTGCAGCCCAAATGCATGACCTTACATTTTTTAACATTAAATCCCAGCTGCCAAATTCTAGGCCATTCTTCAAGCTTGGCTAGATCCCTCCTCATGTTATCTACACCTTCCTGTGTGTCTACTCTATTGCACATTTTGGTATCATCCGCAAAGAGGCAAACCTTACCCGACAGCCCTTCCGCTATATAACTAACAAGGACAGATCCCTGGGGCATATCACTGGTAACATCCTTCTCCTTGAATTGAAGAACCAGCATGCAGTCCCGGTAGTGGAGGTGAAAGCATCCCAGGAAAGGGCAGAACCAGTGCTCAAGCACCCCAAAGTTGTGGAATCGCTGACAAGGAAGCAAAGGGTAGTGGTGGTTAGTGACTCTTTTCTGAGGGGTACTGAGGCATCCATCTGATGACCAGACTTGATGTCCAGAAGTGTGTGCTGTCTGCCAATGCCAAAATCCATAATGTTATAGAGAATTTGCTGAGACTCATAAAGCCTACTGACTATTATCTGATTGTGCCAACATGGATGAGCAACATGATACTCCTAGGTATCTTTCTATCAAAAGAGACTTCATGGTTCTGGGACAGAGGGTGATAAGTGTGCAGATGGTGGTCTCGTCAATCCTCCCTGTTAAGTATAAAGGCCGAGAAGCTCTCATCCTGGAGATGAATGCATGGCTGTATACATGGTGTCATCGTGAGCGTTTTGTTTTCCTGGACAATGAGATGATGATGATTATGATGATCCAAGGGCTGCAGAGCAAAGATGGCATACATCTGTCCAAGAAGGATCAGTGTCTTTTTCAGCAGATTGGCTAACCTATTGAAGAGGGCTTTAAACTATATTTGTTGGGGATGGGTGAAGTAAACCCCCAAGTATGTGAAACATTGAATATCTCTGTAGAAATGGGTAAAAGGAGCAGCATCTGGAAAGCGGTGTGTATAAATGCTTGTAACATATGAGAGAAGATCCCAGATGTTGAGGCTTTAATGGCTGACTTGGATTTAGTTGCGGTCATGGAGACCAGGTTCATGGACAACCATGACTGGGATGTAATTATACCAAGCTATGCTTTATTCAGGAAGGACAGGGGAAGAAGAAGGGGAGGAAGAGTGGCACTATATGTAAAAATAGAACATAAAATAAGAACATAAGATATGCCATACTGGCTCAGACCAAGGTCCATCAAGCCCAGTATCCTGTTTCCAACAGTGGCCAATCTAGGTCATACACAGGTTCCACAATGCTTGTACTGGGTCAAACATTGATATCCTGGGTCCCTTCTTAATAATGGTTTATGGGCCTTTCCTCCAGGAACTTGTCCAAACCTTTTTTTAAACCCAGCTATACTAACAGCCTTTACTACATCCTCCGGTAACAAATTGCAGAGTTTGATTACACGTTGAGTGAAAAAATATTTTCTTTTATTAGTCTTAAATAGTTTACCCTGTAGCTTCATTGCATGTCCCCTAGTCTTTCTATATTCTGATAACGTAAACAATTGATCTACGTTTACTCGTTCCACTCCGTTCATTAATTTATAGACTTCTATCATATCTCCCCTCAGCCGTCTCTTTTCCAGGTTAAAGAGCCCTAACCTTTTTAGCCTTTCTTCATAGGAGTATCCTTCCATCCCCTTTACCATTTTGGTGGCTCTTCTCTGAACCTTTTCTAATAACGCTATATCCTTTTTAAGATATGGTGATCTAAAATCTATAGCTTCAATATTATTTAGTTTTAGAATACAGGGCTTCAGTGGGAACGAGGAGGCACTATGGGCTAAACTAGAAAGAGGGAAAGGGAATTCAATTTGCATTTGTGTGATTATACAGATCTCCCTCACAGGGAGAAGTGGTGGATGGAAATTTAATGGACACATGCAGTATTGCCATGAAAGGAGAAGTGCTACTGATAGGTGATCTGAATATGCTGGATGTTGATTGGCACATCCTGCTACAGTGTCATCTAGAAGTAAGGAGCTCCTAAATTCTCAACAGGGAGACCTATTCCAGCAACTGATAATAGAATCCACACATGAAAGGGCCATACTGGACTTGGTGCTTACCTATGGAGAAAGTGTTTCTGATGTCATGGTGGGAGATCATCATCTCTCATCCAGTGATCACCATATGGTGTGGTTCAGTATTAGGACTAGGGCTGATAAGCGAGGGTTTTGGGCTTTAGGAAAACTAACGTTGCCAAGATAGGACAATACCTCAAGGAGCCATTAGCAGGATGGGAACAGCTGGGGCATGTAGAAAAGCAATGAGCAAAAACTGAAAGAGGATATTTTAAGGGCAACAAATCGTTTTGTTAGAAAGATAAATGTAAAAGGTAAAGGAGGCAACATTGTTGTTCGTTGTAAACCACATTTGATCTTTAGGAAAATACGGTATAGAAATTTGTAATAAATAACTATGGTTCTCGAAGTAGCTGAAAAGATGAAGAAAAACTGTCTTCCTCTCAGGGTGGCCTTCACAAGATATAAGAGAAGTATCTATATTTGGAAAAACTTAGAGAAGCTAGCAAAGTAGTCAGGAGAGCAAAGATACAAAAAGAATAAATAGCTAATGCATTAAAATGGGAGGATAAGACATTTTTCAGATATGTTAATGCGAGGAGGAAGGACAAAAGTGGTATTGTCAGACTCGAGGGTGAAGGGGAGGAATATGTAGAAACCGATGAGAATAAAGTGGAATTGCTCAACAAATATTTCTGTTCTGGGTTCACAGATGAAGGGTCAGGAGCAAGACCTCAGAAAATACCTACAAATTTACAAATAGGAACAAGTTAAGTGACAGGGATCTTGAACGATTTCACAGGTACACTAAAAAACTTTTTTTTAAACTGCCTCTAATGTTTCGATTGATTTTTACGTTTTTTGGTGCGCTGAATCCAAATCTGGTAACCAATTTGCTCCATCACGTACAGATTTTTTTGCTACATTGGGTTAGCAGTTTGAGGTGAACGTTTCAGATTGAGTGCGATCGAGATAAAAGTTTCTTGGATGAATTCTTTATTTATTTATTTATTACAGGCTCTTATATACCGCTCTATTCAGCATCAGCGCGGTTCACAATATAACAACAGACCAGAACAACAAACTGTTTGGTTTTACAGAGAACAAGGTCAGAGAACTTGGATAAAACATGGGACGGCATTTCTGCAACTATTTACATGAGTATTTACAAGTATACACAACAGAATTTGTTATTAGTTATAGGGTAAGGATCGAGATTGGTTAGCTGGTCAAGTAATATTGGGGGAAAAGGTGGGATTTGAGAGCCTTTCTAAAAGGGATAGATCAGTGATAGCACGAATCTCTGGAGGTAGGGCATTCCAGCACTTAGGGGCATAGAATCTGAAGGCCCTGTTAGATGTCGTTGATAGGCATTTTGTCGCTGCTTTAGGGATAACTAGTGCATTTGTTGATATCGTTCTCCTGGATCTATTGGGTGGAACAGTCTGAACGAGGTCTACTAGGGAGGAAGAGGTGATGATTTTAGTGGCCTTGAAAGTTAGTAGTAATGTTTTGAACAGTATTCTGCCATGTATGGGGAGCCAGTGGAGTTGCTCTAGGATGGGTGTTATATGGTCCCTTCTTGATGCTCCGTAGAGGACTCTAGCAGCGGTATTCATGGCGAGTTGCAATGGGTTTAATGTGGAGTGTGGGAGGCCTTGGAGAATGGCATTAGCATAGTCAAGGTGTGGTAGGGTTAAGGCTTGAAATATCGTCCGGAAGTCATCAGGATCAAGCAGGGGGCGAAGATGGCGGAGTGTCCGGATCTTGAGGTAGATGGCTCTGACTACGTTGGTTATATGTAGTTTCAAATCCATGCGCTGGTCCAAAGTGACTCCAAGGTAACGAATGGAAGGTTTGGATTGGAGCTCAGCTTCTTTGACCTTTATATGGGATGGGGGGTGAAAAGTGGGTCTCTAGTGATGAAAAGAACCTCGGTCTTTTTGTGTTGAATTCGGAGGTTCTGGGATTGAAGCCATTCAGATACTGCATCAAAACATTTGGCTAGCGGGGAGAGGTCCATATGGGCTGTGGAGAAAGGCATGTATAGAAGGATGTCGTCAGCGTATATCAAGCATTCAACATTGAAGGACCTAATGATATTGCAAACAGGCTGTATGTATATATTGAAGAAGAGTGAAGATAGGGATGATCCTTGTGGTACGCCTTGTTTTTGGTGGTAAGGTGCGGATGTTGCGGTTCCTGAGGTAACGTACTGCCATCTCTGATCAAGGTATGATTTACACCACTCCAGGGCAGTGTTGTTGATGCCTTTTTCTTTTAGTCGCCCTATTAAAAGATCATGATGAACAGAGTCAAAAGCCGCGGCAATGTCTAAGAAGATAAGAGCAAAGCCTTGGCGGATGTTATCAATGCCTGTGATGATGTTGTTGCATAGAGTGGTTAGGAGGGTTTCAACACCGTGGAACTCTCTGAAGCCATGTTGGCATTGGTCAAGAGGGGAGGCAGTGTCGATGTGGTCCTGTATTTGTCTTTGAGCTTCCTTTTCAATTATTTTAGCTAGCAGGGGAATGCTAGCTATGGGTCTATAAGATTCAACCTTTTGTGGGTCGAGTTTGTGGTTTTTCAAGAGGGGTCTGATGGATGTTCTCTTGAGGACTGGTGGGAAGGAACCAGTTGTAAAGGATAAATTCATCATTTTAGTGATGATGGGGCTGAGATCTTGGCGTAGTTCCTTTATCCAGTGGGCTGGGCAAGGGTCAGTTTGTGCGGTGGTAGTGTTAAGAGCAGCGATGGTGACTTCAATATGTTTTCTGGATGGTGTGGAGAACATGGATAAGTTTGATATACATACGGTGACTTGAGAAGGAATTGTTGCAATGTTGTTGGTTTGAAGCAGCTTGGATGCAGGTAATCGGCGAACGCTTGAGGATGAATGGGTTCAGGATGTTCTGGTGAAGGTTCTTTAGATAAGATTTTGACTAGGTTGAAAAGATCACGTGGTTTATTTAGCGATCTTTTCAGCGTATCAGTATGGAATTGTCTCATCTTGGTCATGACTGACTCTCTGTGCAAAGATAGGTGTACTCTATAGGCTGCTTGGTCTTCAGAAGAGTGTGAGCGACGCCATCGTTTCTCCAATTTTCTTAGGTGTGTGAGGGAGGCTCGTAGGTCAGGGGAGAACCAAGGAGAGGATTTTCTTTTCTTTAGGTTGGTGTCCTGTACTGGTTGTAGTGCAATGGTGCTGATAGTGTTGTTCCAGGATGCGATCAGATTTTCGAGATTGAGAGAGGTGTCATGTAGGAGAGGGAGGGTTTCTGTAATTATATGCTCTTTGTTGAAGGTTTTGAATTTCCGAGATGTTACTTTTGTTGAGTCAATGGAGTTTTTGTTGATGTATGATGACTGTTTGCCATTGATGAGGATGGGGAAGGTGATTAGGTTGTGGTCTGACCAAGGTACTGGGGTTACAGAAGTGTCGAGTCTATTGTTGGAATCAAGGGCTGTCAGAGGAGCAAAAATCATGTCAAGGATGTTTCCTCTCTTGTGCGTGGGGGCTTCAACAATTTGTTTGTATCCCAACTCGTTGATTGCTTCAAGGAGGGCTGAGGCATGGCTAGGATGCAGTGTTGGGAGATTGAAATCTCCTAATATCCAGTTGGGAATGTTGGGCTGGCGTGTGTTGGTTGCTAAGTCCAGAATGTTAGGAAGGTCATCCGTGGAGGGTGAGGGTGCTCTGTAAATTAAATTGATGGAGCATTGCTCATTCGTGATGGTTAAGACGTCCATGCTGTTTGAGCTTGTGGAGTCCACAGTGTGGAAGTTTAGGTCATTCTTGGTAAGTATGAGAATGCCTCCACCTCTCTTGCTCTCTCTATGTTGGGAATGGGAATGGACGGAGAAGTTGGGGGGTATGAGTTGGTTAAGGATCACATTATCTGTGTCGGATAACCAAGTTTCAGTTATCATGAGGATGTCTAGATTGTAGGAAGAGATTGTGTCAGTGATGACTGGCCATTTCTTGCGGATAGACCTTGCATTTATGAGGGCACAGTTTAAGCAAAAGGGTTGAAAGGGTTCCTTTTGTTTATTTTTCTTTGGTTGTTGAAGAGCTATATGTATTAGATGAGAGTGGCGTGTGGGGGCATCTATTCTTGAGTTGGGATAGGGAGATTCAGCCCTTCTTTTTCCATGATTCTGAAGTATTGGAATTTGGTGAGCTGTGTGATATAGTGCAAGGGCTTCGTTGAGCAAACATAGAAGAAGGAAAAGGCAGATAGCTAGGGTATTGAATGGTAGTGCCATTGCGGTTTTTGTTGATGTGGATGAGGTAACTTCTGTGAGGGATTGGAGGGGATATTATGTTTGTTATTGTGGATATGCTATTGTCAAAGGAGTAATTGGCAATGGGCTTCTGACAGTGGTATTGAGTAGCTATATATTATGGAGAGCTAATGGGAGAGCAAGTGAGACACTTTGTGGGAGTGTTACTGGTAACTGGGGTAATTGAGTGCTAACTGGCCACAGTAAAAAGTGAAGGCTACAGAACCAGTAGTAATTGCATGCAATAGTGATAATTGAATGGTACTGACAACAGTAAAAATAGGAAGCAGCAATGATACATGGATACTACTGGCAACAGTAATAACTGGCTAAAAGGCTACTACTGGCAACAGTAATAAATGAATGCAAGTGAGAAAGAATACAACAATGATACATGGATACCATTGGTAACAGTACATAAATGGCTAAAAGGCTACTACTGGCAACAGTAATAAATGAATGCAAGTACAGTCAAATAACTAGGCTGTGGAAGAAAAGTCAGTTGCGTCATATGAGGCGCGTATACTTGCTGTGGTTGAGATTGTATGGAGAGGGTAGGATAAGCTGGTTCAACCGTATTTGTATGTAGCTGTTGGACGCATTTGTGTGGACGCTTGTCTTAAGCAGGCTGTTGCTTTGGCTGTCCAGGGCTCGGTGGAGTGATGAGATCGGCGGATTTCTGGTGTTTTCTCTCGGTCCCCGCCTAAGGGCCACGCCAAAGGGCCCTCTGGCGAGGCCCTCAGGCGCGGGCCCGCCCGATGGCGCGAAGATCTTTAAAGCAAGGCCTCTGCCCCGATTGGACAGCGCCCCGGTGGTGCTCCTCCTGCCGCCGGAGGCTCGATCCCCGGGCTGGGGAGAGCTGTGGATGGCGGTGGGAGGCCAAAGGAAGGGCGCCCGATGGCGCGAAGATCTTTAAAGCAAGGCCTCTGCCCCGATTGGACAGCGCCCCGGTGGTGCTCCTCCTGCCGCCGGAGGCTCGATCCCCGGGCTGGGGAGAGCTGTGGATAGCGGTGGGAGGCCAAAGGAAGGGCGCCCGATGGCGCGAAGATCTTTAAAGCAAGGCCTCTGCCCCGATTGGACAGCGCCCCGGTGGTGCTCCTCCTGCCGCCGGAGGCTCGATCCCCGGGCTGGGGAGAGCTGTGGATGGCGGTGGGAGGCCAAAGGAAGGGCGCCCGATGGCGCGAAGATCTTTAAAGCAAGGCCTCTGCCCCGATTGGACAGCGCCCCGGTGGTGCTCCTCCTGCCGCCGGAGGCTCGATCCCCGGGCTGGGGAGAGCTGTGGATAGCGGTGGGAGGCCAAAGGAAGGGCGCCCGATGGCGCGAAGATCTTTAAAGCAAGGCCTCTGCCCCGATTGGACCGCGCCCCGGTGGTGCTCCTCCTGCCGCCGGAGGCTCGATCCCCGGGCTGGGGAGAGCTGTGGATGGCGGTGGGAGGCCAAAGGAAGGGCGCCCGATGGCGCGAAGATCTTTAAAGCAAGGCCTCTGCCCCGATTGGACAGCGCCCCGGTGGTGCTCCTCCTGCCGCCGGAGGCTCGATCCCCGGGCTGGGGAGAGCTGTGGATGGCGGTGGGAGGCCAAAGGAAGGGCGCCCGATGGCGCGAAGATCTTTAAAGCAAGGCCTCTGCCCCGATTGGACAGCGCCCCGGTGGTGCTCCTCCTGCCGCCGGAGGCTCGATCCCCGGGCTGGGGAGAGCTGTGGATGGCGGTGGGAGGCCAAAGGAAGGGCGCCCGATGGCGCGAAGATCTTTAAAGCAAGGCCTCTGCCCCGATTGGACAGCGCCCCGGTGGTGCTCCTCCTGCCGCCGGAGGCTCGATCCCCGGGCTGGGGAGAGCTGTGGATGGCGGTAGTTATTCAAATAAGAATAAAGAAAATTGTAACAAGGCAGCACATAAGAATAGAGTAATGTCAACAAAACACACTGTGATGGTAGCAAAATTGTCTGCACTTAAAACAGCCACATACATGTGCACAAACATTGAGCATATAAGAGCGAGGTTAGACACAAAGCAAAGCAAAGAAATGTGCAAAAAATGTTGTACAGGTATGTATGTAAGAATAGAAAACGCAAACCGCACCATTGCAATACATGAAGACAAACACCCGATGGTGTGAAAATAAAATTCTAATAAATGAGATCCGACACTGTGGTAATAACTAGCAAATTTTTATTTCAAAGTTTAGTAAAAACACGATATTTGTCAACACAGTTTAGATTTTAAAGTCATTCTTGGGTCAATCAATCTCCTGGTGGGCCCGTTTCTTCTTCCCCCGAATGCTTCTCTTGGTGCGGTGCTTGGCGTATTTTTCATCTGGGGTTTCCCGCAGCAGCAACCAGCAGAAATCAGCCATCATAGTGGTGTTCCATCTTCCTTGGTACCTTCTCTCTGCGTCCTTGATGTCCTGGTGAAACCTTTTACCTTGTTCTTCACTGTACGCCCCCACGTTTTCGGGAAAGTAGTTCACATGGGAGTGCAAGAAATGGACTTTCAGGCTCATGGTACAGCCTTGTTCTTTGAAGGCATTGAGCATCCTGGCAACAATATCCTTATAGTTCTCATCCCGCCTGTTCCCCAAGAATTTGAGAACAACATCCTTGAAGGAATCCCAGGCTTCTTTTCCTTCTCAGACATCGTTTCAGCGAATGCTCCATCTGAAATGAGTTTCCTTATATCAGGGCCAACAAACACTCCTTCCTTTAGCTTTGCTTCAGAAAGTCGGGGGAACTTTGAGCAAAGGTACCGAAAGCACTCACCATCTTTTGGAAGGGACTTGATGAATTGCTTAATGAGACCCAACTTAATGTGGAGAGGTGGTAATAGAATTTTATCACAAGGTACCAAGCTCTCATGAAGAATATTTTTCTCACCGGGTCTCAAATACTCCCGAATTGGCCAGTCTTTTTTCCCCCAGTGTAGGTCGCGGGCCCGGCTATCCCACAAGCAAAGGAAGCAGGGATATTTGGTGAAAACGGATTGCTGCCCTAATAGCATGGATAGAATTTTAAAGTCTCCACAAATCATCCACTTATGCTCATCATAACGAATCTTCTGAAGAATCAGGGCCAAATTCTCGTATTTTTCTTGGAGAATAACAGAGTGAGCAATAGGAACTGAAGCGAATGTGTTGCCATTATGAAGAAGAAGACCTTTTATGCTGTCTTTTGACGAATGAATGAACAGCCGCCATTCAGCAGGATCATACTTGAGTTTAAACTTTTCCATCACTCCGTATATATCGTTGCAAAATACCAAATCTTCCTCTTTGCTGAAGTACTTCAAAAATTGTGTCTTGCGGTTGCGGTACCAATAAAAAGTTGTTCCTGGTGACAATATATTTTTCTGTTTAAGCCGAGAACCTAGCAGTTGGGCAGCATCTTTTGGGAGTCCTAAATCCCGTACTAAATCATTCAATTCAGCTTGAGAGAAAAGTTCAGGTTTCGGATCTGGTTCAGTTTCAAACTCGAAGTACTGGACTCATCGGGAAAAGCCATCTGATGAGTCTCATCATGATCAGAACCGTCCACACAAATATGATCCAAAGATTTTGGTGGTTCAGGCACAGGTACTTCGTTGCTATGAGGCATAGGCCTAATTGCTGAGGGAAGGTTGGGGTAACTTATTACGTTCTTATTTTTTAAGTTGTATCCCTTCACAATGCAAGAGCAAAAATAGCAGTCACTGCTGTGGTCTCTTTGTTCACGCCACATCATAGGTATTCCGAAACGAAATGCTTGTTTTTTACCTTTCATCCATAAGCGTAGATCTTCCTCACATGTCTTGCACACTTTGTGAGGAGCCCACGGTTTGTCTTGATCGCCTAACTTCAAACCGAAATAGGCGAAATATACTTTTTTAATAAATGCAGAAATGTTCCTCTGCCGCTTTTTCACGGTATATTCCCCACAAATAAAACAAAAACTGTCCGGAGAGTTGACGCAACCTCTGGCTCTGTGAGCCATCACAAATACACAGCACTGCAAACTACAACTGTAGTGAACCACTTCGGAATACAGCTGGATTACGACTGAGCAAACAACAGGTAATAATGAACTTGCAAGAAACTGAAATTTGACAGGAACGTTCATGTCGCAACCACCGTGTTTGAGCGAGCGAGCGAACGAGGCGAGGCGAACAGGAAAGAACATGCGCCAGTGCGAGTACTGGATTTAGACCCCCGCCTCCCAATTGTCCTGTTAATGTATAAAATGAATACAAAACACTCTAAAATATCATGAGGGAGTGTTTCTAGTTAGTTAACCATTACAACCTCTATTTTGGGCCAAGAAAATAAACTGCAGTCGGCTAAAAAGAAATTATGTGAACATTCCTTATATGGGTAAGAAATCTAATTTTGCAAGAAAACGTGACGTGATGGAACATTTTGGCTATTTTCCTGGATTCAGCACCCCAAAATCTATAGGAATCAGTTGCAAAACTGGAGGCAGTTTTTTGGTAGTGTACCTGTGTTTTCAGACTACTGTGAGGAACTAGCTAAAATAAAAGTATATAAAGCGATGGGACCGGATGGGATACACTGACTGAGCTTTTCAATGCTGCTTTGGAGTCGGGGGTGGTCCCAGAGGACTGGAGAAAGGCAGATGTCCATTTACACAAAAGAAGCAGTAAGGATGAGGTTGAAAACTACAGGCTATTTAGTCTAACCTCTCTGGTGATTGTTATTGGAAGCGCTATTAAAATAGAGAATAGTAAGATGTCTGGAGTCCAATGTATTGCAGTATCTGAGGCAGCATGGGTTTACCAGAGGCAGTTCTTGTCAGACAAATCTGATTGGTCACCCAGTTAAAGAAATTCAGGGATTGGACCGAGGGAGAGTCCTGGATGTGATGTACTTAGATTTCAGTAAAGCCTTTGACACAGTTCCACACAGGCGACTTATAAACAAACTGAGCACCTTAGTCATGAACCCTACAGTGACTGAATGGATTAGAATTTGTTTGAGTGGGAGGTTACAAAGGGTCAGATAAATGGAGCTCACTCTGAGGAGGAGGTTACCAGTGATGTGCCGCAGGGATCTATCCTTGGCCTGATTCTTTTTAACTTCTTTGTTAGTGATCATGCAGAAGGGCTGTTGGGTAAGGTTTGCTTCTTTGAGGATGATAGCAAAATCTGCAATAGAGTGGACATGCAGGAAGGAGTAGATAGCATGAGGAGGGATCTAGCTAAGCTTGAATAATGGTCAAGAATTTGGCAACTGAAATTTAATACTAAAAAACGCAGGGTCATGCATTTGGGCTGCAAAAATCCAAGGGCATGTACAGTGTAGGGGTCAAAGTACTTCTGTCCACAAAAGAAGAGCAGGACCTAGGTGTGATGGCTTGTTTTGTTTCTGATCTTAAAGTAGCTAAACGGGTAGAAAAGGTGACGGCAAAAGCCAGAAGGATGCTTCAGCAAAGGGAGAGGAATGGCCAGCAAAAAAAAAGGAGATAATAGTGCCTCGGAATAAGTCACTGGTGTGACCTCATTTGGAGTACTCTGTGCAGTTCTGGAGACCACACCTTCAAAAGAATCTAAACGGGATGGAGTCTGTGCAGAGGGTGGCTACTAAAATGGTTAATGGTCTTCATTATAAAGCATATGAGGACAGACTTAAATATCTTAAAATGTATGTGTTAGAGGAAAGGTGGGGCAAGGGGTATATGATTAAATACCTCCGTGGCATAAATTCACAGGAGGAGAACCTCTTTCGATTGAAAGCAAGCTCTGCTGCGAGGGGACAAAGGATGAGGGTGAGAGGTGATAGAGTGAGGAGTAATATGCGGAGCTATTTCTTTACAGAAAGAGTGGTAGATGTGTGGAATAATCTCCCAGTGGAGGAGGTAGAGACAAGTACAGTATCTGAATTCAAAAAAGCATGGGACAATTACAGAAGATCTCTAAAGGAAAAAGGGGAACTATTGTAGTTGATATGGAAGGCCTTGTGATCCTGTTTCTATCATTTCTATACCTCTATTCGCCTCTGCCATCAGAGGTCTCTTCAGCATTTCTTTGTCTTCAGCGGATGATGGATGGATTTTCTCCTCTGAAGAACAGAGAAAAAGAGACCATTTTGAGGGTGAGACTCACTTGAATGTGACAGAGGTTCCACTAGATTGCGGTCTTTTCGGTAGCCATAGGAGGAAAAAGTGGTTCAGCTCTATGCTCTTACCCTGGATAAGAGCCTGTTGAGCAGCCAGGAAATTGGAAGGATGAAAGAAATCAGCCTTGTAGAACCTCAACATCCCCTCCCTCCCTTCCCATCTGTCTCCCCCCCCCCCCCACTGTCTCCTGAAGATTGCAGAAGGCTGTCAGAAGAATCTGCCTTCCAGCCACCTTAAAAATGTAGTACTGCCAAGCCAACAAAACTGTTTCAGTGGAGTAGAGCTGAGCCTGGCACTGATCCTCTGCTTGAGGTTCTTGGTGGGGTGAATACGAAGGCTTAGCCTTGTCATTGTCCTTGTTGGGCTCCCAATTCAGTCTTTTGTGGGACGCAATTCGGGGTGGACTGTTGGCATCCATTGCTACTGTTTGTGGGTTTCCTGCTGTTTTCTGTGCATGCTAGTAGCATTTTTAATATTGTATGCCTGGCAGTCGCACGGTCCTTGTATGCTTTCTGCCTAAGCAACTCCAACGAGCATTCCTATCCTAGCGCCTATAATGCACATTGCAATTAAAGCACAGTTAACGTGTGCTTCTCCAGGAACAAGCAGGAAGTCAGTCCTCACTTATGGGTGACGTCAGCACCGACGGAGCTCGTGTGGAGCAATTCCCCAGCTTTCAAAGAAAGCCTTTGGGATTGCTGCCACGCATGCGTGGTCCTCTTCCTGCCCAAAGGTGTCATCTTGCTCAGTCTCCCTTTTTTCCACGGAGCCCTTTGGACGCATGTCCTTGTCCCTCGGGAAAAAGTTTAGTTTTTCACCTCAGCAGGCTTCTCTCTTTTTCCGGTTGCACCGGTCCTCTATCTGTTCTTCCCCCTGCTCTACTTTTTTAGAGCTATCGGGGATACGCTCTCTCGGTTTTTTTTGTTACGGACTTCGCGCCCTTTTTTTCTTTTCTAACCGCTGGCTGTGTGGGTCTTTGACCCCGCAGGGGGCATTTTTGCCCCCATGGCCAGTGGATTCAAAAAATGCGATAGATGCTCTAGGAACATGTCGCTTACGGACAATCACAACTGTTTTCTGTGGTGCCTGGGAGCCGAGCATGACCCAGAGCTCTGTTTGCTCTGCAAGAAAATGTCCTCTAAGGCCCTGCTCAGTCGTAAGCAGAAGTCCAAAGATATTTTCTGAAAAGCTGCCTCGGAGTCCCCGGTGGTACCCTTGGTCACCTCTTCTCTGGTGGGTCCCCCCCCCCGTTGCCCCACGCTCTCGGCAGTGCTCCGACCAGGGGTCCCCCAAGATGGAGCAGCGCAAAAAGGCCTCAGTCACTGTCCGGGGCTCCCGACAAGCGTGAGCGCTTCTGTGCCCGATCACCTAGCCCCCTTCAGTATTCCCGAGAGTCGGACAAGGAGCGGCCCCGCAAGGTACCCCTCACAGAAGCGGAGGCCTCCAGTGAAGGCGCCCGGTCTTTTGAGGGTCATCCCGGTGAGGACCCCCTCTCCTCGATGCCCAATCTGGTGACCCTGGTATCGGCGTCGCAGGGCCCCACGCCTGCATGGGAGTCCCGTATGTTGGCGCTGGAACGCAGCGTTTCTGAGTTCATTGCTTCCCAGCAGGTGCTCATGGCCAGCTTTGCTGACTCGCACCCAAAGATCGCGGGTCCCTCGCATGGGACACCCAAATCCGTCCAGGAAACTCCCAAGAGCCGTGGGCCTCATGAGGGTCCTTTTTAATGTCTGTCTCGCTCGCCCTCCCGTTCCTCGGAGGTGAGATCGTCCAGGGCCTCTGACACCAAACCACAGGCCGTTGGACAGGGCAACTTGCCCAGCTCGGACTCCTCGACCGACTTCTCGGACTGGGAGTAAGATGGGAACACCTCCCCAGGATCTTCCGTTGGACCCCCTTGCTGCCCGCATTCCAGCGGCACTCACCACCCGAAGACGACACCTTCCTGGTGTTCATTTGGGACATGGCACAAGCCTTAATCTGGTCACCCAGGCTGAGGAGGACCCTCGTGCTGAAGAGCTCGACATTATTCAGTACGAGTCCCCGCCCAGGGAGTCCCTCACTGTCCCTGTACCGCCTATTCTATCTCATTTGCTGCTCCGCATGTGGGAGGCCCCAGCCTCGGTCCCCATCATGAGCAAGCGCCTTGACATGATGTACAAGGTGCAGCGTGGACCAGACTTCCAAAAGACCCAGCTCCCACGCACCTTGATGGTGGAGGAATCGGCCATGAGGCAGCAAAAGAACCCAAAATTGCACTCGTCGCTACCACCCGGCCGCGAGTCGAGAGCCCTTGATGCCCTGGGCCGCAAGGCCTACCAAGGTTCCATGCTCTCTTGTCGCATCCAGGTATATCAACTGTATATTGGTATGTTCCTGCACGACTTGGCTAAGGAACTCGGGGGGTTCTCCTTGGGCCTCAAGGGGAGAACCCCTTGACAGATTCTGCACCCTGTTAAAGTCCATCGCCAACTGCTCCTAGGAGTTCTCTGGAGCCTCCTATAATGGCTTCGAGACATCGGCTCAGGTGGCAGCTGCGAGCATTGGGGCTCGCCGCCAGGCATGGCTCCAATCCTCTGAATTGGCTTGTCAAGGGAAATGTCAAAAATGTTTGCTACTAAAAACACTTTTTTAGAAAAAAAGTGGCTAATAGTTAAAGACTGAGGTCATTGATGTGCATGTAGGCATTAGTCCACTGCAAATTTCATAAAGCAGTGGCAGCCTATGGTTTCTGAGACCTCTCTAGCCATGAGTCCAATCTGATGATATAACACACTTCCTTTGTTATAGTACAGAGCAACACTATTATCTGCATTTGAAACTCTGTGATAAGTGACCACATTACTATTTGTTAAAAAAGGTTTGGACAAGTTCCTGGAGGGAAGGTCCATAAACCATTGTTAAAGAGGACCCAGGAAATCCCCTGCTTACCCCAGGACGAGCATTGTGGGAAGCTGTAGATTGAGTACCTGCAGGGTATTTGTGACCTAGATTGGCCATTGTTGGAAACAGGATACCGGGCTTGATGGACCTTGGTCTGACCCAGCATGGCATTTGTTTTGTTTTCTCTTTCTCTTCACTGTCTCTCATCCTCTTAGCCCGCTCTAATTTTCTTTCCTTTCTGTGCCATGTAGCCTTTCTCTCCCTAGCCTGTGATGATCCCCCCACCCCCTTTCCTGGTAGCTCTCTGACTTTCTCACCCTTCATCACATCATGCAACCATTCCTAGCTCCTTTCTACCCTTCTCATATGTCCTCTGCCTCTCTACTCCCTCTTCCCTCCTCCCCATTATTTAGTTTCTCTGCTCTTTGATAATTATTGTGTTACCATCAGCATGATGCATCTTCTGGCGTAATAGTGGTGACTTGTCAGGTATCTGTCCTGTATATTTCTAACTGATCTTCCTCAAACAGGGCTACTGCTGGAGCTGTGGCTCTAGGAAAGGGCAGCTGCCTCAAAGGGAAGAAGGATTCCTAGTTTATTCTCCCTAGAGTTCCTAGTTTTTCTGCTTTTCTACAGCTAAACTATTTTCTTATTAAAAATGAGTGATTCTTCATGATCAATAGTGGTGGTAAAATAAAAACATATCTCACCTTAATTGAGTGAAAAGAGAAAGTTTTACTGAAAATGGTTCAGATGCATAAGGGATTTTTTGTGCAAATACAAACTTGTAATTATTGATGTGTGGCACAGTTGGTATTTATCCAAATACACTGAGTAGGCAAAACAAATAGCATCTTAACCTGATTTTAAATCCTTTCTTCTTCTGTTGGAGGAGGGAGAATTAGTCTTAGAATAATGCAGCTAATATGAACTAGTGAAGATAAATCTTGAATAGTAGCCTGCATTTAAGTAAGATCGGGTAAGTTTTCCCTAGAGCTAACTTAAGTGACATTGTCTATGGGCAATCCAGGGAATTCATATTAGATGCCATTAAATCTATCTGAAAGAAGCATGTTTTTTTTTTTATTTAATTGTTTTTAGCTTGCGTCTTTCCAGTACTAAAGGGCAAGTTATGTTCATGTATAGTAGGCATCTCCCTCTTCCTAGAGCGCTTACAATCTAAGCTTGTACTTGAGGCAATGGTGGGTTAAGTGACTTGCCCAAGGTTATAAGAAATGTGTCTGAGATTTGAACTCTTGCTTCCTTGGTTCCAGTCTGCTACTCCACTCCTGTATCATGTGAGTATGGTTTTGGCTGTAGAAATATTGTAGATTTAACAGGTGTGTCTACAGAATTCCATACTAACTGTGGATAGCTTTATGGACCTTGCTCACAGGTTACACAACGTATCCTGTTTCTGCGATATTGATCTTCTCCTTTTTTAAAATAGTTTTTGTGTCTGTGTATAGATAGACCTGCTTTATGAAAATAATTTCTGGTGTAAGCGATCAGAACCTGTAGGAGATCTTGGTGCAGTGTCTTTTTACTTGAACATGCAGATTATCTCTGGGCATTCATTCCTGTGTTCCTTTTTTTTTTTCAGAGAAATCTTTTAGATGATGATTCTGATGAAGAGGACTTTTTTTTGTAAGACCCTTTGAGTTTATTTTCCATGTGCGTGTGTATTGCTAAGATCTAGTGACTTATGTGCTGATCAAGTGGCCCTGCTGTGGTGGTGCCCGCTGGCACATGCTGATACCCTCTCCTCATAAATGCTGCTTGTGGTTAGCAGACTGAGTACATGTGCAACTATTTGCTGCTTAGTGAAATTGTACAAGGGTACAGTGGATGAGCAACACCGGATACAATAGATAAAAGAGCTTGTAATCAATGTATAGATGAAAAGGATATATAGAATTGCTGGAGGCCATCCCAGCAACAGTGTGGTGGTAGATCACAGTGGTGATAGTGTGGTGGATGAATGGCATATGAAAGGCAGGAAAGAACAAGGGACTTTTGCAGTATATATATTAATGTGACAACACATGACCAGCAGTTTCTTACTGACTCGCTGACTTTCCTCTGTTTTGTAGGAGGGGACCTTCAGGACCAAAGTTTGGCCCCAAGAATGACAAGATCAGACAGTAAGTTTTCTAGAGATGAGCTAGAACATTTTCACTTGTAGTTTTTGCATCTTTCCCAGGCTTCTGTGCTGATAACGAGGGATTATTAGTAGCACAAAAATAAGTTAGGCTCTCAGTTATGTCCAGGGGAAATTAGCTACTGATACCCAGCCCAAAGTTCTATGAGTTATGCTGGCAAAGAGCCACGAAAGAAGTCTGGTTTGTAGACATATATATTATATTTTATTATGAACAGCCAGGTAGAAAAATATACAAACATATATAGCTAAAGATATATAATTAGAAACATGAGGTAGAAGTTTGTTGCGTCACAATTACAGTTAGACAAAGTAATAAATCACTTATTAGTAACCAGACGTCACTGATTCGCTCTGCACTGAGAAGTTATGGAATAAGTTTCTAGCTAACCATTGCCCCTCCAGAGGAAGAGAGAGATAAGACTGTACCTTAGCTTCATCTGGCACTCTGATGGCTGGGGTCCGGAGGCTGTGGAGCTGCCCAAGTCCAAGGAGGCAGCTAACCTAGATAATGCAGGCTACAGCCCTTTCGGAGGCAAGCTGCGGGAGAACACAGAACCAAAGGTATCTGTGAAAGTCTTATCTCAGTCCTTAAGAGAACGGCTTGGCACACACGTGTGTCTGTCTTGCAGGCAGATAGGTAGCAGAAACCAGATAAAAAGGGGAAAAACAGCAAAAAGCGCTAAAGTTCTTCTGCGCAGACTGTATAATTCTTTGTGATGAGTCTCCGTCCTAGGTCTGGTGATTGGTTGGCACAAGACAGTCCGATGTTTTCTCAGCGAATCAGGAGGTAGGTGATGGGCATCTTTTCTTGCAGACAAAGGATCCATAGTAAGATGTCATGCGGAGGAAACAGTATGTAGTTTCTTGGCATAGGTACAAGCGTCCAAGGCCAGTAGAACCATCTATAGATAAGCACCAGAGAAGCAGATGTTCTTGAATGTGGTCAGTGAATTAGCCAGGAACAATGGCTTCTGTATGCACACATAGAAACGCTGGGCAAGCAGTTGCTTGAAGGTCAAGTCTGTGGCTGAACACAGCAAAAATGTAGCAGGAAGCCATCTTGTTTGATCAGCTTGGTTCAGGCCTGAGCTGCTAAGCAGACTGGAGATCTGCAGGCGCAGAATTGCAGGGGTACCAGCCCTACATAACCAAGTGGTCAGATGTGAGGTGTGATAGCTTGTAGAAATCCTTGAACACACAACCTGCTCATCAATTTAAAAAAACATACCGAGAACAAGAAAAATCAAGTTTTATGTTAAATTTCAGACAAGATAAGCTTGTCCTTCTTTTCACCATCTGGTCAGTTATTGCAACTAGAATCTGGGTGATGCCATCAGAAAGTGATAAAGCTGCTTTGCCATTGTTCAGTCTTATGATGTGTCTGCCTTTATCAGACCAAGGCTATATAGAGTTACATGATCTGCCTGACCAATCAAAAGCCTTGTTTTTCCTCAAGCATTTAAGATAACAGAGTAATAGCTATTGTCCAACAGTTTGATTTATGATGGCACAAGGACCATGTGGTGGTCATGTTTTTCCTAGAGTATTAGATGTTCCAGTTTTTAATTTTGTTTCCAGGGCGTCCCTCCAGTCCAATCCAGACAAGTGGGTTATGCACACCAACCAGATGGTGGAGACCAACAAACACTTTTTTTCTCGGAGCAGTATAAATAGCCTGTGCTCACTGAACTGAGCCAGTATTTCTCAGTCCCCAGCAGGTGGTGTGCATAATAGCCTGTGTTGGTCTACAGAGCCTTGCTACAGACCTAGTTGTGTCAGGGGTGCAGAACCTGGAAGTTTTGGGTCCCTCCCCCAGTAACCCCTTTTGTCTTCCTCCTTCCAGTTAGGAAGCCAAAGATCTGTGAAGTTGTCTTAAATAGGTGTTAAAGGCAGTTGGTGAGGGGTCTGGCGTGTGCACTGGGTGCAACGAGCTCTTTGCTCTCAGGGAATGAATCTTATCTCTGGAGGCTAGAGTAGCAGACTTGGAGGACATGAGGAAGACAGAAGTATATAGACGAGACCTACAGGGACGTAGTATTGAAGAGCCACCTCCAGTCTGGCAACCTCCCTGTTGCTATGAAGAAGAGAGAGGTCATGTAACAAGACAGCATCATTCTGATGTGGCAGGAAGTGATCCTGTAACTAGGACCTGTACTCCAGATGATGTAAAACCCTCTCACACTAAGGAGGTTTTTCCAGGACCATATGCCCATGAGGGGAAGGTTAAGATGGCCGTTATAGTTGGTGATTCGATCATTAAGCATGTAGATAGTTGGGTGGCTGGTGGATGTATGGTTTGCCTGGTAACATGCCTGCCTGGTGCGAAGGTAGCGGATCTCATGCGCCACCTAGACCAGGTTTTAGCACTGGGGAGGAGTCTGCTGTCTTGGTACATGTTGGTACCAGTGACATAGGAAAGTGTGGTAGGGAGGTTCTGGAAGCCAAATTTAGGCTTTTAGGTAGGAAGATGAAATCTAGAACTTCCAGGGTAGCATTCTCAGAAATGCTTCCCGTTCCACGCGCAGGACCCAAAAGGCAGACAGAGCTCTGGAGTCTCAATGCACAGATGAGACGATGGTGCAAGAAAGAGGGTTTTGGATTTGTTAGGAATTGGGGAACATTCTGGGTAAAGGAGGGGCTTTTCCAAAGGGATGGATTCCACTTTAACTGGGATGGAACCAGACCACGGGCATTAACCTTTAAAAAGGAGAGAGAGCAGCTTTTAAACTGGATAATAGGGAAAAGCCAACAATCGCCCAAGAGCGCATGGTTCAGAACAATGCATCCATGAAGGATACTAGCAAAAGACTGAAGCTAGGGCATATCAACAGAGAGATTCCAATAAAGACAAAAGTAACCCAAATGCCCTAAAGTACAGAGCAGACGGAGTTTAAAGATTCCAAATTACCCCTGCCTGCCGATAACCAGATTAATATGAATAAAATACAACCTCTAAAATGCTTGTATGCAAATGCTAGAAATCTAAAAAAATAAGATGGGAGAGTTAGAATATATAATACTAAATGACAGGATAGATATGATTGTTATCTCGGAGACATGGTGGACGGAGGACCACCAGTGGGACACTGTGGTGCCTGGGTACAAATTATATTGAATTGATAGAGTAGATCAAATTGTTAGAGGGGTTGTACTTTGTTAGAGAGGGCATTGAGTCGCATAGGATTAAAGTGTTGCAGGAAACAAAATACATGGTAGAATCTTTATGGATTGAAATTCCATATAAAAAGGAGAAGGCAATGGCAGTGGGGGTATACTACCAACCGTCTGGCCAGAATGAACAAATGGATGATAAAATGCTCAAAGAAATCAGAAAAGCTAACAAAAATTACAATATAGTAATAATGGGGGATTATAATTACCCTGGTATCGACTGGGTCAGTGTCACGGCAGGACATGCCAGGGAGATAGTTTCTAGATTAAATAAATGACTGCTTATTGGAGCTAGTTCATGAACTGACCAGAGGGAAAGCCATTTTGGACCTAGTCCAAAGGTCTTCTTCAAGACAGGGTGGTGGAGCCTGTACCTCCCCACCTGCTGGGGCAGGGCTTTCTACTCCAGGTACTTTCTTGTGCCAAAGAGAACTGGAGGCCTCCGGCCCATTCTGGACTTGAGAAATCTCAACAAGTTCTTGGAAAAGGAAAAATTCAAGATGCTTACTCTTGGAACACTGCTGCCCTACCTCCAGCAGGGAGATTGGCTATGCTCCTTAGATCTGAAGGATGCGTACACTCACATCCTCATTCATCCAGACCACAGAAAATACCTAAGGTTTGTGGTAGGAGGAAACCATTTTCAGTACAGAGTACTGCCCTTTGGCCTAACCTCCGCCCCACGGGTCTTCACAAAGCGCCTGGCTGTGGTGGCGGCCTACTTGAGAAACCAGGGTATTTTTTGTTTTCCCCTACCTGGACGACTGGCTCATCGGGTCAGACTCTCCAGGAGACCAGGCAAGCCACCCTCCATACTGTCTCTCTCCTTCAGCAACTAGGTTTTGTCATAAACTTTGCAAAGTCCACTTTGCTCCCTTCCCAGAACCTAGAGTTCATAGGAGCACGGTTAGACTCCCTGCAAGCAAAAGCTTACTTGCCAGAAGACAGAGCGGGAAGGCTGATGGACTTGGCCAGCCAGTTTCTAGACAACCAACTGGTTTCCGCCAGACTCTGTCTAAGGCTCCTGGGTCACATGGCATCGACAGTGCATGTGACCCCCAATGCCCGCCTAAATATGAGGCCTGCACAGTGGTGTCTCAGAACTCAGTGGCGGCAGGCCACAGGAAGCCTCAGAGACAAAGTAAGGGTGTCCAAACCATTCCTGAACTCCCTGCAGTGGTGTCTACACCCCCCCCCCCAACCTTCTGCAGGGAATTCCTTTTCAGGTACCTGTTTCCACTGTGGTACTCACAACCAATGCCTCCTTGCAGGGCTGGGGTGTACATTGTCTGGACAAGTGCACACAGGGCCTGTGGTCTCCATGGGAGGCCAAGCAACAAATCAACCTGCTGGAACTCCGGGCGATATGCTTAGCCCTCAAAGCCTTCTCTCTCACCCTGGCCCACCAATCTGTCTTGGTGCAGACAGACAACCAGGTGGCGATGTTCTATGTGAACAAACAAGGGGGCACGGGGTCCAGGCTCCTGTGTCAGGAGGTACAGGCCCTATGCTCTTTTGCACTTCGACACAATATGCTACTCAGGGTAGTCTATCTTCCTGGCCAAGAAAATTTCCTGGCAGACAGATTGAGCAGGGTTCTACAACCTCACGAATGGCAGCTGCACCCTTTGGTGGTTCAGAACATTTTCCTGAAATGGGGACTTTCATCCATAGACCTCTTTGCCAGTCCCCTGAACTGGCAGCTGCCCCAGTTCTGCTCCAGGCAATCGCATCCCACAAGATTCGCAGCGGATGCCTTCCTGATCTCATGGCCCAAGGGCCTTCTGTATGCGTTTTCTCCCACGCACCTGGTGGCCCGAACCTTGTTCAAGATTCTAAGCAACAGGGCCTCGGTCATATTGGTAGCCCCCAGATGGCCGAGGCAGCCCTGGTTCCCGCTTCTGTTGCAGCTGGCGGTGGACACCCCACTCCCTCTGGGGTTGCAACCCGATCTTCTTTCTCAGGATCAGGGTTCCCTTCTGCACCCCAATCTCAAAACTCTCAATTTGATGGCCTGGAGGCTGCAAGGGTAGTGATGGCTCCCTGAGGCCTGCCTCAGGAAGTTGAAGAGGTGGTCTTTGCCTCTAGGAAGCAATCCACCAGAAAGACCTATGCCCTGAAGTGGAAATGGTTTTCCTTGTGGTGTGACCAATGCCAGGAGAACCCTTTCGCCTGTCCTGTGCCGGTGGTGCTTCAGTACCTGCTGCACTTGTCTAATCAGGGTCTTGTCCAATTCTGTTCGGGTACACCTTTCTGCTCTGGCAACCCACCACTCACTGGTGGAAGGGCACTCTTTATCGGTTCACCCTTTGGTGTCCCGCTTCCTCAGAGGCTTGCTCTTGCTGAAGCCTCCTCTCCGTCCACCAGCCCCTGAGTGGGAGTTGAATGTGGTCTTGCAGCAGCTTACTCGCCCTCCCTTTGAGCAGATGGCTACGTTTCCTTTCTTGGAAGGCTCTTTTCCTAGTGGCACTAACCTCGGCCAGAAGAATAAGTGAACTTCAAGCCCTGGTCTGTGACAGGCCATATACTCGTTGCTATAGGAACAGGGTAGTCCTTAGGACTCATCCTAAGTTCCTCCCGAAGGTAGTCTCCTCTTTCCACCTCAATCAGTAGGTGGTTCTTCCAACATTCTTCCCTAGGCCCCATGCCAGCCGGGCTGAGGAAGTCCTGCATACCCTGGACTGTAGAAGGGCCTTGTCTTTCTACATTGAGCGTACTAAGGGTCATAGAAGGGCTACTCAGCTCTTTGTCTCCTTTGACCCAAACAACTTGGGGTTGCCTGTCTCCAAGCGTACCTTGTCCGTATGGGTGGCGGACTGTATCACCTGGGCTTATAGGGCAGCAGACCTTCCCTTGCAGGGTTGAGTCACAGTCCACCGTGTCCGGGTAATGGCTGCATCAGTAGCTCATCTCCGTTCTGTACCGTTGGCAGACATCTGTAGGGCTGCAACTTGGTCCTCAAGCCGGACTTTTGCAGCCCATTACTGCCTGAAGAGGGCGTCCCGTAGGGACAGTGCTTTTGGTCAGGCAGTACTCCGGAATCTCTTTGAGGTTTAGGCAACTCCTGCCCTCCAGCCCTCTTGTTGGGCTACCGGTGGGATCTCTTCTCAGTAAAATTCTTTCCCTGATGCTGAGGCTTTACAGAGGGAGCTCTATTTTTCAGCCTGGGTTCCGGTAGTCCAGAGCTAGGGAGTCACCCATATGTGAGGACTGACTTCCTGCTTGGTCCTGGAGGAAAAAGTAGTTACTCACCTGTAACAGGTGTTCTCCAGGAGCAGCAGGAATCAGTCCTCACAACCCTCCCTCCTCCCCTGGGAGTTGCAGTTGTACATAGTTCATTTTGTTTTTGTGCTGTCTTTTAGCTATGTCATCTGACTGAGCAAGATGGCACCTTTGGGCAGGAAGGGGACCGTGCATGTGTGGGTGTATTCCCAAAGGCTTTCTTTGAAAGCTGGGGAAATGCTCCGCATGGGGGCTCCATCGACGTTGATGTCACGCATATGTGAGGACTGATTCCTGCTGCTCCTGGAGAACACCTGTTACAGGTGAGTAACTACTCTGTTTGAGCAGAGCTCTGACCAGTCCGGGACTCGTCATCGGGCTTTGGTGGCGGGCCAGCATGATGGTTGAGGGGACTTGCTCCTTTCCCGCACGTTTGTAATGGCACAGATAGGGCGCACCTGAAGGCAGTGTTTTTATTTCTTTTAATCAAGTAGGGAATATTTGTTTAATTTCATTATTTGGGCCAGATTGCTTGGAAGCGGTACTAGTTCCTCTTATAGACCTTACCGTGCCGGAGAGTTGGGGGTGGGGGGGAAAAAAGAGGCTCTGACCCTAGCGCAGCGTCGGTCGCTGTAGAAGCACAGAGAGGTACTAACTCTGGCCGTTAGGGTTAATACTTCTTTCCGCGATCTGGTCTGTAGCCGCTGTGCCCCCAGCCCACGGCCCGTTTTGCGCTCAAGAGTTACATTTGTGAGGATCCTCTTCAGCAGATGGGCAGGCACAGTGGGGCGCGGAGCGCGTCAGCTACTTTAAAACGTAGACAACGTTTCTTCTATGTTTCCCTATCGAGGACCAGTACACTCAGACTCATGGCCTCCAACAGTATTTAGCCGTCAGTTCTGCTTCTGCATGTGTGCAGATGTCTGCTTTCCAGTGCGGTTTGACATGCGGGGAATTGGAATTGGAAGGAACATTCATAGCCCCCTTCACGTGAAGTAATTGGGGGACCGTGAGTCATAAAATTGAGCAAAGCTAAGTAACCCTTCAATTTTTTTCACTTGCTTCACAATTGCTTCTTGTATATGCTTTACATATGAGTTATGGACAGTTTATATAAAACAATCTTAAAAAAAATCTTCAAAAAAAAGTTAAAAAACGAAATGAGAGAAAGAAAGCATTCAGTAATGAATATTGGAAGACTGTATTAGCAATACCACACAGGTCGTTGATGTACAACAGACGCTTAGTTTTGCCTTCATTGAGCAAACTTGAGTAAGCAGTCTAAATTCTGAGACCTGATTGCTACAGTCTTGAACACGTTAAGAAAGTTAGTTATCTATATGTGAAGGTAAAAGAGTAGAGCTTATTTAATATTATATAGCTGAATGGATGGTCAGACACGGGGCCGCGGATTCGGTTAAGTAACCGGGCCCAGTTTGAGGGAGTGTCCCCAGCCCGTTCCATACCTGTCCCTGATATAGGAGAGTATCAGGGGGGGAGTGGCTTGCTTGTACTGCTCCGGCATTCCTGGTGTTCCGCACTTCAAGTCTCATGCAGTGCGCATTGACTTGAGGCCGGCAGGTGGGCAAGGCTTCAAGACATACGTTATGGGGGTAGCAGCGCAGAACTCAGGCTACGGTGTACCTGGTTAGATGTCCTAGACGGTTGCTAATTAGCGAGTAGTTTAGTATGAAATGGTAAGCTATGGTGGGAATGTGTCAGTTTGCTCGGATTAGGGCAGGAGACGTTCCTCTCTTTAAAAGGCAACATGTCGCTGGCCCCTGGTGTTCGTGCGAGGGAAGGCGTTAATTAACAAATAAATAAATAAATAATAAATAAAGAGCGCAGAGTAGCCCGGTGATTGGGGTAGATTACCTCACGTCAAAGGGCCAGGGGTGTGATTCCTGCTATAGGACAGCAGCCTTGTGCAGGAATTGTAAGCAAAACTTCTCCACAATTTTGGTGTCAGCAATTCCTGCATTTCCAAAATTTGTCCCCTATTTAAACAGACAGGAGAGAAAGATTTTATCTATTAGGCCTTTGTTTGCTTGACACATTCTAGAGAGTCTTTAAAATCATAATTCTGTACGCTGTGGCACATATGGAGTAAGAGCTGCAGTTCGGAGGTGACAGGCAGTTTCCACATACATGTAATGTATATACTATGCAGATAAGGCATAGGAGGTGGATGGGTTCCCTCCAGCGATATATACTCAGTGAATGGCCTGTTAGGATCGTGGCTCGCACTTAGGTGGGGGGAGCCAGATCCGTAACAACCTTCGTGTTCTGTCATCTTTGGGCTCTGTTCTGTTGGACTCCAGGTCCCAAGGACAGACGAACCTTTCAGTTATTCCTTGATCTGGAGGAGGTACGTTGCGGTCTTCGGGCATTTCCTTTGGTAGGGAACCGTTGCGTCTGAGAGAGTCTGCGGTTCTGCAGAGGGAGTTCTGCGCCATCCCTCGAGCGGACAGGGGCACATTTGCACGTTTTTATTGGGGCAGTTCATCAGAAGTTGCTGGAGTTGCTCCTTGGGCTTACCTTACAAGGTTAGCTAGCCTCCCGGGTCTGCGACGGTTCCACGCACTGTCACCAAGGTCATGGGGTGGGGCTGCTTCGGAACTGCGGAATGGAGGAACCTTAGTTTCTCTTGCCTTGATGATGGGGTAATTCACCAAAATCCAGGGACGAGGGGGTGCGCTATGGACGGTGTTTAGGGCTCCCAAATTTTGATGGCCGAGGTATTTGGTCAAGGTCCGCGGTTCAGAGCACGCAGGTACGTGCACGGTGTGCGGTTCCTTTGGGGCCTCGGGTGGGGTATGCCTTCTGGCCGAGAGCCGGTCGGTCATGCCCCAGATGCTCGAATGCTGGAGGAACTCAATGCCTGTAGGGTGGGGTGTTCGTGCCAGAGCGGTGGGCTCAAACACCTCGACAGCTGCTACGCAAGGTTTTATCCGCCCCGGTACCGTCAGCCTGGAACTACCTTCGAGGGCAATGGTTCCAGTCCTGGAGGGGGTTCCTTGGGCCAGATTTCGCTTGCGGCCATTGTAAAGGGCACAGCTGCGCCATTGGTCTCTTCCGAGTGTTCGCTGAGCAGGCATCTTTCCGGTACACTCCGATCAGTTGTGGGATTCTGTCTATTTCTCTTTAGACAGATTTGGGTGCCTCCTTTCCTGTCGATCTAACTGATCTCATCACATCGCACTTAGGGGTTATGGAGGTGTTCCACTGCGCTTTTATGGTTTTCCTCCATGGACGCTCATGGGGCGAGAGATTCGGTGCCTCAAGGCTGTGATAAGGAAGCTTATCATAGTTCAGGAAGGAGCTATAATAGAGGTGAATTGGCTCTGAACAAGCAACCTGTCTTTTCTGGTAGAAATAATAAAACAGAATGTTCTCATAAAAGACTACCAGTCCCAGAATGCACCAGGTTTCCAACAGCCACTAGAAGAGCTGAAGTGGGGAAACTTGTGTTCAATCAGGAGAGCTATGAGGTAATCCCCAAGCACTCATCTCCAAGGGCAGGGCTTGATTCAGCACAGCTGTGCTGTGCTAGGGTGGAGCATCCCTCTAAACAGGTTAAAAGTAAAGCTTATTCTACACAGTGGAATCATGAGGATCATCTTCATGATCATCAGCAGCAGGAGCAGGGGCAGCAGCAGCAGGAGCCCACGGACAGAGAGAGCAAGAAGCCACTTGGAAGAAAGAAGAGAAAAGCATCTTGGAGGTCTAAAGGAGTCCATAGCAGTACGTGTGCTGGAAGGCATTCCAGAGGCGAGCATACTCCATTGGACTGGAGGAAACCAGAGGAGTGGGGTTGCAGAGCCAGGAATCCCTGGACGGGACCTGTGAGGGAGACGGCTGCATTTGGAAGGGGCCCTAAGACCAGTGCAAGAAGGTATGTGAAGAGAGACCCAGTGTCCAGGGATCTTGATTGGAAGGCTGGACATCAAAACTGGACTACATACTGGCCAGGATATTTGGAGAGGAACCCTAACAGCAATGGAAGCTCAGGTATGAACACTGATCTATGCCCTAGCTTTTCACTTGGAAGACAGCAGGGAGACAAGTATTGTCCTGAGAGTGCTCCATTAAGAAATTCCTCTGTGCCAATCCATGATATTGATTCTATGATAGTTGAAGAAGAAGGAAATATTGTAAGTGAACAGTGTGAATACATGGATTGCTCTCTATCTAAACTTCTGTGGTAATATACTTTTACAAAATACAACAACCATCACAAAGAAATATAAACTTGTTCTTTGATCTACTCAGAAAAGCTTTTGAGCAGGATTTGAGCCACGTTTAGAAAGTAAACCAGCCAAGAGGTTTGCAGCTGGTTAATTGTTAGCAATTGAGCCTTGCCTAATTGCCTGTGAGCTCTGAAGAGACACCTCTGGGTGTGTGTGAAAATACCAGAAGTTAGCCTTGAAAAAGAACAGTTTTTCATTACTTTGTGGGTTTTGTTTGTTTTTGAAGCACTGCTAAAAAGATATTAGCAGGAGCCCACAGAAAAGACCTTTCTGTTCCCATCAAGGTCTTTATTATTTGATTTGATTGCTTAAGAAGTTCAGTAGTTGTTTTTCCTGATTTGTTTTTCTAAGTATAATACTGAAAGCAAGTATCCTTTTTGTGCTACCAAGCAAATCTGTGTTGGGAGAAATAACCCCATAAATAAAGTATATTTTCTTTGCTTTACATCGAGGAAGCACAACTAATTTATTGTGAAGGCTGATTCTGGTATGAATGGACTACATTTCCCACAATCCTTTGCAAGTCATATTAATATTTGCCTTTGCCAAGACTGTGGACATTCTCACCTAGCGCCCCGTTTACAAGGCCCATCGAGGAACAGTTCTATTAGTGGTCCCGGATTGGCTGGCACGTCTGGGTGAAGCTCGGTCTGTCTGCGGTCCGCCTCGAATTCCTCAGAGGGACTGGTTCTCGCTTTCGGTGTAGCCAGTGAAAGGAGCGGGATTAAGGAAGACAGATCACTTGGCAGAGAGCATTTCAACCTTTGGTTTAAAAAAAATGTATAAATATAGATCCACATCCCCCTCTATTGGGGGCATATGGCGTATTTTTGAGGACTGGTGTTCGCTTTGACTGGTGCACGCGGCATCGGCTTCCGTGGCCCTTGTGTTGCGATTCCTACAAGATGGTTTTAAGAATGGCCTGTCGGCCAACTCTTTAGGACTCCAGCTAATAGCTCTGCTTGCCTTAGAGGTGGCAGACAGGCAGTGGTTCTGGACGCGCTCGGCAATGTTTTGCGTGTTATTAGTGGTGTTTTATGCTTTGGCCCGCTCGCAGAGGATTGGTGACACTGGGGGATCTCAATTTAGTCTTAGGGGCGTGGGCTTCGAAACCCTTTGTACCCTTACAGCAGGCTTCAGTGAATGATTTTTCTCGCTAAGCTATAGTTCTTTCTGGTTTTTTGATCTGCAGGGGAAGGCGTCTCAGTTCGTAGTGGAAGACGCTTAGACATAAAGTGTGGCAGCAATAGCAAAACTTTCAGAAACTACAAGCAACGCCGTAGCCGGAACATTGTTGTGTTCCGCCGGGGGAGATCTGCAGGGCGAACGTTTGGTTGTCACTGCACACTGTTGGTATTCGTGACCGGCTCGACTTTCTGGCAGCAAAGGCTATCTGCTTTGAGTCGGCGGTGTTGCCATCCAGATGGTGAAGTCCCTCCCTATTATTACTGCTCTTTTACAGCCCAGAGGTGGAGGACTAAACTGGAGGACAGATAAAGAAATAGAAATTACACTTACCTGGTAATTGTCGTTCCTGAAGGGACTCCAGTTTAGTCCTCATCCCGCCTGGAAGGATGTCCAGTTCGAAGTCTCATTTCAGATACAGACGACCACCAGTTGCGAAGAATGGAGAGATCCTTTTGGTCTATGGTTCGCAGTGAGTATGGCTGTCGGTGCTGTGTTCTTTTCCTGTTCTCTCACTCGGTGTAGGGGGTGGAACAGGGAAAGCGAGAGGTTGAGGGGCAGCGAGAATGTAACCTAAATAATAAATGCTTAAATATAAAGTGGATATTGTTCTTCGGGGGTAGAATTTGATTCAGTTGAATTTAACTTGAAGTTATTTGTTGCTCCTTTGAGTTTGCTTTGTCAATAGTTCACTGGGGGATGATGGGAGTTACCAGCAGGCTACATCCAGTGATGTCACGATTTTGACATGCCCAGTCTCCAAGCTGCAGGAGGTGCACAACCCAGAGGTGGAGGACTAAACTGGAGTCCCTTCAGGAACCACAGTTACCAGGTAATTGTAATTTCTATTTTATTAATGGTTAGCTAGCCCTGCGCCCCCCCCCCCCCAAGCCTGACATGAGACACCCACACCATAAAGTTCTCCGCAAACAAGCAATGCAGGCACACTCCATAGGTGACATCTGTGTGCCGGGCTCTCCCACTAACTCAAAGTCTTTTGGAGATACCCCCCAAGTCTGTGGTGCATGCCTTTTCACAGATGAGTAAGATAACTCATATTTAAAAGAATAGTCAGATTGAATAATGTGCACGGTGTGTTTGGAACCAGCTGCAGTCTGATACATGGACTGTGCCTCCTGAAGCCCTATTGAAATTAGGGAGGAAGATCGGTGCTTTCTACTGATCAGTATGTTTGATATACCGTTTGTCCAAATAGATCAAAGCGGTTTACAGTAAAAGATAATATACAGAGAGCCAAATAGGCGGAAACAGAAAGGAAAGTACAAGAGAGCAGCCTCAACCCTCTGTCATACTTCCATGTAACCTTATTACTCATTAGGAGCAACAAAGCTGACTAGCTGTGCTTTGTTATGAGGACGGCTATTCTTGTTTCTAATAAGTATGTTTTGTATAGGTATTTGGTTTGCTTTATTTCCTTGGGGAAAGGCTGTTGGTGATATTGTTACTGTGTAAAGAAAGAAAGTCCAGTATGATCAGCTGACTTGCCTGACGTCACTAGGGCACACACAAAGCCCTTCGTTGGAGCATTCAGTGGGCCTTAGATTTCCAGCATAAACAGAATGTGACATTTGGATTTATTTGAAATGTTAGCCTCTGGAGAGAAAATGTACTTAAGTAATTGATGGTTGTGTTTCTAAGCAGCTGAAATGCCTTGTGTCCAACATGCAGTACACCATAGAATAAAAACTCACCAGAGCGTTTTCTGGTTGTGCTGAATCTTTGGTGGCTATTGAACTGATATGGCTGTCCTCAGTGGGTCAGAATCCAAACCCTGCCTCTCGTTTTCTGCCACTTTGGCATTGGGTAATTAATTTTGTGCTCACTCTAATCCCTGGACACAGTTGTGGAGTTGGATATTTTCATTTCTGCTTTGTGACATCTGTAATTCAACCTGCAGTTATGCTAATTCCTCTAGCTAGATGCCTTTTACCCATTTGACACTGAAAACAAGACAGGAAGATTAGCAACTATAATTTTTGTTTGCTGCTACTTGTCCTATGGAATGAATTGGCACTGTTGCCTTGAGGCTGTGCATACATGAGTTTGTGTTAGACTGAAGGATTAAGACTAGCTGTCAATTTAAATGCTGCCAGCATTGTTAGCTGTAGAACACAAAGTCCATGTTTCCTCCATGTACAATTATTCCAGCAGCTGCATTTGATCCTGATAAAACCTTTTTTGTTGGTTGCAGTACCTGTTATTGGATCAGTGTAAGAATTATTCAGAGATAAAAGCTGCTTATGTAATGAGGTGGTGATGAGTTTTCAAGAGCAAACTGAAAAGTCTCTTAAATCAGGCTGTCTTTTAAGCATTTTTATCCTTTTATGTTGTGAAGATTGAAGATTACCCTGAATAGTACTGAGCTGTCAGTCTTCAGCATCGGTGGGAAATAGCAGTGTTCAAGTGGCTTGCTGAAATCCTGAGCAGAGATGCTGCTTTCCTGAACTGGTCCATGCTAGGCAACAGTTTTCTAAGTAGATATGCACATTTTTTGTTCACTTTTTGATCTTGTTGGCTATTTTGATGATAGCATTTGAGGGGGTTGACTATTTTGTGCATTTGTGTGTGTGTGTGATTTTTTTTTTTAAATGGATGTGACGGTTTTGTTTCATTACTGTACCCTATTCCTCTTTGGAGGCTACTATAAGATGTGATCAGAAAGCATTGAGACTTGTTGTGTAGCTATATAACAATATGTTGCACCACGATGCTATTAAGCATTCAGTGACCTAGTTATTTATTTATTTAACATTTCTTATGTACCGCGTTTCATGATATAAAGGCGGTTTACATTGAACAGGGCATTATAACTTGGAGATAACCCTCCATTGCCCATGTTCCCTGTAAAATCGTTAAGTGGCTTGCCCAAGACCACAAGGAGCACCTGTGGGACTAGAAACCCCAATCCTTCCAGCCCAAGGTTGCTGTCCTCTAGTGGGATTTGAACCCCCGACCTTCCGGCCTGAGGTACCTTGCCCCAACCACTAGGCCACTTATGTGCTCTGCATGCGCAGAGTAGCGTGGCTGCAGCACACCTGTACTTTTTTTAATCATGTGATGTTTGATATTGTTGAAATCAGTTTGTCTGATTTACGATGAGTGAAAAAAATTGAACAACTAATTTGCATTAAATTCTGCTGGAAACTTGGAGATGCGTGCCAAAAGACATGACAAGTGTATGGCAATGAGTGCATGAGTTGTGCTAGAGTTTGACTGGTACAGATGTTTCCAAGAGGGCCTGGACAGTCACGATTGTTCTGGAAGGCCATCTACGAGCAGGAATGAAGACAAAGTTGAAGCAGTGCATGTCACAATGCACACAAATCGGCGATTGACCATCAGGGAGCTTATTGAGGATATAGTCACCAGTTTAGGGTCGATACAGTCCATTCTTATTGTCGATTTGTGAATGAGATGTGTGTCTGCAAAATTAGTGCTGAAACTCCTGTCCTGTGACCAAAAAGATGATTGTCTGTAGCCAGAGTGTTGTTGGAATGCCTTGAAAATAACTCTGATTTCATGGGTTTATGAGTATGACCTGGAAATTAAGGCTCAGTTCTCACAATGGAAGACTGCAGACTCTCCCAGACCCAAGAAGGCCTGTCAGGTGAGGAGCACTATCGAGGTTATCTCGGTTTTCTTTGATTACCAGGATATTGTTCATCATGAGTATGCTCCAAAAGGCCAAACAACCAAAGAGTACTATGTCTAAGTTCTGACTCATTTGAAAAATGCAGTTCGTTGTAAGAGGCCAGAGTTGCATGTGACTGGTGAATGGTTGCATCATCACAGTAACACCTTAGCTCATCTTGTCCAGCAGTTCTTGGTCAAACACCAAATCGAGCAAGTCCACCACTCTCTGTACTTGCCTGACCTCGCACCCTGTGACTTTTTCTTGTTTCCAAAACTAAAATTGCCACTGAAAGGAAGGAGATTTGACAACTTGACATCCATTAAGCAAAATTCGACACAGCAGCTTCACAGCTTTATTTGAGCAGCCACTTCTTTGGATAACCAAACAGGTTTCCTTCTCCTCTTGTTTTTATTTACTTTCCTTACATATTTATCTGTTGCCCCTTTTATTGCCACCTTTAGTTTAGCCCATTGCAGTTCAACTTCCCTTATCCCCTCCTACCCTGCCAACTCGTCCTTCAGGTACTTGGCCATTTTACTGAAGTCCGTGTTTTTGAAGTTTAGGACTTTGAGCTTGCTATGATTGGACTGCACCTTGGCTTTTATCTCAAACTATCATCACACGGTGTGGTTTGAGATAAAAGCCAAGGTGCAGTCCAATCATAGCAAGCTCAAAGTCCTAAACTTCAAAAACACTGACTTCAGTAAAATGGCCAAGTACCTGAAGGTGGAGTTGGCAGGGTAGGAGGGGATAAGGGAAGTTGAATTGCAATGGGCTAAACTAAAGGTGGCAATAAAAGGGGCAACAGATAAATATGTAAGGAAAGTAAATAAAAACAAGAGGAGAAGGAAACCTGTTTGGTTCTCCAAAGTGGCTGCTCAAATAAAGGCAAAAAACACAGCTTTCACAAAATTCAAAAGCTTGCAAACAGAGGAACACAGTACGGAATACAGGAGCAAACTAAAAAAGACAAAAAGAGAAATACGGAAAGCAAAATCAAAGGCAGAGGAAAAGATGGCTAAAGATGTGAAGTGTGGCGACAGCTTTCTTCAGGTATTTTCGGAAGAGGAGGAAAATCAGAGATGGAATTGCAGGACTCAGAAGTGCTGGGAACGGATTTGTGGAAAGTGACATTGAAAAAGCAAAATTGCTAAACAAATACTTCTGCTCTGTTTTTACTAAAGGAAATCCTGGACCATCTGTGACTCCCAAATATAAAAATAGGAATGAAGTAGATACCACACCATTCACTGAAGATGATGTGTTAGAACAACTTGCAAAACTGAAAGTGAACAAGGGCATGGGACCGGATGGGATACATCCCAGGATACTGAAAGAGCTCAGAGAGGTTCTTGCCGGGCTGTTAAAGGATATTTTCAACAGATCCTTTGAGACAGGAGAAGTTCCTCAGGACTGGAGAAAGGCGGATGTGGTACCTCTTCATAAAAGTGGTGACAGAGTAGATGTGACAAACTACAGGCCCGTGAGCCTTATCTCAGTGGCGAGAAAAGTAATGGAGGCACTTCTGAAAGAGCGAATAGTGGACTTTCTCAAAACCAACAGGTTGCATGATCTGAGGCAACATGGTTTTACCAAAGGGACAATCTTGCCCAACAAATCTGATTGAGTTCTTTGACTGGGTGACCAGAGAACTAGATCAGGGGCATGCGATGGATGTCATCTACCTGGATTTCAGCAAAGCCTTTGATACTGTTCCTCATAGGCAGCTTATCAATAAACTCAGTAGTTTAGGGATGGGTCCCACGGTGGTGAACTGGATCAGAAATTGGTTGACTGACAGAAGATAGATGGTGATGGTAAATGGAGCTCACTCGGATGAAAGGGTGATTAGCGGGGTGTCCCAGGGTTTGGTCCTGGACCCGGCACTGTTCAATGTATTTGTGAGTGATATTGCTGAAGGATTGCATGGAGAAGTCTTTTTGCAGATGACACGAAAATTTGCAACAGAGTGGACTCCCCTGAGGGAGTGGATAACATGAGGAAAGATCTACAAAAGCTGGAAGAATGGTCTAATGCTTGGTAGTTAAGATTTAATACGAAGAAGTGCAGTGTTATGCACTTGGGAAGCAGAAATCCTGGGGAAATGTACACGATAGGGAGCAAGAGGTTGGTGTACACGGACCAGGAGAAGGACCTTGGTGTGATTATTTCCGAGGATCTCAAGGTGGCAAAAGCCAGGAGGATGTTGGGTTGCATACAAAGAGGGAATTACCAGCAGAAAGGAAGAGGTAATAATGCCACTGTATAAGTTACTGGTGAGGCCTCACTTGGAATACTGTGTTCCGTTTTGGAGACCATATCTTGCAAAGGATATAAAAAGACTGGAAACTGTTCAGGGGAAGGCAACCAAAATGATTTGGAGCCTGCATCAGAAGCCTTATGAGAAGAGACTTGAAGACCTAAATATGTACACTCTGGATGACAGGAGGGACAGGGGAGATATGATTCAGACCTTTAAATACTTAAAGAGAAATAATGAACAAACCAACCTCTTCCACAGACGGGGAAGCTGTAAAACTAGAGGGCATAACATGAAGCTGCAAGGAGGTAAAATGAAAGGCAATGTCAGGAAATGCCTTATCTCCAGGAACAAGCAGGAATGAGTCTTCACATATGGGTACGTCGGTACCGACGGAGCCTGCACGGGAATGCTCCCCAGCATCCAATCAGAAAGCTTTTGGGAGCATCCCTCGCGCCTGCGCGGTGACTTCCCGCCTTTCCCACTGCCTCTCCTCAGTTTTCGTTTTCCGCGGAGCCAACAGGACGTCCTCCTGTCACCGCAGAAATTTTTTTCTTTAAAAATCCTTCTTTTCTTATTTTCTTGTGGTCGCGGCTGTTTTCCCGCCGATACCGGTACAGCCGGTGCTTTATTTTCTTTTTCAAACTTAGAGAAATATTTCTCCTCAGTTTTCGTTTAACTTTTTTGAGCCTACTAGGCCTTTTTTCCAACATGGAGCCTTCTTCTCCTAAGAAGTGCCTTCATTGTGGAAACTTAGTTTTCTTTTTAGACTCCAATGCTTGGTGTCTAACCTGTTTGGGTCCTGAGCCTTTTTCTCCTGATACCTCAGGCTATTTTATTGGGAGAAGACCTTCCCTTTTTCGAGTTTCCCTCGATGCCGTTTTTCCTCCTGAGGTGAGGACACCGGTTTATTCTTCTATCCAGGATCAGGTAACCCACAAACAGTCTGTTAAGACTAGCCAATTCTTGAAGGGTAAGTCTCATGCCCAGCATGATGACGGCTCCGGCCTTACCCTCAAGACCTCATTGGCAATAAAACCTCGGCGGGAGTCTTCGGGCTCCAAAGCATTTACGGGGTTTCAGGTTGTTCCTGGGGCTCACCCCTCACAGAACATACCTGAGCTGTGTCAGGGGGTGGCATCCGCTTCGAGCGGTACCGATAACCCGGCATCGGCATCGGTGTCAAGTGCTGCACGCTTCACCAGGAATCGTCATCTGGTGTCCTCGGTACCTTCGGGGCCGATTGATACGACCCAGATTGGCTTTCCTATATCCCAGCCATGCTCGGGGTTGGTACCGGCTTCGAGCGGTACCGATACCCCGGCATCGGCATCGGTGTTGAGTGTTCCACTCTTCACCTGGGATCGTCATCTGGTATCCTCGGTACCTTCGGGGCCGATCGATACGACCCAGATTGACTGTCCTGTACCTTCGCCATGCTCGGGGTTGGTATCGGCTTCGAGCGGTACCGATACCCCGACATCGGCACCGGTGTCTAGTTCCTCTCTTCACCGGGCATCGTCTTCGGACGTCCTCGGTACCTTCGGTACCGATTGATGCGACTCCGATTAACCTTCCTGTATCGGCATCGCCGATACCACAAACAACGTCGGTACTTTCTAGACATGTATCGATGGACTCGCTCGCTTCGATGCCGAGTCTGGAATCGATATCCAGTCTAGATGATTTCATACCGATGCGCTTCGGAACCGATCCATATCGTTTCCTGCTTTACAGTACCGAGGATATTCATCAAGGCTCTTGGCTTACCTCGGTACCGCTTCAGCATCCCCCGAATACTGCTTCGATGACGTTATTGTCCCCGATACCGGTGTCGGGGTCGATTCCTGCAGTTCCATCGGTGCCATCGATCCTTTTTATGCCTAGTTTGGAATCGATACCAGGCACTCACGATGCAGTACTAACTGCTTCAAATCAGAACTCTCAGGATCACTGTCCATCGAGCAGGATTCTTTTTCTGCACCAGTCTACTATCTCTTCTGGTGCTCAAGCTGCTCCTTCAACCTCAGCTTGCCCAGGATTAGTTCCTATTGGAAATCCTTCTTTTCAGAACTTTCTCCTTGACATGGCAACTTTTCTTGCCATTCCTATTCCTGGTTTTTCTCTTGACCAAGATCCTGTAGAAAAGTAAAATATAATGCTTCCTTTACATCATTCTTTACAGGATCTTCTTCTGAGGATATGGGAATCACCTATGACGGTTCCCTTACCTTCTACAACCATGGACATTCTGTATCAGGTACCTCCCTCTCCAGGGTTTCAGAAAAACCAATTTCCACATCATTCCATGGTAGTGGAATCAGCATTGAGAAAGGTAAGAAGTAAGAAGAAGCATTCTTCTTATCCGCCAGGTCGTGCATCTAAAGCACTTGATGCCTTTGGATGTCAAACCTTCCAAACTTCTATGCTGGCTTCAAGAATTATTTCATATATTTTCTATATGAGTCTGACACTTCAGGAGGTCACAGAGAAATTCTCTTGTCTCCTTTTTTGTCAGAACCTAAGGCCTCTGACTATTCCTTGCTTCTTAATCATAGCAGGAATATCTCTTGGTTCCTTTCTCGTGCTTCTCTAGACTCTTTTGAGTCTGTCAGCAGATCCTCTGCTATTGCCATTGGAGCACGTCGTACAGCCTGGCTGCAAGCTTCAGATTTGAGCAGATGGGCACAACATACACTGGGTAATTCTCCTTGTACTGGAGAAAATCTCTTCAATAAAGAGGCTTTACGTCAGGTTGTTCATTGCTCCACTGACTTTCCTAGTTCTGGAAACCGTCCTAAGCCTTCTTTTTCCCCAGGACGTAAGAAATGTCCTACCAAACCTTCTTTTCCTAAGAAAAGAAAGTTTCACCATTCTCCTGCCCATCCTCCAGATGTACCCAAACAAGGGACATCTCCTCCTAGTCTGAAGTCTCCAGACTCTAAGCAGGCTAATTTTAGCCAGAAACCATAGGTTCCTGTATGTTGCAATTCTACAGTTAACTTCTTTTTACCAGAAGTTATTCTTCAAACTCTACACTGGTTTTTTCTTTTCAGTATATTCAGCTCTTAGGATTTTGTCCGTGGGTTACAGACTTCTCCCTTTCTTTTTATCATAAAGGGAGATTACAATTATCCCATGATAGTTCTGTCCCCACATGGACATTTTTTCCTTTAGCTGACTTATCCTATGGTACGTCACCTTCCAAACCCTTCTCTTCCAGGGTTTCCCCTGCTCGAGTTGGTACCATACTGAAACACTTCTCTTCTTTCCAGTGTAGATTTTCTACTATCCTTCAATGCATGCTCTGAACAACTCATCAGACAGGGACGGGAATATCTCCGCTCCCTTTGTCTGTTTTCTCTGTTTTTCATACAGGAGAATCCCTTCTGTTCTTTTGTTCAGTTACTGTGCATGCAGAAGTTCCAGTGCTTACTTTAATGCTTCTTGCAAGCTACTTTCAACTATCTTGCATGATACTATTCACTGCAGGTTATCCTCTTTTAGCCATATCCTTACCTAGGATGTGGCAACACATCTGACTGCTGTCAGTTTTATCTCATAATTGTTCTGCACAATGCTCTCTTCAATCTTCAGAGAAGCTTTCTACTATGGGCCCTTGCTGTAGAGCATTGAACTTTGTCTCTGAGGGTTTTCCATATAATAGTAAAAGCTTATATAGTCATTCCATGGCTATATAGTTTCTTTATACCCTCTTGTCTCCTGTTGTGCTACAGAAGACAAGCTTTTTCTGCGTGAATGTCCAAGGAGTTCCCAATCTGGCAGGAATCTACCCCTTTTTTCCTTACAACTTGGCATTATCTTTTCTGCTCCACTTGGACAACGCATACTCTTTTACTGTACATGATACCCCTGAGTCCCTTGGCTGAGTCATCCAGGTGTCTTAGTCTATGCGTTTCTTGTCCTTTGGACGTGTCAGAGTCCTCAGGTACTCCTGATGTGCTCTTACCAGACTGCTATTATCCTCTGTTTTTCACGCAACCATACTGGTTATTCCACTGAAATACATTCCTGCACCACGGAAATAGATTCTCTATTTATCTTCAGGTGGTTTTCAACCCCTTATTATTAGATGAATCTTTTCCCATCACATTCCCCATGTGAATGTTCTTATGGGGTTCAGTTGCAGGCATGTATCCCCAGACTTATATTCATGTCTGTATATGTCCTATACATACATATTTTTGTAATCTGTATGGGCATAAGCCATGCCCATCTCTCTTTTGGTCTGAGCGGTATATCAAATTCAAATAAACATAAACATAAACATGTATCTATCCAATCTATCTCCATAGGACACTATGTATTACCTACTATCTCCCTAACTGTCTGTGCTATAAAGCTTTTACCCTCTTAAGGGGTCCAGACAGTCAACTTGCCTATTCTCATACGGCTCAGTAACTAGGAGCGGTTATACACACAATTACTGCTGTGACGTTAACAGCTTCTATTTTTGTTATAGATCTCCCTATCCATGAAGTATCAAACTTCATTGTCTTCCTATCTCTTACCAGCTAGGAATGACAGTGTACATCTTCTGTATTCCTGAGTACACTTCTGTTCTCCTTGGGAATAGGGGCTTTTTTCCATACCCCCTCTTCCCTTCCGGACTGGGCTAATTCTCCAGATCGGTCAGTCTTCTTCTTTTAGTCCTCAATGTTAATAACTCTGTACCTAAAAGAGTTTTCAGCTTTTTCCCATAAAGCTTTCCATTGAAGACCTGCCGTTCTTCTCCTGCCCCAGTTGACACCTGGGTCACCTGCCCATTCCAGGTTTGGAACTTCATCCTCACTGCTGTGAAGTTACCTTGAAGATTCCGCTACTGCATCTACAGTACACTCCATCAGTTCTACTTCCTACAATCCAGTAGGTAAGTTCTATATTGTACTGGTTCATTAAATATTTTAATGATACTTGGCATACATTCTAAAGACTCCTCTCTCCTGTAGTCTTTAGACCTGCTGTTCCTTGCAGCTCTTCTCTATTCAACTCCTACCCCCCATCCCTCAGGGGATGCCGGGGATCCAGGTTTGGGAAATGCCGTCCTGTCCCAGGAATACGCATTTTATGGGATCTCCCCTGGCATCCACAGCTAGGGAGTCCCCATATGTGAAGACTCATTCCTGCTTGTTCCTGGAGATAGCACAGTTAATTACCTGTAACAGGTGATCTCTGGGAACAGCAGGAATTAGTCTTCACAACCCACCCACCTCCCCTAGGAGTTGTATCTATCTATCTCCTTTCCTCTTTCTCTCCTTCTGTCTCAGCTATGAAACTCAACTGAGGAGAGGCAGTAGGAAAGGCGGGAAGTCAGCGCGCAGGCGCGAGGGATGCTCCCAAAAGCTTTCTGATTGGATGATGGGGAGCATTCCCGTGCAGGCTCCGTCGGTACCGACGTACCCATATGTGAAGACTAATTCCTGCTGTTCCCAGAGATCACCTGTTACAGGTAAGTAACTGTGCTTTCATTGAAAGGGTGGTGGATGCTTGGAATGCCCTCCCGATGGAAGTGTTGGGGGCAAATACTGTGACAGAATTCAAAATGGCATGGGACAGACACAGTGGATCCCTTTACAGCAACAGGGTCAAATCAAAATAAGCTCAACTAATTTCTCAACATACAGGGGTGTCCTACATGGAGCAGTGGGTTCACCCCTAAAACAAAGACATGGGGAGGGGTGGCCTGCACGGAGCGGCAGGTGCACCTACTCTTGCCATCTTACTGGGAAGAATAGATGGACCATACTGGTCTTTATCTGCCGTCATTTACTATGTTACAGCATAACAAAAAGAGGCATTTGAAAATTGTTTTCAGCAGTGGCAGGAATGCTGGAAGAAGTGTGTGTTATCAAAAGGGGACTACTTTGAAGAAGCCCGAGTGTAATAACTGGTTAGTGTTATACTACTTGTGTTATTGTACATGTCTCAATGCTGTTTGATCGTACCTTGTACAATAGAGCCCTTACAGCGATTCACTTTTTCTTTTAGTCATTTGCTTCTTGTTTTGTTATAGAAGTTCCTTTTTGGTCCTTGTGGTTTATGGTAGTTGAGTCTGGCATTATATAGCCTCAATAAGATGTAAGGTTGGACAATTACATCTAAATCTTTTATAAGATGTGTCTATATATCTGGGGTGTGTGTGTGTGTATTCAATACTTTGCTTAATATGTATATGATTTTTATTCAGTTGGAGGACATATTTGGTACTGATCTCTCTTTATGTATGAGGTGTACATGTTTTTTTGTGGACTTAAGTAAATGTGATTTGGTGCTGTTTAAGGTAAAATAGAAGGGGGGAAAACATGGCTCCCATTCATGCACACATAGTGGATATATGTTTAATGTACCGCTTGTTCTGTTAAATACCTGTTCTTTATACTTGGTTCGTTGTAAAATATCTGTTCTATGTAAAGTTGATTTGGCTGTTTACGTTCTATGTAAACTGCGCTGATCACTCAAGAGTGCAGTGCATAAAATACAAATTTAAAAAAAATAAAATGAATATAATAACTTTTATAGCGTTTTTGCCATTTCTGTGCTCTTCGTTCCTTCCTAGACCCCATTGCTCAGGTTTCTATTTCACTCTGCACTGTAATAGCATGGTGCTGACTAACATCTACTCCAGACTTACAAGTTAAAAACAAACGAACTACAAACTATCCAAAAACACAGCAGTACGCATCCTTTGTAATGCAAGTACATTTGACCATGTTTCTCCCCTCTTGAATGAACATCACTGGCTTCTGTTTAAGTATTGGAGGAAATAACAAATGCAACAAAATGGGGGGATAAGACATTTTTCAGATATGTTAGTGAGAAGAGGAAGAGCAAAAGTAGTATTGTCAGACTCAAGGGTGAAGGGGAGGAATATGTAGAAGCTGATGAGGATAAAGTAGAATTGCTTAACATTTTTGTTCTGTGTTCACAGATGAAGAACCAGGAGCAGGACCTCGGAAAACACCCACAAACAGGAACAGAAGTGAGGGGCATCTTGAACGATTTTCAGAAGACTGTGTTAGTGAGGAACTGGCTAAACTTAAAGTAGACAAAGCGATGGGACCAGATGGGATACATCCTAGAATACTGAGGGAACTTGTGTACGTTCTAGCAGCTCCACTGACAGACCTTTTTCAATGCCTCTTTAGAGTCTGGAGTGGTGCCAGAAGAACGGAGAGAGGCACACGACGAAACCTGGAAACAGCACAAGCATTGGCAAGTCAAATGCAAGGCATTGATAAGGCAGGCAAAGGGAAAATTTGAGAAGTTTGCTGCGGAAGCAAAAACGCAAAATAAAGACTTTTCCAAGTACATTCGTAGCAAAAAACCTGTGAGAGAGTCAGTTGGTCCATTAGATGATAGAGGGGTTAAAGGGGCACTAAGAGGCGACAAGGCAATAGCGGAGAGACTGAATGAATTCTTTGCTTGGGTCTTTACTGAGGAAGCTGTAGGGATGTTACCCATGACTGAAGTGGTATTTAAAGGTGCGGAAGAATTGAAGGAAATAGCGATACATCGGGAAGATGTATTACAACTATTAGATAAACTGAAAAGTAGCAAATCACGTGGACTGGATGGTATACATCCAAGGGTGTTGAAAGAACTGAAATATGAGATTGCAGACCTGCTATTAGTAATCTGTGAACTATCATTAAAATCATCTCTAATACCCGAAGATTGGAGGATCGCCAATGTAATACCAATTTTTAAGAAGGGTTCCAGGGGTGATCCAGGAAACTACAGACCGGTGAGCCTGACGTCAGTACCAGGAAAAATGGTAGAAACCATAAGAACATAAGATATGCCATACTGGGTCAGACCAAGGTCCATCAAGCCCAGTATTCTGTTTCCAACAGTGGCCAATCTAGGTCATATGTACCTAGCAGTTTCCCCAAGAGACACAAGTTCCACAATGCTTGTACTGGGTCAAGCATTGATATCTTCGGTCACTTCTTAATAATAAAGAACAAAATTACTCAGCATGTAGATAGTTATGGCCTAATGGGAGACAGCCAACATGGCTTTAGACAAGGAAGATCTTGTCTTACCTAATCTGTTATGTTTTTTTGAAGGTGTGAATAAACAGGTGGACAAAGGTGAGTCGGTTGATATAGTGTATCTGGACTTTCAGAAAACCTTTGACAAGGACCCTCATGAGAGACTTTTGGCAAAACTAAAGAGTCATGGGATAGGAGGCAGTATACTACTGTGGATCAGGAACTGGTTAAAAGATAGAAAGCAGAGGGTAGGGCTAAATGGCCAATTTTCCCAATGGAGAAAGGTGAATAGTGGTGTACCCCAGGGATCTGTGCTGGGTCCGCTGCTTTTTGACATATTCATAAATGACCTGGAAAAGGGAATAACGAGTGAGGTTATCAAATTTGCAGATGACACAAAACTACTTAAAGTTGTTAAAACACAAGAGGATTGTGAAAAAAATCTTGATAAATTGGAAGACCTGGGCATCAAAATGGCAGATGAAATTTAATGTGGACAAGTGCAAAGTTATGCACCTAGGGAAGAACAACCCAAACCACCACCCAGGAAAAAGATTTAGGCGTCATTGTGGATACCATGTTAAAACCCTCGGCCCAGTGTGCAGCGGCGGCAAAGAGAGCAAATAGAATGCTAGGTATCATAAGGAAAGGAATGGAAAATAAAACAAAAGATATTATGCCTCTATATCATTCCATGGTGAGACCGCACCTTGAATATTGTGTGCAATTCTGGTCGCCGTAACTTAAAAAGGATATAGCGATATTAGAAAAGATTCAGAGAAGAGCCAGCAAAATGGTAAAGGGGATGGAAGGATACTCCTATGAAGAAAGGCTAAAAAGGTTAGGGCTCTTTAACCTGGAAAAGAGACGGCTGAGGAGAGATACGATAGAAATCTATAAATTAATGAACGGAGTGGAACGGGTAAACGTAGATCGATTGTTTGTTATCAGAATATAGAAAGACTAGGGGACATGCAATGAAGCTACAGGGTAAACTATTTAAGACTAATAAAAGAAAATATTTTTTCACTCAACGTGTAATCAAACTCTGGAATTTGTTACTGGAGGATGTAGTAAAGGCTGTTAGTGTAGCTGGGTTTAAAAAAAGGTTTGGACAAGTTCCTGGAGGAAAGATCCATAAACCATTATTAAGGGACCCAGGATATCAATGCTTGATCCAGTACAAGCATTGTGGAACCTGTCTTTTGGGGAAACTGCTAGGTACATATGACCTAGATTGGCCACTGTTGGAAACAGGTTACTGGGCTTGATGGACCTTGGTCTGACCCAGTATGGCATATCTTATGTTCTTATGTTCATATGTGGTCCCTTTACACAAAAGCAGAAGTAAAGATGTGGTTGAAAACTACAGGCCAGTTATTCTAACCTCTGTGGTGAGCAAATTATTGGAAACCCTGCTGAAAGAGAAAATAGTGAGGATTCTGGAATCCAGTGGATTACCAGATCCGAGGCAGCATGGATTCACCAGAGGCAGATCTTGTCTGACAAATATGATTGTTTTTCTTTGACTGGGTGACCAGGGAGCTGGACTGAGGGAGAGCCCTAGATGTGATGTATTTAGATTTCAGTAAAGCCTTTGACACCATGCCACAGGTGACTTATAAATAAACTGAGCACCCTAGGGATGGATCCTAAAGTTACTGCTTTGGTTAGAAATTGGTTAAGTGGGAGGCGGCAAAGCGTGCAGGTAAATGGAACTCTGAGAAGGAGGTTTCCAGTGGTGTGCCCCAGGGATCTGTTCTTGGTCTGATTCTTTTTAGCATTTTTGTTAGTGATATTGTGCAAGGGCTATCGGATAAGGTTTGCCTTTTTGCAGATGATACCAAAATCTGCAATGGAGTAGACACTCAGGAAGGTGTAGATAACATGAGGAGGGTTCTAACTAAGCTTGAAGAATGGTCTAGAATTTGGCAGCTGAGATTTAATGTTAAAAAAGGCAAGGTCATACATTTGGGCTTCAGCAATCCAAGGGAGTAATAAACTATAGGGGGTGAAGTACTAGAAGGATGCTTGAGTGCATAGAGAGAGGAATGGCCAGTAGCAGAAAGGAGGCGATAGTGCCTCTATATAAGTCTTTGTTGTGACCTCAATTGGAGTATTGTGACTCCTGCTAGTTAATCTCTCCTCCCCTTTTTTTATTGCTACTATCCTATTGGTGTAGTTGGATTCACCTCGCCTGTGCTCCTATTATCCTGAGCACTCATTTGTTATCTCTTGCAAAGCATTGTGCTGGTAGTAGTATTTGTACGGAGCTTGGTAGTATACACGGAACACTTCCACCATGTCAGTAGCACCATGAAGCAATCTACCATTGGATCCCCACAATGCTAATATGGGCTGAGGGCCTAGCCCCAGTTTGAGTAAATTAGCAAGTCGGGGAGAATGCTTGCTATCTAACTGAGAGTTGATACCTATAGAATCAAAGATAAAGATGCCAAGTGCTTGCTGTGTTGCCAACAATGCCTGTGCATGGGCAGTATAGCATTGCTTAGCAGTGTGAAACTGTGCCTCGATGCAGAGTTGGTTGCCATTAAGGCTTTATGCCTCCAAGCCATATAAGCCAATAATCTTGTCCTTCAAGATCAGCTTGGCAGATACCCAAAATACAGTAGAGTTCCTGTTGGTGTCACAATAGTCCTGCCATTTGATCCACAGCTATTTTAGGTGGTGTCACCCTCATAAAGATATGCAGGAATCCTCCACTGCCCTGCTCAGCCCTAATCCCACCCCCCCCTCCCTAAGTCCACCCACAGCGTATGGTCAGATATTTACAAAGGACCAATTGTGGTGCTTGAGACTTTTGCAAAGAACTCCTAAGATATAAGAAGATAGGTGTGTATGGTCGCACTCAGAAGGATGCAAGCTCTGCCGGACATCAGTTAAATTAAAATGCCAAGAAAGATAGGGGAGCCCTTGACAACATGGCCTCTCACTACCCTATACCCCTCCTGACCTATCCACACCTGTGCCCATAACTGAGTTAAAGTCCCAAGCAGAGGACCCCCAAAGCTAGTGCAGTGTCTTTTAAAAAAAATACTCTGCAAGATGTTAATGTAGATTGAGGTCAGAGCAAACCTGTGCCTCTCGAGCTCTAAGTAGTGGCCCTAAGGGTCTTGAATGACTGAGCGCACCTAATAGTGCACCTTTTTGCTGCAGCGGCCATTTAAAACAGCTCCCCAGTCGGGGTAGAGCAGAGGGTGAGCGTTCCTTTCCCGCTCCTACACTCCGGCCCAATCCGGGCCGTGGGAGACTTCAGCGGCAACGATAAAAAGGCAGCCGCAGGCAGGCGCGCCCGCGTCTTGCGGGCCCGCGCCTGAGGGCCTCGCAAGAGGGCCCTTTGGCGTGGCCCTTAGGCGGGGCACGACAGGCAGACAACGAAGCAGCAACCAACCACCAAATAAAGCACCAGCCCTACAAACGCGTCACTATAGCATATATGAACAAAACCAGTTCATCACCAAACAAACTGTAAGTTACATCATCAATAGCCATTGTACTAAAGTGCACAGGAAAAAACGAAGGAACAGAGCATTATCATAAATTGTTTAAGTCACTATATACTTTTATTACATTGAATATATCAGCATTTATTACTTTTATTACCTTAAATATAATTACATTTACTGCTGTCTTTTGTATTACCATATCTATACTGCTATCTTGTACTACGTATACTACTAATATACTCTTATATGTTGCTAATGTTCCTATTATAAATATTGCTGAAATAATCTTATGGTTACTAACACATCACCGTTATACTACTACTAGTGTTCCCTTAAGCAACATTTTGCTTTCACTATTGCCATTACCTCTCCTATATGGTTACATTGTTACTCAACTGTTTACACTGTTGCCAATACCTATCTCATATAATCACACTGTTGCAAACACCTTACCAATCCTACTAACACTCTCTCCTCACTATTTACAAATTTCTCCCACCTGCCTCCACGGTTGCCAACATATTTACAATCTCATCTTTAGCATTCCCAAAAACAACATTTTACATCCACCATTATTCCTAATACACACACTAATTCAAAGCAAAAATGAAACCTGCACAAGTCATTATACAGCTCTTATATTTAATAAGTATTACTTTAAGTATACTAACCTCCTGTGGAATATGCTACCAATCACAACACTTACTCTATCATCCTGCTAGAATAGCTCATCTTTATATTGCCCCACCACATATCAATCATATGCACATTAATAACCACAAATCATACACACACACACATAACCCACCAACAACTAAATACTCAGACACACGGATAAGAAGATTAATCAATATACAAACTAAAACTGATAATGAAATAAAAAAAACTGAATTCACTCAATCAAAACCTGAAAATTATCCTCATAAATGTAAGATCTGTCAGGAATAAAATTCCAATCATCATAGATCTCCTCACTGATGAAAACCCAGACTACCTCTGCTTAACCGAAACATGGCTGAGCAATTCTGATACAGTCCTAACTAACCAACTAAAAATAAAAGGATATACTTTATTCATCTGTAACCGAAATAAAAGAAAAGGTGGTGGAGTCCTGATACTAGCAAAATCTAGCTTGAACTGTTCCACTTCCATTAGTGAAACTAATGAAAATACTGATATACTAATGATAGAAAACAGAAACCTAGCAATCTGCCTATTTTATAGACCCCCTGCTTCAGACACCCATAATTTGACATCTATACTAGAAACAGCATGCAAAGCATCCACGAACAAACCTCATATCATCCTAGGTGATTTTAACTTACCAACCTGCAATAATAACCAATCTTCAATAATACTAGAATCAATGGATGTTATAGGCTATCAACAAATCATTAAACAACCTACTCATACTAAAGGTAATATTCTGGATTTAATATTCCTTCCCATGTCATTCACTATTTCACATGAATATACTCCCCCTATAATATCACAAATCCCATGGTCTGACCATTTCCTAATAAACTTCTCTATTAAAATACCCTCCGCTACCTCTTCTAATCAACCTAAAATTCATTTGGGACCCAAATTTAGACTATTCTCACCTGAAGAATTCCTCAGCACAATTATTCCACAATTATCTACTGACATAATAAACCTCGATGAAGCTACATCTACCTGGAATTCAACTATAAAATCAGCATCTAAACCAACACATAATACACTAAAAAAACACTATACTAGACAATCAGAAAAATGGTACACAACAGAATTAGCCTCCATTAAAAAAAACCTTCACAAAATCGAAAAAGAATGGAGAAAAACAAAAACAACAGATCTACGAGTCTTATACTTTGCAGCTCTCAACAACTACAGATCATCTACAAACAATGCCAAAAAACAATACCATGCGAGGATTCTAAACAAAGCCATTAATCGCCCCAGAGAACTGTTTGAAATAGTAAAATCATTATCTAAAGCTCCCATAGATACCCAACAACCAGCCTCAATTAACATACAAGATATGGCAGACTACTTTGCCAGCAAACTTAAATCATCAATGATACCAATACCTTTCAATACTATTCCATCTACTAGTAACCACACCTGGAACGTTTTCCACCCAATAGATAAGAAGCAATTACTCAATATTATATCGAATATCAATACAACTACATCCATACTTGATCCCTGCCCAGTTCTCTGGATCAAACAAACAAAGCAAGAACTTGCACCCTTTATTCTAAATATAGTTAATCAATCACTCCTTCAAGGGGTATTACCTAAAGAACTAAAATTATCTGCAATCCGCCCTATATTAAAAAACAAGACTTTGAACGAAAATGATCCATCATCCTATCGTCCGATAGCTAGCATCCCCTTCATAACTAAAATTATAGAAAAAGCAGTACAACTTCAATTACAAGATCATATAGATACATTTGCCCCACTAGATGAACATCAATACGGTTTTTGCCCTTTTCACGGCGTAGAAACCCTACTCATTACACTTCTTGATACACTTAATAAAGGTCTAGACAATTCTAAACATGCATTCCTTATGGTTTTCCTTGATATATCAGCTGCATTTGACAGCATCAACCACAACATACTTATCTCAAGACTTAAACAAATAGGATTGCTAAACACCACGCTCGAATGGTTTAAATCATACATATCCGATCGTTCACAATATGTTCAGTTTAACCAATTTTCATCATCCCCTTTCCCTCAAGAACAAGGTGTACCCCAAGGCTCAGCTCTGTCTGCTTTATTATTTAACATATACCTCCAACCAATATGCTCCATATTCAAAAAATACAAAATTAATTATTCTATATATGCAGATGACATTATGTTATTCTGAGTTTAATGTAATTAACCCAAACCACAACAATATAATAAACTGTCTAACAGAAACTGAAAAATGGCTCCTTTCAAACAATCTAACTATTAACATAAAAAAAACTGAAGTCCTGATTGCAACAAAAAACACAAAATATACTCCCCCAGCTAACATTAATATCCTCAACGCCACTCTTCCAATCAAGGAAGAAATAAAATATTTAGGAGTTATCATTGATAAAACGCTCAGTTTTACAACACACATCAAGAAACTAACAAAAACAATATTACAAATTGCGTTCTATCCAACATCTAAGACCGCTATTACAAGACTATGACTTTAGAACTGTTACTCAAGCCTTGATCATACCACATTTTGATTTTTGTAATAGCATACTACATGGAATAACCAAGAAGAACATCAAAATCTTAGAAATGGCCCAAAATGTAACAGCTAGAGTTATACTTAAAACCAAACTATCAGACCATATCACCCCTATTCTATTCACCCTACACTGGTTACCTATATCCAGTAGAATTCAATATAAAATACTGTTAACAACATTCAAATTAATTAATAATATTGCCCCATCATACTTAACCACCCTCCTTCACAGCCCACCTGAAATTAGGATAAGACGGAGAAAAAACCTCAACACCTTAGCAGTCCCAGATATAATAAGAAAATCTAAACACTCAACAAGTAACAGTGCCTTTTCGCTAGTTGCTCCGATACTGTGGAACAATCTACCAGATCAACTAAGAGAAACAAAAGATCTTCTAACATTCAGGAAAACACTAAAAACCCATCTATTCACACAATACTATACCAATGGAGAAACAGGTATAGCTTCCCAACCTCCATAAACTGAATCAGTACATTAATAAACTATTACTTGTAATATAGTTCAATAATGTTATTTTATACTGTAATACATTTATACTAGTATTGCATTATACAATACCTGTAATAATGTAATATCTGTAATAATGTAAACTAACTTATAAAGTTCTAAATCAATTGTATTGATATTTGATTTCTTATAATGTAAAATCAATTTGTTATAATGTAAAATGTTCCTAGTTCTTAAAGTTCAATGTACCTGTTCTGTTTGTTATAATGTAAACCGCTGCTGATCCTTGGAAGCAGCGGTATATAAAAGTTGTCCAAATAAATAAATAATAGTGAAGGCCTTTAACTAACTAGTGAAATGACAACACTTTTTCTTTATGATTGTGCAAGGATGCATAAAAAACATCCTCCACCCAACTACATTGTAGTTTCTGGTGCTCCAGCATTGCTTAGCTGGTCTCTTGAAGACTAGCCATGGTAGCTCTGTGATGTTCAGACTCTGAAGCAATCTTGTAGTAGTAGTAGTAGCTTTTGACCAGAGTCATTGCAAGTAATGAAACGCAATGTAGATTTTATCATCCTGTTAAACTAGTCCAGACAAGTGGGTTGTGTTCCCCTACCAGCAGTTGGTGGAGACAGAGAACCAATGAAATGCCCAAGTTTTGGTGACTACACTCCCATGTCTCTATACGCCCCAGCTGGCTGAGGACTGGCTCCAGAGTTGGCTCAAGGTGTTCCTGCTCTAGGCAAACCTTAAGCTTTATTCCCCCTCTGACTGTCAAAATGTATTGTTTAGCAATAAATGCCCTGTATTTTGCCCCCCCCCCCCCCCGATTTTGCTGCCCTAGGTGGATGCCTAGTTTGCTTAGTGGTTGGGCTGGCCCTGAGAGGGCCCTTCAGTATTCTTTTGTCTCCAGCAGATAGTGGATGGATTTTCTCCACTCTGAAGAAAATCTGAGCAATTAAGAGGAAAATATTTGAATTTGCTTGTGAACGACCACATCTCCAGGAACAAGCAGGAATGAGTCTTCACATATGGGTATCGTCTGTACCGACAGAGCCTGCGCGGGCACGCTCCCCAGCGTCCAAAAGGAAAGCTTTTGGGAGCATCCCACAGCGCCTGCGCGCTGCCTTCCCGCCTTTTCTAACCGCCTCTCTCCAGTTCTTCTTTTCCGCGGAGCCAGCAGGTCGTGTTCCTGTCACCGCTGAAGAATTTCTTTATTTTATTTTATTTCTTTGGTCGCACGTCTGCCTTCTCGACGCTGGACCGGTACCGCCGGTGTTTTCTTTCTTTCTTCAAAAAAAACCCCTGTTTTTTCTCACTTCAGTGCTTTTTCTTCTTGGCCTTAGGTCTAGGACATTTTTCCTCATGGAAAAGCCGCCTCTGGGTTTAAAAAATGCACGAAGTGCAGCGGCACTATTTCTGTCGCTGACACTCATGAATGGTGTCTAAAATGTTTAGGTTCTGACCACTCCATTGCGGATTGTGATTCCTGCTCCATGATGTCTAAAAGAGGTCTACAGAATCGAGCAGCTAAGCTCAGTACCCTGTTTCCCTCGGATGCAGCTTCGGTTGCATCGACGTCTTCCAGGGCTGCTTCTTCCTCACATGGATCTCAGGTAACCAAACTTAAATCCAGCCGGTCCTCGAACGGTAGATCTCCCTCAAAGTATCGAGATGCCTCCGGGCTTGCCCTCAAGGAATCCCCACCGGCAAAATTACCCCGGCGGGAGGCTCCGGCTTCCAAAGCTTTATCTATGGGGTCACAGGTTGACATTGATGGCTCGGCCTCGACCGATCACCTGTTGCCATGTTCTGGGGTACCGGTGGTTTCCACTGGTACCGACATCCAGACATTGGTTGCGTCATTGGATCAGAATATCCTGACCATGCAGCGTGCCATCACGGCATTCATACAAGCTGCGACGCCTTCGGTACCGCAACAAACTCCATTGCCGGTACCAACTCCAGCACCAGTACCGACATTGGTTCTGGTGCCGGTACCATTTGCATCGACATCCGCTAAGGTGTCGACTGCAGCGGTACACTGTTCTGTGATGCCCATCGGTACCGAACCGGTACCGATCACTCCCGATGTCGATACCACCCAGTACGCGTATCGGGCTCTGCAGGAGCATCCAGACGGGCGATACTTCGATTCCTCTGAAGACTGATGAATCAGAGGTCTCTGTCGAAGCATCGGTAATTCATCCTCAGGAGCCCTCTTCTCCAAAAAGGAGAATGTCTCCTACAGAGGACTTGTCTTTTCAAGACTTTTTATTAGGGAAGTGGCCAGGGGCCTTTCCATCTCAGTGACACCTGAGACAGAGCCTAGAGCCAAAAAAATTAGATATTTTACAATATCCTAAGGCTCCTAAAGAGGCAGCCACTTTACCAATACATGAGATTCTTTATGATCACATGTTGGGTATATGGGAGACTCCTCTCACCACTTCCCCTCATTCTCGCAGGTTGGACACCATGTATCGTGTTCCTCCTTGTCCTGGCTTTCATAACACTCAGCTTCCTCACCACTCCATTGTGGTGGAGTCTGCTATGAAGAAGATAAAGAGTACAAAAAGGCACTCTTCTGCTCCTCCAGGAAGAGAATGCAGAACCTTAGATGCCTTTGGCAGGAGAATTTTCCAGGTCAGTATGCTTGTTGCCAGAATCAACTCCTATAGTCTCTATATGGGGATGTTTCTAAAAGAAGTTACAGATCACCTACAAACTTTATCTCCTTTTATTTCAGAAGATAAAAGGGAAGAGTTCCTCACCTGGCTCAAACATGCCCAGGATATTTCCAAGTTTTCCAACCGTGCAGCCTTTGACTCTTTTGAAGGTGCCAGCAGAGCCTCGGCCATTGCCATAGGTGCACGCAGAGTTGCTTGGTTACAAGCTTCTGATTTGGAACCTTGGGTTCAAGATGGACTAGGAAACCTTCCTTGTACAGGTGAAAACCTTTTTGGTAAAGATTGGCAAGCAAAGGCCACCCAAATGGATGCTGAAAATTCTGCTTTAGATAGACTTTCCAAGTCTACTTCTACCCCTTTTAAGAAAAGGTTGTTCAAAAAGGGATTTTTTTCCCAAAAAGGGAAATATTATTCTGCTTATGGTCATCAGTCATCTACTGCAGGTCGTTTGGCTACAAAGAGACAGCAACAACCCAAACAGGCCAAGCCTAAGGCTGCTAGGACTGCTACGACCCAACAGCCTCAGCCTCCTCAGGGCCTTTGACTTACAACTAGAGAGCTTAGCCTTTCTGGCTCTAGAATCTCCAGAGCCTCTCAGCATTCCAGGAAGGTTGGTTTACTTTGCTCCCAGATGGGAACAAATCACAGCAGAGCAATGGACCCTCTCCATCATAAGGGAAGGGTACAAGCTTCATTTCTTAAACCTTCCTCCTCACACCATGGTGAGACAGTTCAATTCTCAAACATCTCAACCTTCTGGGTCAGGAGATTACTACCCTTCTTGCCCAAGGGGCAGTAGAAGTACCCCTTCTTCAACAGGGCTCAGGGTTCTACTCCCCCTACTTTCTTATTCCAAAGAAAACAGGGCGCTACAGACCCATCTTAGATCTCAGAGAATTGATCAAGTTTCTATGCAAGGAAAAATTCAAGATGATTTCTCTTGGTACTCTCCTTCCATACCTTCAGAGTCAGGATTGGCATTGCTCTCTAGACCTCAAGGATGCGTACACCCATGTCCTCATCCATCCAACACACAGAAGGTTCCTTCGGTTCCTTTATCAAGGGAAGCACTACCAATACAGAGTGCTTCCTTTCGGTCTGGCCTCTGCACCAAGGGTGTTCACAAAATGCATGGCAGTAGTAGCTGCATTTCTACGCACTTTAGGGATATTCGTATTCCCATATCTGGATGACTGGCTCATCCGAGCTTCATCCCAGTCAGAGGCCCAGACTTCTCTAACCTGCACAAGCACTATCCTTCAGTATATGGGACTTGTAATAAACTTTTCAAAATCCCATCTCACCCCTACTCAATCTCTAGAGTTCATAGGGGCCTTTCTGGATACCACAACTGCAAGGGCCTATCTTCCCCAGGCCCATTGCCTACGCTTGGTGCAGTTAGCTTCACAAATTCAGTTAAAATCCCATTTAACTGCTCGATAGATGTTACAACTGTTAGGCCACATGGCATCCACTGTGCATGTGGTTCCTTATGCTCGCCTTCACATGAGAGCAGCTCAGTGGACTGTCCAACCAATGGACCCAGGCATCAGGTTGCCTGTCAGACAAAATAGCAACCTCCAGTCGCCTCTTTTGGTTCCTCCACTGGTGGAAGTCCACTCAAAATCTGTTGCTGGGATCCCCCTTCCAACAGGTGTTACCCCAAGCAACCCTTACAACAGATGCCTCTCCAAGAGGTTGGGGAGCTCATCTTCAAGATCTCTCCACTCAAGGCATCTGGTCTCTAGAGGAGACATCTCTACATATCAACCTCTTAGAGCTCAGAGCAATGTTTCTAGCTCTCAGAGTCTTCCACACCCTGCTCAGCTACAAGACAGTCCTCATTCACACGGACAACCAAGTAGCCATGTTCTACGTGAACAAGCAGGGCGGAACTGGCTCTCTGTCGCTTTGCAATGAAGCTCTGAGATTGTGGGCCTTCACCAGAGAGCATCAAATTCATCTCATGGCAGTGTATCTTCCAGGGGTTCAAAACTCTTGGGCAGACAGACTCAGTCGAGTTCTGCTTCCACACGAATGGTCCCTCCATGGGGACCAGATAGCCAGGATCTTCCGAATTTGGGGAACCCCGGACATAGACCTGTTTGCAAGTCCGTGGAATGCCAAACTTCCCCGGTTCTGTTCCAGGATTCCGTGTCAGGGAGTTCAGGCCAGGGATGCCTTCCTCCTTCATTGGGGGAAAGACTTCCTCTATGCCTTTCCACCCATTCCCCTAATTCGCAAGACACTCTTCAAACTTCAGAGAGACAAGGGGTCTATGATCCTCATAGCACCTCATTGGCCACGCCAAGTGTGGTACCCTCTACTTCTGCATCTCTCCCAAGCTCCCTCCCTGTACTTGGGATCTGCTCCAAACCTCCTGTCCCAGGAGGAGGGAACGTTGTGGCACCCAAATCCCCAGTCTCTTCACCTCAGAGCCTGGTTGCTGAGTCCTAGACCTTCAAGATTTGCATCTTTCTCAGCAAGTGAAGGATATCCTTCATGCTTCCAGAAAGCCTTCCACTAGACGTTCCTATGCTATTAAATGGAAAAGATTTACCATTTGGTGTGCAGAGAAGGGTCTTAACCCTCTTGCAATTCCTCTGAATTCCTTACTAGAGTATTTACTGCATTTATCCCATGCAGGCCTTAAAACGAATTCAGTAAGCATCTGAGTGCTATTGCAGCATCCCTTAAACCTCTCAATGGACAGCCTATTTCCTCTCATTCTCTTACAGCAAGATTCATGAGAGGCCTTCTTTTGACTAAACCTCCCATCAGACCACCTCCAGTGGCCTGGGACTTGAATCTGGTTCTTGGCCAGCTTAGCCACTACCTCCTTGAAATTTCTTTCCTGGAAGGTTATTTTTCTCATTGCAGTCACTTCAGCTCGCCGCATCAGTGAGCTGCAAGCCTTGGTGGCTAATCCTCCTTATACAAGGTTCCATCATGACAAGGTAGTCCTCACGACTAATCCACACTTTATGCCTAAAGTGGTCTCCCCTTTTCATCTGAACCAGGAGGTTTATTTACCTGTCTTTTTTCCTGGACCTCGTGCTTCAAGTGCAGAGAGGAATATTCATACCCTGGATTGTAAAAGAGCTCTTGCTTTTTACTTACAAAGGACACAGCAACATAGAAAGTCCTCAACTCTTTGTTGCTTTTGATCCCTCTCATTTAGGACTTCCAGTCTCTAAGAGAACTCTGTCCAGTTGGATTGCTCAGTGTATTTCTTTCGCCTACCAGAGTAAGAACCTTTCTCTGGAGGGCCATGTCACAGCTCACAATGTGAGGGCCATGGCAGCCTCTATGGCTCATCTAAATTCTGTGTCCATCAACCAGATCTGTCGAGCGGCCACCTGGGCCTCGGTTCATACCTTCACAGCCCAATACTGCTTGGACAAGGACTCCCGCCGGGATGCCTTGTTTGGTCAGGCTGTTCTCAAACACCTGTTCCATACCTAACCAACTCCTACCCTCCATCCCTGGCTGGATGCCTGAGATTCATGGGGGGAGGTAGAGCCCTTCCCAGGGACTCACAACCTGGGTGATCTCCCAGGCATCTCTAGCTGGGGAGTCCCCATATGTGAAGACTCATTCCTGCTTGTTCCTGGAGATAGCACAGTTACTTACCTGTAACAGGTGATCTCTGGGAACAGCAGGAATAAGTCTTCACAACCCACCCACCTCCCCTAGGAGTTGTATCTCTATCTTTCTTTCCTTTCCTCACTCTCTCTTTGTCTCAGCTTTAAAACTCGAACTGGAGAGAGGCGGTTAGGAAAGGCGGGAAGGCAGCGCGCTGGCGCTGTGGGATGCTCCCAAAAGCTTTCCTTTTGGACGCTGGGGAGCGTTCCCGCGCAGGCTCCGTCGGTACCGACGATACCCATATGTGAAGACTTATTCCTGCTGTTCCCAGAGATCACCTGTTTACAGGTAAGTAACTGTGCTTTTGAGGGTGGCTCTTTTGAGCTCCACTAGACTGCGGCCTTTTGGTAACAATAAGAGGCAGAAAAATTGATTGAGCTCCGTGCTGTATAAGAAGAGCCTGTTGAGCAGCCAGAAAAAAATGTGAAGGATTTGGGAGAATTCAGTAGCCTCATACAACCTCCAACACCCCCTCCTTCCTTCTCTTCTGTGTCTGCTCTCCCCCGAAGATCGCAGAAGACTTTCGGAGGAATCTGCCTGTTAGTCACCTTAAAACAGGAAGGAGTTTCAGTGGAGGCCAGTTTTTCTTTCTGGGCTCTCGGGGGATGAATACAAAGGCTTTATTTCATTGTCCTTGTTTGGGGTGAACAGCTGACGACTATTGGCACGGTGTGGGGGGTTTATGCCCTTTTCTACATGTTAGTAGCATCTTTTAGTATTGTGCACCTTGCGGTCATGTGGTCCTAGTATGCGTTGTGCCAGAGCAGTTCCAATGCATGGTCCTACCCAAGCGCCTATTATGCGGGTTGCTGTAAAAGCACTTTTAACATGTGTCTTCCAGCCTGCCATGGCCTTAGTGCGTGCTGTTGTACATGCCTTAACTTCTATGTTGTCTTCTAGGAAGCGTTGTTTGGCCTGTGGCAAGCGAGATGCCTAGTCTCTGGTTTCTGGACTCTGCTCTTCTTGTATGGCAGCTTCTGAGTCTTCTTTGGAGGGCTTGCTCCCCCTCTCTCAACCAGGAGATGCAGTTGGTCCAGCCGTAACTGTCTCAGGACAGGAGGTGGCAGATGGCACTGTGGATAAGGATGGCCAGCTGGTCAGAGGTTCCGGCAACTGTGCTGTTGGCTGCTCCCTGTCCTCTAGGGCAGTGGTCCTCAACCCAGTCCTCTGGGGCCCACAGGCCAGTCAGGTTTTCAGGATACCCACAATGAATATGCATGAGATAGATCTGCATGTACTGCTTCCATTGTATGCAGATCTATCTCATGCATATTCATTGTGGGTATCCTGAAAACCTGACTGGCCTGTGGGCCCCAGAGGACTGGGTTGAGGACCACTGCTCTAGGGGTTTGCTGGCAGCTATGTCCCCTGGTGCTGGAATGTCGTTTCTGAAAGGAGAGCTTTCAGACTCCGGATTGTCCTCACCAGAATTCTTTTCCTTTTTAAAGCAGGCCTGGTCATTGTGGCAAGGAAATTCAGACTCTGCAACCTTTGCTCCCCTGAATGCAGTCTTATGAGGGGCAGGCTGAGAGTAGAAGCCCTGTTTGGTTGCCTACTACTACTAATCATTTGTATAGTGCTACAGGACGTACGCAGTGCTGTACATATAGATGTAAGATGGTCCTTGCTCATCAGAGCTTGCAATCTAATCCAGATGAAAAAACATCACAAAATTGGGGATTAGAGTATGGCAAGATACACACAAGTAGTGAACAAGAGAATAAGGAGCAGCTCGATCCAAAAGCAGCCTCAGAGGTGGGTCTTCAGGCTGGACTTGAATAGGGCCAGAGGAGCCCGATGCACCAACTCAAATAATTTGTTCCAGGCATATGGAGCAGCAAGGTGTAATGAACAAAGTCTGGAGTTGGCAGTGGCAGAGAAGGGCACAGATAAAAGAAATATGTCGGAGGAGTGGAGTTCCCGAGGAGGAGTATAGCATGAGATAAGAGAGGAAAGATGGTGAGGAGATGCAGAATGAATGAACTTGTAGGTAAGTAGGAGATGTTTGAATTTGGATGTGGAAATGGATAGGGAGCCAGTGAAGTGACTTGAGAGAGAGGGGTTACATGAGCATAGCGACACTGGTGGAAGATAGCTGGGCAGCTGAGCTTTGAACAGATTGAAGGGGAGAAAGATGATTCAAAGAGACTAATGAGAGACAGGTTACAATCAAGACGGGAGGTGACTAGTGAGTGGATGAGGGTCTTAGTAGTGTGTGTAGAAAGGAAGGGATGAATTTTGGCAAATGTTATAGAGAAAGAAGCGACTGGTTTTAGCTATCTGTTGGATGTGTGCAGAGAGAGAGAGTAGAGTCAAAGATGACCTCAAGATTGTGAGCTGAGAAAACAGGTTAGAGTGTATTGTTATCAACAGAAATAGACAAGGGTGGAAGATGGGTTTAGGAAGAAAGATGAGGAGCTCAGTTTTGACCATGGTCTATTTTCAAATGGCGGTGAGACATCCAGGCATTAATGTCGGACAAGCAAGCAGAGATTGGGCCTGGATTCCTGGAGAGATTTCAGGTGCAGAAAGGTAGATCTTAGTCATCAGCAAAAAGATGCTACTGAAAAACATGGGAGGAAATAAGTGCACCAAGGGACTGAGTATAGAGAGAAAAAAGGAGATAAACCAAATGAAAGTGGGATGTCGGTAGTAGAGGAGGAGGAGCCACCAGAACATACACTAAAAGTGTGATGGGGGAGAAGAAATCCAGGACAGAACAGAGCCCACTAAATCCAGGTGAGGACAGTGCATCGAGGAGAAGGTGGTGATCAATAGCGTCAAAGGTAGCAGAAAGGTCAAGAAGGATCAGAATAGAGTTAGAGGCCTTTTGGATTTGGTGAGGAACGAGTCACTGGAGACTTTGGCAAGAACCGTTTTTGGAATGTAGAGAACGAAAGCCAGATTGCAGTGGATCCAGAAGGACTTGAGAGGAAAAAAAAGCCAAGACAGCAGTGGTGAACCGCTCATTCAAGAAGTTTTGAAGCAAAGGGGAGGGATAGGCCAATAACTGGAAGGATAGGTAGGATCTAGTGAAGACCTTTTGAGGAGAAGTGTAACCACAGCATGTTTGAAGGCCACAGTAACAGTTACAGTGGAAAGTGATAAGGATATGACAGATGGGATGACAGTGGAAGGGAAAGGGCTTAGTAGATGGGTGGGAATGGGATCAGAAGAACAGGTGGTCAGTTTGGAGGAAGAGAAGATTTGCAGTTTCCTCCTCCAGGGATTTCAGAAAAGGAAGTAAGGGTGACCGAAGATGAGGGAAGGATTTGGGATTGAAGAGGAGGAAGATGAGGTGGAGGTGACCCTGCAGAGAATTCAAGGCTAACCTTCTGGACTTTGTCATGGAAGTAGTCAGCCAAGGTCTGGGCAGACGGTGAAGGAGGGATTGGGGAAGGAGGGACCTTGAGGAGAGAGTTAAGCATAGCAAAGAGACAATGAGGGTCAGAGGCAAGAGAGTTAATTGGATGGGCATAGTACTCGTGCTTGGCGAATGCTGTGGCTAACTAGAAAGAGGTTAGTATGAATTTTGAAATGTAGGCAGTCAGCAAGTGTACATGATTTAAGTCAGACACTCAACTGAGCGGGTACGGTAATTTAGCTAGCAGGATGTAAAGGACAGTCAGGGTTGGGGTATAGTATGCCTCTCAGGGCATGGAATTGGAGGAGCAAGTGCATCCAGAGCAGAGGAGAATATAGTGTTAAAGGAGGAATACTGCCCCATCAATTGACTCAGATGACATAGTGGAGGAAAGGGGTGATAAGGCAGCGGTGGAGAAAGTTGAAGGGTCGATAATGTGAAGATTCCTAAACATGTTGGAGATCGGGCTAAGCATCCCCATCTCTGCAGTGAAGGTTTGGGGGCCCATTTGCCAAAACCTCCAGTTGGAGGCATGCTTCCCCTTTTCTTTCAGGAATGGGCCCAGAACACCAAGGATCACTGGGTGCTAGACACCATTCAGTATGGCTGTATCCTGGAATGCATAAAGCTGATCCTGGACGTGTTTGTCATCTCCCCCTTTGGGTCAGCAAAGAAAAGGGCAGCTGTGTGGATTTATTTTATTTATTTATTTAACATTTTTTATATACCGCACTATTCATCATCAGTGCGGTTTACATTGAACAACAACATACCTGTCAATACATGACTGATCTAGGTTTACAGATAACAGGGGGGATAAACTGGGTGTAAACTGGGGATAACTATCTACATAATTATACATAATTATATATACATTAGATAGGTTACATCAAAATTTGAGTTTGACAAGAATACAGTGTTACGTTTTGATTTTTTGTTCTGGGTGGTTGTTATGTGTAGGAGTTATCTGAGTGAGGTGGGGGCCGGTTCTATTGGGTGTATGTAGCCTGAAGTGCGAGTGAATAAGTAGTGCTTGATGGACTTTCTAAATTGGGTGATATCCCTGATTGATCTGATGTTTTTTATTTGGAGTAGTTTTGTTCCAGCATTTGGGAGCATAGGACACAAAAGCTCTGTTAGTAGTTTGTTGTGTCCATTTTGTGGAGATGCTAGGAGTACTAGTGTGTTTTCTGCTACTAGTCTACTGGGTCTGTTGTTTGGTGTGAGGTGATGAGGTTTGAGATCGATGCAGGAGATAATTTATTAATAGCTTTGAATGTGATGAGGAGGGTTTTGTATGTTATTCTGCAGTTTATCGGGAGCCAGTGCAGATCGATCAGAATTGGTGTTATATGATCCCTTATAGAAGCTCCAGATAAGATGGCGGGCTGCCGCGTTCATCGCCAGTTGAAGTGGATTTAGAGTATTCTTGGGAGGCCCATGAAGGATGATATTCGCATAGTCAAAATGTGTTGTGACTATTGCTTGGAAGACTGTACGGAAGTCCTTGTCTCCATCATTGGTTTCAGGTGGCGCAGTGTTTTAGTTTTTGTAGTAAATTGACCTTACTGTTTCTTCTTTATGTGTTCTTTAAGATTGAGTTGTTGATCGAGTATCACACCGAGGTACTTTATGGAGGTCTTGATTGGGAGTTCTGCATCTCTTACTGTGAGGGTGGTTGGCGGAGCAAATTGCTTGTTTCTTGTGGCTATGAGTACTTCGGTTTTCTTGAAATTTATTCTCATGTTCTGATTGAGAAGCCAGTCGGTTATTGTGTTGAAACAGTTGATTAGTGGAGAGTAGTCAGGATTTGAGATATTGATCTGTGTGAATATTAGTACGTCATCCACGTATAATAGGCAGGATATATCGAAGTCTTTGGTGATTTGGCAGATTGGCTGCATGTATATATTAAAAAGCAACGCAGATAGAGATGAGCCTTGAGGTACTCCCTGTTTCTGTTTGAAGGGGTTCGGATGTAATGTTGCCTGTACGGACCTGTTGCCAGCGCTCATCTAGGTAAGATTTGCACCAGTTCCAGGCTTGGTTACGGATACCTTTTTCGTGAAGTCTGGCTAGCATAATCTTATGGTCGACTGAGTCGAACGCCGCTGATATGTCCAGAAAAATCATTGCAATCGCCATTTGAATGTTGTCAATCCGCAAATGAGTTTATTAAGTAGTGAAGTCATGAGTGTTTCTGTTCCATGATCTTCTCGGGAATCCATGTTGGCATGGGTCCAACGGGGCTGCTGTGTCAATGTGGTGTTGGATCTGCCTCTGAGTTTCCTTTTCAAGTATCTTGGCTAGATAGGGAATGCTGGAGATTGGGCGGTAGGACTCTTCCTTCGTTGGATCCATCTGGTTGTTTTTTAGCAGAGGGCGAATTGATGTTTAAGGGCGGTAGGGAAGATTCCAGTTAGATAGGAAATATTGCGATCTTAGCTATGTAAGGGCTAAGCTCGGCACGTAAGGTTTTGATCCAGTGTGCTGACATGGGTCATTTGGTGCCGTGGTGGTGTTTATGGTAGCGATAATTTCTTCTATGGTTTTTCTTGATGGTGGTGAGAACTTTATCGAGTGATGCCTGAGCTTGCGGGAGTTTGGATTAGTATTTGTGATGACGTTGTGTTCGCCCTTGACCATTTGGCTTGGATGAAATTAGCATAAAGTTGTGGTTGTACGGATTCTTGGTGCCGGTGGCGATGGATCTTTGGTTATGTTTTCACTAAATTGAAGAGATCGCGTGGTCTGTTTAATGTTGTGCTGAGAAGGTTGGAGTGGAATTCTTTCCTTGTAGTCCAAGTTAGTTCGCGGTGCTTTTTGAGGGTGGGTGAGATACTCTCCTTGATCCTGGTTGTTGTGGGTGTGTCTCCATTTTCTTCTAACTTCCTTAATTGGAGTAGAGATGTACGTAGTTCTGGCGAGAACCAAGGGGCATCCTGCTTTTTATTGGAGCGGTTTCCTGGAGGGGAGCTTCTTGTTCATGCTTTGGTTGATGGGCATACTGGTGGAGAGTGTCGTTCCAGTTAGAGATCAACTCGTTTAGATTGTCCGTTGGCTTGGATAATTTTGGCAACGCTTGTTTAGTGAGGGTCTCTATGTCTAAGGCTTAAATCGCCCTGCGCTTGTTGTTGAGGTGACTGGTTGGGCGAGTGCGTTTGAGTTTGTTGGAATCTGGAATAAGATCAGGCTATGGTCTGACCAAGGGACTGGGATAATAGATGGTTTGGTGTCATTATATAAGCTTGATACTGTTGATGGAACAAATATCAAATCGAGGATGTTCCCTTGTTGTGTGTGGGGTTGTGCACGATTTGTTTGTATCCAAGGTCTGTCATGGCATCGAGGAATGTACTGGATAAGTCGTGATGTAGAGAGGCAAGGTTAAAATCACCTAACAACCAGTTTGGTTTGTTGGGGTTGTCAGGACTGCAGGCTAAGTTTATTATATCTGAGAGATCTTCTGATACTGCATTTGGTGCTGAGTAGATGAGATTGATGGAGTTGCTTCTATTTGAGATAGTTATAGTGTCTAGATGTTGGGAGCTCCTGGTTAGGGACACTCGGTATTGCAACTCGGACCTTGCTATAATGAAGACTCCTCCACCTCTTCTATTATCTGTTACAAGCGAAGAGTGAGAAATTGATCACCTTGGACAAGTTGCTGCTCCTGAAGGCAATAGTGCCCATTCCCCCAGGCAAGCGGGGCAAGGGCAGATATTCCATCTATTTTGTTGTGCCCAAGAAGGATGTCTCTTTCTGGCCCTTTCTTGACCTCAAGGCTGTCAACGCGCACTTGCGAGTCCTACGCTTCTGGATGGAAACTTTGAGATCAGTGGTTCAATCAGTGCACCAAGGGCAGTTCTTGCATCTCTGGATCTGGCCGAAGTATATTCCATATCCCGATCCGGGGGGGGTGGAATCAGCAAAAGTATCTGGTTTTTTTTGTCATGCTTGGCTTGCACTTTGTTTTGCTGTCCTTTCATTCAGGCTCTCCACTGCCCCAAGGATGTTCTCCAAGGTCGTAATGATAGCTGTGGTGTTGCAACGCCAAAGAATTGTGTGCCACCCATATCTGGATGACTGGCTCATCTGAGCCCATTCTGTCAGAGGAATGTGCTCGAGTGGTGTCCTTGGAAAGCCTTGGCTGGGTGATTGGTTTGGGGGAAGAGCCAGTTGTAGCCTTCCCAGTCCATGGAGTTTCTGAGAGCACAGTTCAATACACAATTGGATAGAGTATTCCTGCCATAGGAGAAAGTTAAAAGGTTGTTGGATTGCCTGGCGCTGTTCTATTTGCAACAGGCTCCCTGAGTCTGGGATTCTTTATAGCTCTTTTGATTGTAGTCCCCGAGTTCTCAGGAGTTTGAGCTCAGGCTTCTGCTCCCACTGATAGTGAAGGCCAGCCTGCGGTGGTGGCAGCAGCTCAATCATCTGATGAAGGGCTTGCCACTGGACGATTACTTATGGATCCTTCTGAAGACTGATGCCAGTCTCTCAGGCTGGGGAGCCCATAGGTAAGGGCAAACAGCCCAGGGCCATTGGAACTGCAGGGAGGCTATGTGGTCCATCAACTGCTTCAGAATGAGAACCATCAGGTTGGCTGTCCTGCAATTTCGATCCCTGGTCAAGGTCTGGGTGGTTTGAGTGTGTTCAGACAACACCACAGTGGTGGCTTATGTCATTTGGCAAGGCAGCACAAGGAGTGCTGGAGTGGCCTTGGAGTTGCTGTCTTGTTTTCCTGGGTGGAGAAAAACTTCCTAGCTCTGTCAGCCCAGCACACTGCTGGAGTGGACAGTGTGGAGGCTATCTCAGCCAGCACTCTCTGGATCCTATAGATCTGGGAGTTGTCAGGAGGCATTTCAGTTGATTCTTTGCCGTTGGAGTTGCCTCCAAATGGATCTGATGGTGAACCACTCCAATGCCAAGGTGTGCTGTTTCTTCAGTCACCGCATGGAGGCAAGTTCCAAGAGTGTAGATGCCCTGGTCCATCCCTGGCCAAGGCATGGCCTGCTATACGTGTTTCCGCCTTGGCTGCTGTTGAGATGTATGACTCAGCAAGTGGAGTGTCACCCAAGAAGGATTGTTCTGGTGGCACCAGATTGGCCGAGGAGAGCAAGGTTCGGAGATCTGATGTGGCTCCTACTACAAGTGCCACTTCTTCATTTATATTTGTGTTGGGGCCTATTGCGTCAGGCGCCAATCATCCTGGAAGACCCAGCTCTCTTCTGTCTTACGGCTTGGCTCTTGAAAAGGAGTATGCTAGCACATAAGGTCTACTCTCCTGTAGTGGTTTCTGTTCTTCTCAGAGCCTGGAAGTCTACCAACTTGGCATATGTATGGGTCTGGTGCTTTTTTGAACGATGGTGCAGCACAAAGAAGCTGATTCCTGCAGCAGCCATGGTACAGTCTCTGGCCTTTTTGCAGGAAAAGGGCCTCTCTTTGAGCTTCCTGAAGGTTCAAATGGCAGCTCTGGCCTGTTTCAGAGGTCTGGTGGTTGATACGTCTCTGGTGTTACACCCAGATATTGCACGCTTTCTTCAAGGGGTGTAGTGTCTGCGTCCTCCCTTCTGGTCTGTGGTCCTTTCCTAGCATCTTTGTCTAGTGGTCAGGGCACTGATGTTGGAGCCCTTTGAGCCGCTGAAGTGTGCTCTCTGAAGGATTTGTCACTCAAGACTGTTTTCGTGACTGCAGTTTGTTCAGCAAGCCTTGTCTTGCCAAAATCCTTCTATTATTTTCAGAAGAGGCAGTTTCTATTCAGCCTGTGCCTTCCTTTTTACCCAAGGTGATTTCTCCCTGTCATGTGAATCAGGTGGTTTGCCTGCCTTCCTTTTCTAAGGAGCAGTATTAGGGGAAGGATAAGTATCTTTACCTTGTGGCTATCTGGAGGGTGCTTCTCCGGTACTTGGAGGTTACAAATTTCTTTCATAAATCAGATCATCTGTTTGTGCTTTTTGCTGGCCCACGCCAGGGTTACATGGCAGCCAAGTCTACTTTGGGGCACAGGATTAAGGAGGCAATTGCCTCCACATATCGTTTATGGAACTGGCAGGTTCCGGAGGGTTTGTACCCATTCTACCCAAGCGTGAGTGTCCTCATGGGCAGAGCGGAGCTTGGTAGCCCCTACAGACATTTGTCGGGTGGCAGCGTGGGCATCTCTGTCCACTTTTGTCAAGCAATACCACTTGGATGTCCACACTTGGGCAAACACTGCCTTTGGCTCACAGGTTTTGCAAGCTGCTGTGTTGTCTTCTCACCCAGTGGAAATTTGGTACATCCCACTTTTCTGGACTGGTCTAGCAGAACTCAAGGAAAGGATGTCACCTTATATGATCGTCCTGAAATTAGTAAAGTCAGCAATAGCAAATCAGCAGCCAACTGTTCAAGCAAACTGAAGCTCTGGAATACTAGCCCTAAAATCCATCAGTGAAGTCCTCACGCCTACACCTCCATATTTGCTTATCCACCTGCAGTGTTGAAAACCCCTGCCCCCATCACAGCAATACCCAGCACATACATCCTACTTAACACACTTAGCCCATATAGCACAGGCAGTTGCAATACAATGCCCTGGCTGCCTTGTCTCCATCTCCTCCACGAGGATACTCGTGCACAAAACTATACTCGCTCATCACGATACACGATTTACATACAAACCAACACAGGCACTTAAGTTTAAACCTAATCAGTCCCCCCCCCCCCCGCCAGCAGATCTATAGGGGGTGAGAACACTTGCATTATAATGGGATGTGACATCCCCTCTCACTCTCCCACACCTGCACAAGATGATCTGCCATCCACCTCTCCCCACACATGGATCAGCAGGCAAGAAGAGTGCAGGAACAAAGTGTCACACCAGGAAGAAGGGCAGGACACATGCTTGCAACCCACTTCAAACATGCTCACTCGCCACACCAAGCCCAGAACAAACCTTAACAGTAGCAAGCATACAAAGCCCAGCTCTGCAGCACACTCAACCACAATAACTGTAATCCTCACACCACCTCTGGTAGTTAACTCCTACCGTCACAGCCACCAAACACAGCCCACTCAATCCATGCAACTAATACTGCACAAACTTACATCAACCACACCCATAAAAACACACATGGCATTCCCCTCTGGGTGTGCATATAGGAGTTGCAAGTTATTTTTGATCAATCTTTCACCACTAACCAAAAATCCATCATATGAACCTCCCAGCTGTACTTGTGCATTCTCCACTCACAAGCCGCAAGCAATTTACACACTTCCCAATGTACTGAATACACGGCACAAGATAGCAATGAATATTTAGATCGAGTCCCGACCCAATCTCTGATGGTACTAAAGGAGCAAAACTCCCAGAGTCAGCTGTCATCATTAAGGCAGCAAATATACAGTAAATGCAGACTTCAATTGCACATTTCCCAAATTAAAGTCAAAGCAGCATATCATCTCCCAGCAGATTCAACTCGGTAGGCAGATCCCAGGCACAGTCACAGCCAGCCACTATCTCTATGGCATCTGTCAGTAAGGTGAAAACACAAACTAAATCTCGGTACTGAATACATAATGTGGCCTGATATTACAAAGTAAAACTTAGCTTTTTCTGCTGTCAAATCCCTTAGACTGTTGTAAAGGCTCATCGTTTTGTTGTGACACAAACACAGTACAGGCAAACCTCTCTCCTTCATGTTCATTGTGGTTATCCTGAAAATCTGACGGCTAGGTGTGTCCCGATGACTGGGTTGAGATCCCCTGATCTAGCAGGATTATCCGAAAGTACTTATTTTATGTTTTTGTCTTGTAAATGATTTATTTGTATGTTGTGGCTGTGTAGGTATTTGTTTTATAGTTTTTACCCCTGTTGCAGGCTTTACTGAAACATGGCCATGTTGGATTTTATCTGACTCACTTTTTTTTTTTTTTTAATTTAAAAAACAATTATAAGTAGGCATCAATATCTATACACCATTGCTTTGTAGTCTGCTATGTGCTGCTGCAGCACATTCTCGTTTTGGCAGATCAGGCATCATGGGTTTAGGCAAATCTGATCCCAAGCATGATGGAATAATGGTATTGCCATCAGCTCTGTTTTGTCAGAATCCATAGATTCAATGTCTGAAGCATGTTTGACTGATGACCCTGTGCCCTTGGAAGACATTGGAGCTTTATTGAGTGGGTGTCCAGCCTGTTGGATACCAGAGGTGCCAGGTTGTATAGTAATTTCTGGATTAGTTGAAGTAGCAATAGATTCCGATCCTCAGTTAGTTGATGATTGCCTAGAGTGCAGGCATTGATTCAAAAGAGTGCTGATGTTTAGCTTGCAGATGGTAAGAGCAACTATTGAGCACTTCAAAATGAGTGTTCCACTGAGGCACTGGAAGTCTGCTATGTGGACTTTGTAACAGTGCACTCTCTGCTAGAATCATGCACTATCCTTTTTTTTAAGGGATTTGTGGTTAGCCTTACCATGAGCCTTATCTTGTGCAAGGGGCCTTCAGCTGCACCTGTGTGACCTGTTATACGAGAGATGCGTTTTGTTTTGTTTTTTTATCTTTAGTTTGGTACTTTCCTTTTTTGAACTCCACTCTTGAGGATCTGAAGCAGTCAGAAGCTGTGCCTCCCAATTCAGATTTAACAGTTCCCTTACCCTGAGAATTTTTTTCTCCTAGTAAGATAGGAAGCAAACTGATGCCTTTGAATTATGGTGCTGGCGACGAATACTTTGTATATCATAGACTGCCCGAAGAACAAACCAGTCAGTTCTAGAAGAGATCAAATCTAAGCTTTCCTTAGAAGCTCAGATGACAAAATTTTGACTTTCATGCTTTGGACACATCATGTGAAGAGAGAGATCATTGGAGAAAGACACAATGCTTGGCAAGGAAGAAGGTCAACGTAAAAGAGTAATGCTGGCAATGAGATGAATTGATACAATAACTCCATGGGTGCCATTCTTATCAACAACGAGCTGCCCGAATGAAGATCGAACACTGAGGGTCGCCATGAGTCAACACACTTGACGGCACTTAACAACAACAAGAAGACAGTACCAATTTATAACCTGGGGATTTTACACCATTTTACTAGCTCCTCCCTCCCTCTTAAGCGCCCTTTCGGGATTGTGGGCATGGTGCATCCATTTTCACGTTGTCTTCCTCTATTTCAGTTTTGCATGGGTGTTTTTATAGTGTGCTAGCATGTCCGTCCATGAAGAGAGGATAACAAAGACTGATCTGTAGGTGTCATTGCCAGCATGGGAGTGCTGCAGCACAAGTGGGAAAAGTATTAAAGCTGTTTACAGTCCGCATGGCTACTCTCCTGTGCTGATGTCACAACTGCTAATGGCTGCATTTCCCCCTGCTGTCATTTCAAAAAGAATGTACCCTGCTTGTGACATCACCTGGAAACAAAATGGCTCAGGCAGGCAATGTAGATAGTGGAAAACTAGTATTTATACAACACACTTTTTAAAGTAGATAATTATTTTGTTGTTTCTTAAAAGAATCATTATTTTGGTAAGTGGGATAGTTGCTACAACTCTGCTCGTAAACTAAACAAGCTATTGTCAAATCATATTACTCTTTTTAGACTACAGTCTGCAGCACAACCTGTAACTGCACTTCATACACACTTTTGTTTTGTTTATTTTTTTTCTCCCCCAGTGTCCAGAACCAGGTGGATGAAGTTATTGATGTCATGCAGGAGAACATCACTAAGGTGATCGAGAGAGGAGAGAGACTGGATGAGCTGCAGGACAAGTCAGGTGCAGTGAGAAATGCAGCCATTGTGCTTGCTCCGCCATCTCTGCCATTCACTTATTGTGTCTCTTACACAGGCTCAAAGATCCCTCTTATCCTATGATATCTAGTTATTGCCTTACCTTGAAGTTCATGGATATACATATTTGAAACGGCTCTCAAACGAATTTATAAATAACAAATCCAAATTATAATAGATATCACAGTATCTTAATTTTTTGGTGCAAGACTGTTCGTTTGTAGCCAAAAGCCCAGTGGAAGGGTCTTTTTAGCAGATCCTGAATCTTGCCTTTCAGTGGTTTGGGAAGGGCATTCAGAATGTTATGACATTACAGGTAAAGGCACACAACCAGGTCTCAGCAAGCTTGTGGTCCTTTACTGGAGAATAGTAAGTGACTGATCATAGACTGGATCCCAAGGCACATTTTTTTCATTTCTACCCAATGTAAAACCTTAAATATAAGACAGTGGATCTTAGATTTTGAAGAAACTTTCACAGAGAAGTGGAGAATTTCAAAGCACTGGAAAGATGATCCCTGAAACTAGTCATGCAGCCATGAATAATCTGAAGTTCTCCAGGACCAAGCAGGAAGTCAGTCCTCACATATGGGTGTCATCGGCGCCGATGAAGCCCCAGCGGAGCATTTCCCCAGCTTTCTAAGAAAGCCTTTGGGAATGCAGGCACGCATGCGCGGTTCCCTTTCCGCCTAAAGGTGCCATCTTACCTCAGTCTTTTTTTTTCCGTGAAGCCCACTGGACGTGTGTCCTGTTTTCCCGGTTAAAATTAGATTTTTTTTCGGCGATTTCGCTATTTTTTCTCCCGGTTCGACGCCGGTTCCCCTCCCACCGGGTTCAGTACACCGGTATCGAGCCCGATTCTTCTTTTTCGGTTTTTGCCCTTTGTGACTGGCGTTCGCGCCCTTTTTTTTTTCTATTTTTCCCTGGAAGGCCGGTCCTTTGACCTCACGGGGGCTCTTTTTTCCCCGGTGGCTTCCAGCGGTTTTAAGAAGTGTGATCGGTGTAAGAAACTAATGTCTCTCACCGACACACACAACTGCTGCCTTCGGTGCCTCGGCCCCGACCACGATCCTAAGTCGTGCGGGGCATGTGGGAAGATGTCTTCCAAGGCACTCCGAAGTCGCCAGCAGCAAAAGGAAAGGCTTTTCTCGGACTCGGCCTCCGGCCGGGCCCAGACCTCGTCTGAGACCTCGACATCTCGGGATTCCGATCCCGAGCGCCTACGAAGCTCCTCGGACAGGGGGTCCCCCGACCAGGAACGCAAGAGGAAGAAGCGGCTCGTGAGGGCGTCGTCGGAGGAGGTCCCTGGCTCCTCGAGGACCAGGTCCTAAGACCCCTGACTGTCGCCCCGGGCCCGTAGAACAAGAGAAGCCTGCCAAAGTTCCTCGCGTGGAGCCGGAGTCTGCTGGACACGTAAGCCCCGTAGTCCTCGCGGACTCTCCTCCCAGGGAGCTGACGTTGGGCCCGGTGCCACCGGGGCCCGAGTCGGTGGCTGCTGCGTCTCCCGAGCTGAGTCTCTCAGTATGACAGCATTGGAGAGCAGATTGTCTGCCTTCATGGAGCAGCAGCAGGCACTGATGGCCAGCCTTTCTGGCGCATCTGCCCCGACCACTGGGACGTCGAAGTCGACCCCGGAGGCCAAGCCCATACTAGAGTCCATCGTGGCTCGGAGTCGTCCTCGATCGCGGTCTCCCTCGACCTCCCGTTTGGGACCGAGGGCGTCGACGCCGGTGCTTCCGGCGTCGGGGCGTGTGCTCCAGGGCCCCGCGGGGTCGGACCCTGGCTCTTCCTTGGATGAGTCAGCTTGGAAGATGGAGGATGAGGAGTCTCCTGATACCTTCAAGACTCGGTGCGTCCCTTCGGACTCACCGCAGTCTGAGCCCCGGAGTAGGTCCCCCCCCCCCGGAGGACACTCGGTTCTCGGAGTTCATCCGGGATATGGCCACTGCCTTGGCTATTCCGGCGGACCCCGAGGAAGAGCCTCGAGCTGAAGAGCTCGAGGCGCTGCAGTATGATTCTCCTCCGAAGGAGGCCTTTACTGTCCCGGTTCCTCCGATGCTGGAACGGCTCCTCTTCCGTATGTGGGAGGCACCTGCCTCGGTGCTAGTTCTAAGCAAACGAGTCGATTCGATCTATCGATTCCGAAAGAGCCCTGGTTTTCAGAAGGCACAGCTACCACACCATTCTATGGTTGTGGAATTGGCCATGCATCGTCTGAAGAGCCAGAAGATGCACTCCACGGTGCCTCCTGGCAGGGAGGCCCGAAACCTCGATGGCGTCGGTAGAAAGTGCTTTCAGGGCTCGATGTTTGCTTGCCGTGTCCAGTCCTACCAGCTGTACATGGGCATGTACTTGCGGGATCTGGCCAAGGAATTGGCCGGGTTCTCTGCTGGTCTCTCCGGGGAACCCTTGCAGAGATTTAAGTCCTTGTCCTCGGGGATTCGGGACTGCTCGAAGTTCATGTCCCGCGCTGCCTACGATGGCTTCGAGGCTTCGGCCCGAGTTGCGGCAGCCGGCATCGCGGCTCGACGCCAGGCATGGCTGCAGTCATCGGACCTCGAGCCATGGGTTCAGGACAAGTTGGTCGACGTCCCTTGCCGAGGTGAAAACCTTTTTGGCAAGCCCATGACCGAGAAGGCCACTCGGCTCAAAACTGAGCACCTCACACGGACAAGGCTGTCGAGGAAGACCTCTGTCCCTTCTCATAAAAAGAAGGGCTCGGGTAACGAGCCCTTTTACCCGAGGAAGGGCACTGCCTACAAACAGTACCCGCAATATCAGGCTGCCCAAGCTGCCCCCCAGGGTCAGCAAGCCAAGGGCCAGGGTAATGGGCCCCGTAGGCAGAGGACCCCCAAGCCTCAGGCCCCTGCTACCACTCAGCAGGGTGGAGGTTTTTGACTCCTTGAGCGTAGCCTCTTCTCCACTGCTCTCCCAACCCTGCACAGGAGGTCGCCTTGCCCTATTTGCCCACCAGTGGCCCCTTGTCACCGGGGACAGTTGGGTGCTGGAGATAGTCCACAAGGGCTATGCCCTCCATTTTCACCAACTGCCTCCACCATATTTTCCAGGGGAGCCTCCAAGGCCTCCCCTGCACACAGACCACCTTCTGCAAGAGCTACATGGTCTGTTGGTGGACAGGGCGGAGGAGCCTGTGCCTCCCCACTTCCAAGGTCACGGTTTCTACTCCAGGTATTTCCTGGTGCCCAAAAGAACCGGTGGCCTTTGGCCCATTCTGGACCTCAGGAACCTCAAGTTCCTAGTGAAGGAGAAGTTCAAGATGCTTACTCTTGGGACTCTTCTGCCCTACCTCCAGCAGGGAGATTGGCTATGCTCCTTAGATCTAAAGGATGCGTACACTCACATCCTCATTCATCCAGACCACAGAAAGTACCTCAGGTTCATTGTGGGAGGAAACCATTATCAGTACAGAGTGCTGCCTTTCGGCCTCACCTCCGCCCCCAGAGTCTTTACAAAGTGCTTAGCGGTGGTGGCGGCCTACCTGAGAAATCAGGGAATCTTTGTCTTCCCCTATCTAGACGACTGGCTCATCAGGGGTCAGACATGTCAGGAGGCCAATCAAGCCACCCTTAGGACTATTGCTCTTCTATAGTTTGTCATAAACTTCGCAAAGTCCACTTTGCTCCCCTCCCAGAACTTGGAGTTCATAGGGGCAAGGTTGGACTCTCTCCTGGCAAAGGCATTCTTGCCAGAAGACAGAGCCCAAAGGTTGATGGCCTTGGCAAATCAGTTTCTCTGCAGGTCCCTGGTCTCCGCCAGACTCTGCCTGAGGCTTCTAGGCCACATGGCTTCGACAGTGCATGTGACCCCCAATGCCAGGCTCCATATGAGGCCTGCACAGTGGTGTCTTTGGGCTCAGTGGTCACAGGCCACAGGCAGCCTCAGAGACAGAATAAGGGTGTCCAGACCATTTCTGCACTCCCTTAACTGGTGGCTACACCCACCCAATCTGCTGGAAGGGGTGCCTTTTCGGATTCCAGGGTACACAGTAGTGCTAACAGATGCCTCCCTGCAAGGCTGGGGAAGCTCATTGTCTTGGCAAGTGCACCCAGGGCCTCTGGTCTCCCTGGGAAGCTGCACAGCAGATCAATCTCCTCGAACTCAGAGCTATTTGATTAGCACTCAAAAGCTTTCACTCCTACCCTGACTCACCAGTCTGTCCTGATCCAGACAGACAACCAAGTTGCCATGTTTTATGTGAACAAACAGGGCGGAACCGGGTCCAGGATCCTTTGTCGGGAGGCCCAGGACCTTTGTTCTTTTGCCCTCAAGCACAACATGCTCCTAAAGGCTGTGTACCTTCCAGGCCAGGACAACTACCTGGCAGACGAAGTGGCAGCTGCATCCTTCAGTAGATCAGAAGATCTTCCTAAAATGGGGTCTCCCTTTGATAGATCTCTTTGCCAGCCCAATGAATAAGCAACTACCAAAGTTCTGCTCCAGGCAACCGCATCCTCTACGGATAGCAGCGGATGCTTTTCTGATATCCTGGTCTCAGGGCCTCCTGTATGCGTTTCCTCCCACGCCCTTGGTGGCCTGAACTCTCTTCAAGATTCTTCAGGACAAGGCCTCGGTCCTGCTGGTGGCTCCCAGATGGCCGAGACAGCCTTGGTTTCCTCTTCTGCTTCAACTGGCGGTGGATCCTCCACTACCTCTGGGGTTGCAACCCGACCTTCTCTCACAGGAGCAGGGTTCCCTTCTGCACCCCAATCTCAAAGCTCTCAATTTGATGGCCTGGAGGCTGCAAGGGTAGTTTTGGCTCCCTGGGGCCTACCTCAGGAAGTTGAGGAGGTTGTCCTAGCCTCTAGGAAACAGTCCACTAGGAAAACCTATGCTCTCAAATGGAAAAGGTTTTCTGTGTGGTGTCAGTTACGTACAGAGGACCCTTTCTCTTGTACTGTGCCAGTAGTGCTTCAGTACCTACTGCACTTATCAAATCAGGGACAAGTCCAATTCTGTTCGGGTACACCTCTCAGCTCTAGCAGTTCACCACTCTCTGGTGGAGGGACATTCTCTGTCTGGTCACCCCTTGGTGTCCCGCTTTCTCAGGGGCTTGCTTTTGCTCAAGCCTCCCATCCGTCCTCTTGCCCCTGAGTGGGAGCTGAATGTGGTCTTGTAGCAGCTGACTCGCCCACCTTTTGAGCCGATGGCTACTTGTCCACTATGCTTCCTCTCCTGGAAGACACTTTTCCTGATAGCCCTTACCTCGGCTAGGCGAGTAAGTGAGATTCAGGCCCTGGTCTGTGATAGGCCTTACACCAGGATTTATAGGAACAGGGTAGTCCTCAGGACTCATCCAAAGTTCCTCCCAAAGGTTGTCTCCTCTTTCCACCTCAGTCAGGAGGTGGTTCTTCCAACATTCTTCCCTAGGCCTCATGCAAGCCAGGCGGAAGCAGTCCTGCATACCCTGGACTGTAGGAGGGCCTTATTCTTCTACCTTGACCGTATGCAGGGGCATAGAAGGGCTACTCAGCTCTTCGTATCCTTTGACCCCAATAAGTTGGGGTTGGCTGTGTCCAAGCGTACCTTGTCCATCTGGGTAGCTAACTGTATCACCTGGGCTTACAAGGCGGCTGACCTTCCTTTGCAGGGTAGGGTCACGGCCCATCGTGTCAGGGCAATAGCTGCCTCGGTGGCTCATCTCCGCTCTATGCCCTTGGTAGACATCTGCAGGGCTGCAACTTGGTCTTCAAGCCAGACTTTTGCGGCCCATTACTGCCTGGAGAGGGAGTCCCGTAGGGACAGTGCTTTTGGCCAAGCAGTACTCCGGAATCTCTTTGAGGTTTAGGCAACTCCTGCTCTCTGTTGGGCTACTGGTGGAGGTTGTGTCCTTGGAAAGCCTTTCTTTGCTGCTGAGACTAGAGGGAGTTCTCTTGTTCAGCCTGGGTTCCTTGGTAGCCCAGAGCTAGGGAGTCGCCCATATGTGAGGACTGACTTCCTGCTTGGTCCTGGAGAAAGAGTAGTTACTCACCTGTAACAGGTGTTCTCCAGGAGCAGCAGGAATCGGTCCTCATAACCCTCCCTCCTCCCCTGGGAGTTGCAGTTGTACATAGTTTATTTTTAAATTTTTTGTGTGCTGTTCTTAGCTATGTCATTTGACTGAGGTAAGATGGCACCAGTGGCTTTAAGAAGTAATTGGTGCTCTATAATTGTCTTTGACCAACACACACGACTGTTGTCTCCACTGCCTTCGGCCAGACCATGACCCGGCAGCCTGTGGCCTCTGCAAAAGGATGTCCAGTAAGGCCCTCAAGAGTCACCAGCAGCAGCACGATGAGTTTTTCCCCCAAATCCCCATGCCCCCGATGACCCGGGCCTCCTCTGAGGCCCTGATGTCTTGGGCGGAGCCTCCCAAACCCAAGCCCCCTCATGGGCCCTCAGAAAGGGGGTCTCCCTCAAGGGAGCTCAGGAAGAAGAAGAAACCCTCAAAGGCGGCGTCCTTGAATGGTTCTGACCAGCTGGGTGCGCCCTGGTCCCACAGTCCAAGACATTCGTCTGAGGCGTTGAAGAGGGAGCAGCCTGCGAAGGTCCCCCAAAAGGATCTGACCACAGACCGGCCTTGGTCCCCAGACACCATCCTCGGAGGATTTCCCTTTGGGGGACCCGGCATCGGGCTCAAGTCCCTCGGTGCCTGCGCCAAAGGCTGTGGAGCATTCTAGTCTGGAGTCCAGAATGATAGCCCTGGAGCACAGTTTTTTGTCTGCCTTCATGGACCAGCAGCAGGCGCTGTTGTCCGTCATGACCGGTTCATCCACCCCAACCACCAGACCCCCGGAGGCCAAGCTGATCCTCAAGGTCCTTCGGCCTCGAGTCGATCCTTGGTCGAGGTCACAATCTGAGTCCCGCTTGATGGGACCGCAGTCATCCCCAGCAAATATGCCAGACGCAGGTTATCGGGGGCCCTGGAGCAGCCCTCTTACAAATCCTTGACGGACTACTCCGAGTGGGAGACGGAGGACGAGGAGTCCCCCGATTCCCATCGCCACCGCAATATCCCATCTGACTCTCCCGTCTCAGAGCCCCGACAGCAGTCCCCACCAAAGATATGGGCTTCCTTGATTTCATCAAGGATATGTCAAAGGCCTTGGCGTTCCTGACCGGATGAGTTGGAAATCCTCCAGTACAAGGCTCCTCTGCAGGAATTGCTTATGGTGCCCATCTCCCCCCCCCCCCCCCCACTCCCATCCTGGAACGGCTGATGCTCCGAATGTGGGAGGCACTGGCTTCACTACCAGTGGTGAGCAAACCGTTCAACTCGATGTTTTGAGTCCGCTGGAGCTTGGACTTCCAAAAGTCACAGCTGCCGCATAACTCCATGGTGGTGGAGTCGGCCATGTGTCTGCTGAAAAGCCAGAAGATGCACTTCTTGGTGCCCGCCCCCCCCCCCCCCCCCCGGCAGGGAGGCCCGCACCTTGGATGTGCTTGGCAGAAAGTGCTACCAGAGTTTAATGCTTATCGGCTGCATCCAGGCCTACGAGCTGTACATGAGAGACCTGGCGAAGAAACTTGCCGGGTTCTCAGCTAGTCTCTCCAAGGAACCCTTGCAGTGGTTCAAGAACCTGGCCAAAGCAGTCCGTGAGTGCTCCAAATTCATGTCTCGAGCGGCCTATGACTGGTTCGAGACGGCAACTCGAGTAGCGGCGGTTGCCATCGGTGCACACTGCCAAGCTTGGCTACAGTCGTCTGACATCGAGCAGTGGGTTCAGGACGAATTAGTCGATGTCCTCTGCCAAGGAGAGAACCTCTTTGGCAAACCCATGACCAACAAGGCTACCGAGCTGGAGATAGAGTTCATTATGAAGACCAGGCTCTCCAAAAAGACTGCTGCCCCTCCCCAACGGAAGGGCTCAGGTAAAAAGTCTTTTTACCCAAGGATAAAAAGTCTTTTTACCCAAGGAAGGGAGCTGCTTACAGAAACTACCCACCTTTTCAGGCCTCCCTAGTTCCCCCAACAAGGTCAGCAGGCCAAGGGACATGGGCATAGCCCTCGTAAGCAGAAGGCTCCAAAACCCCAAGCTCTGGCTCCGGCCTCAGATCCCGGTCCAGCCAGGGGGAAGTTTTAGGCTATGCTCAAGGAGTCGGTCTACCCCAAGGAGATCAGCAGCCCACAGGGGGGGATGTCTGGCCCTCTATGCCCAGAGTTGGTTGACCATCACCACAGACTCCTGGGCACTTTGGGTAGTCAGGGAGGGTTACCTCCTCCATCTGACTCAGACACATCCCCCTTATTTCCCAGGAGAGCCCCTCAGGTCTCCCCTCCACCGGGACCTACTACTGAAGGAGTTGGCAGGTCTTCTCGACAACAAAGCAGTGGAACCAGTGCCCCAACATCTCAAGAACAAGGGATTCTACTCCAGGTACTTCCTTGTGCCAAAAAGGACGGGGCCTAAGGCCCATCCTTGATCTGCGCAACCTCAACAAATTCCTGGTGAGGGAGAAGTTCAAGATGCTCTCCCTTGGAACATTGCTGCCATACCTCCAGCAGGGAGACTGGCTATGCTCCTTAGACCTTAAGGATGCTTATACCCACATCCTCATTTACCCCAACCACAGGCACTACCTGCGTTTCATAGAGTGGGGCAGGCATTTTCAGTACAGGGTGCCCCCCTTCAGCTTGACCTCTGCCCCAAGAGTCTTCACAAAATGCCTGGCAGTCGTGGCCGCTTTCCTCTGTCTCCAGGGGGTCTTCGTCTTTCCCTACCTGGACGACTGGCTCGTAAAAGGAGGCACGGCCTCAGAGGTGTAACAGGCCATCGCACGCACTATCCAGTTTCTGCAACACTTGGGGTTTGTCATAAACTACTCAGTCTCACCTCTTCCCAACACAGTGTCTGGAGTTCATCGGGGCAACTCATCGGGGCAACTCTCCAGTTGAAGGCATTCTTGCCCAGGGACCGGGCAACCATCTCGGGTCTCTGGCTCTGGACATTCAGTGCCATCCCTCGATGCCCGCTCAGCTGCTTCTGCGCCTCCTCGGGCACATGACCTCCACAGTCCATGTCACCCCCCGACGCTTGCCTCGACATGAGGGCGGCACAGTGGTGTCTCCGGGACCAGTAGTCTCAAGCCACAGGTTGCCTCTGAGAAGTTTGTATGACCTGCCAACTGGCGTACTCCCTGGTTTGGTGGCAGTTTCTCCAGCATCTCGAGGGGGGCATGTCTTTTCAGGCCCCTCCAGGGTCCTCACCACGGACACCTCCGTGCTCAGCTGGGGAACCCACTGCGGAGATTTCCGTACCCAGGGCAACTGGTCATCAGATGAGAGCACCCACCAGATCAACCTCCTGGAGCTCTGAGCCATACACTTAGCCCTGCGAGTCTTCTGTCACCACTGGTGCAGGTCAAGACAGGCAACCAGGTGGCAAACAGGGGGCCACGGGGTCTCGTACCCTTTGTCGGGAGGCACTGGTCCTCTGCTCGTATGCGGGCAATGTACCTGCCAGGCCAGGACAACCTTCTGGCCGCCAGGCTGAGCAGAGTCCTCCAGCCACACGAGTGGCAGCTGGACCCCAGGGTAGCCAGTCAGCTCTTCCAGCTCTGGGGGGACCTGTTTGCCAGCCCGGACAACTTTCAGTTACCCCGCTTCTGTTTCTGGTGGGCCCACCCCTCCAGGACGGCAGTGGATGCGTTCCTTGTCTCATGGTTGGAAGGCCTCATGTATGCCTTCCCTCCGATGCCGCTGATCGCCAAGACCTTGTTCAGGACCCTCTGCGACAGGGCCTCGCTCATCCTGATAGCTCCTCAGTGGCCCAGGCAACTGTGGTTTCCGCTGCTCCTCCAGTTGACGGTGGAGACCACCCCAGGACTCCTATCTCAGGATGGGGGCTTTCTCCTGCACCCCAACCTGGGGTCCTTGTTGCTGTCAGCATGGCTGCTGAGAGGGTGATTCTGGCCTCTTTCAAACTTCTGGGTGAGGTGGAATACGTTCTGCTGGTCTATCGCAAGGCCTCTGCTAGACATGCTTATGCCCTCAAATGGCACAGGTTCTCAGTTTGGTGCGCCGAACATAGGGCTGACCCTTTCTCCTGCCCGGTGGTACAGTACCTTCACCACCTCTCTCAATCCAGGCTCAAGTCTAACTCCGTGTGCCTTAGTTCCCTAGCGGCACATCACCATCCAGTTGATGGTAAGCCCCTCTCTGTCCAACCCTTGGTGACCAGTTTTCTTTAAGGCCTGCTCTTATCAAAGCTCCCGGTTTGCCCTCCAGCAACCGAATGGGACCTCAGTGTTGTATTGGGGCAACTCACTCGCCCACCCTTCAAGCCTCTGGCTACCTGCCACCTTTGTTACCTCTTGGAAGGTGGCTTTCCTGGTTGTGCTCACCTCTGCTCGCAGAATTAGCAAGCTTCAGGCCTCGTGGTGGAGGTGCCTTATACCAGGTTCTACAAGAACAGCGTGGTGCTTCGTACGCACCCCAAATTCTGCCGAAGTTAGTGTCGCCCTTCCATCTCAGTCAGGAAGTGGTGCTCCCTACCTTCTTTCCCAGACCTCACTCCAGTCAGGCGGAGACGGTCCTTCACACCTTGGACTGCAAGAGGTCTTTTGTCCTTCTATATCCAACGCACTCAGGGCCACCACAAAGCTTCTCAGCTTTTCATTTCCTATTACCCCAATAGGCTGGGGGAGGTGGTGACCAAGCGTACACTGTCCACACGGGTGGTGGACTGTATTGTCCTCGCTTATGAGCAGGCGAAGCTCCCGCTGGAAGACTGCATCACGACGCACTGTGTCGGGGCCATGGCGGCCTCTGTGGCAAACTTGCACTCTGCCCCGATGGTGGACATGTGCCGGACCACCACCTGGTTGTTAGTCCATACCTTCACAGTCCCTTACTGCCTGGAAAGAAGTCCTGACGGGACAGTGCCTTCGGCCAGGCTATGCTCTGTAACCTTTTCGGGGTTTGGGCAACTCCTACCCTCCAACCCTTCTGTGTTCAGGCTACAAGGGTCTTACTGTGGTCTGTGTACACAGACTAAATTGCTGCTGCTTGCGGCTCCCAGTGAGAGAGCCCCTATTTTTCCTATGGGCTTTCGGTAGCCTGTAGCTGGGGAGTCCCATATGTGAGGACTGACTTCCTGCTTGTTCCCGGGGAAAGGGTAGTTACTCACCTGTAACAGGTATTCTCCGGAGTCAGCAAGAATCAGTCCTCACAACCCTCCCTCCTTCCCTTGGAGTTGCTCCTTTACCATCTTTTATTTTTGCCGTCTTTTAGCTATGTCGTCTGACTGAGCAAGATGGCGCCCTTGGGCGGGAAGCGGACCACGCATGCATGGTGGCATCTCTCAAAGGCTTTCTTTGAAAGCTGAGGGGATGCTTCCGCGAAGGCTCCATCGGTGCCGATGTCACCTAATATGTGAGGACCGATTCCTGCTGTCCCCGGAGAACACCTGTTACAGGTGAATAACTACGCTGTCTGGAAGGACTTAAGCTTACACCCTGATAGACTCCTGGTTACCATGTCCGTATGCTGTTCTAGCCTGACACGTACACCTGCAACTTAATCATAGTCTCTGACAAATTCTTTTTCATCTTGATAGATTAGTGGGGAGTTGGCATATGTAACTACATAACCAGCAGAAACGTAGATGGTGAAACACAAATGAGTGGTCTGTGATTTTTACAGCACATCTTGTCTAGTTCAGAAGAGCCCTCTGCAAGTTGCTGCAGCATACCTAAGCAATACTGAGGAACGAAAAGCAGCAGCAAGGCCTCTGGTTAACATCAAAGCCTCTGGTTAGCATCAAACACTGGTACACCCCTCGAATGAATTCGCTCTATTTCATGCAGAGTTGCTCTGAAATTGAACAGATTTTGAGATGATGATTTAAAAAGAAGCTAGTGTGCTTCTTCAAAATGTTCAGGATGCCACTTCTCTCCCATTATCGAACACAAGTCTCTTGACTAAAGAGTAAGAAAGGGACAGATGAGGTGAGCAGGGAAGAATACACAAAACTGTTTTTGGGGTTCAGAGAAGACTCTCTTTTTTTAATCTTTGTGTAATGTTTGGGGAGGACCTGGAAGCTCTGTAGAAATAGTTAACTTGGTGCTGGAGTGTCTAGAGTAGAACACGTTGGAATGCACTCTTTAGGTGGCTGGTGCTGCTGAAAGCCTTACTACATTTGTCAGTCTTTGAAAGCTGAACCTTATGTTTTCCTTCTTCCCTTTTTGCTTTTTTCAGAGCAGTCCCCACCTCATTTTCCCTAGCAGGAGGCCAATTAGAATCTTGGGAGTGTTTGATTTGGTTTCTTTTTAATGAGGATTAGCTGTACTGATCAGACTGGACTATGGAACTAGTACTGCATTCCAGCATGTCAGATGACTGGCTGACATGTGCAGCTTTTGTGTAGTTAAATGTTGACACATGGGTGCATAAATCTCTTCTATAAATCAGTTTTTATGTAATACTTTTGGGAGAGAGAGACAATATTTCATCTACTTTGGTGTCATATGTGCTTGGAGCACTTCCCTTCCTATTGGAGCTCTGAAGCATGCAGGAGGTCAGAGTGTAGTCATTCGTGCAGCATCTGAGACCGCTCAAAAAAATATCTGAGTGATTTTTATTTAAGAAATTTACTACTTGTTCTCAAGTTACGCAGTGCTGTAAAACAGGGGGTTTAACTACAGCCCAGGGGTTATAGTTTAATCTCCCTGGAGCTCATTTTTCCAGCCTGCAATGCATCTCCTATCCATAGCTGAATCCAGCCTACAAAGGAAATTTTCATATTTTTTTTATTTTAATTCTTTTGTGGCAGCAGCAGCAAAGGCAACAAAATTGGTGCAATTGCTAGGCTGGCCTGGATTTAGGCAGATGACAACCTAGGGCTACAAATTTTGTAAGTGCCAAATACCCAGACTAAGGAGGAACCTGCTCTTCTTGCTTTAAGGACATGTGCTTCAAAGGGGCACCATCATGATAGTCTAACCTCTACCACCCTACCTATGGGATCTTAGAATATTTAAATCTGGCATTGTTCCCAAATGCTACCAGCCAAAGAAACATTGCAACAAACGCTGCAAACTCCAAGGGTTACCACATGCTGCTCCAATAAGCACTTCTTCAACAGCCCTTTCAGTGATTGTAGATGTCCTTTGTGGTACTTCTCTTAAAGTTTAGGGATGCCTAGCTGTTGGGAACATGTCATCAGGACTAGTTTCTTGCAGTACAGCTATCGCCTCCCCTGGCTCCAGAGGAGCCCTGCTGAATAATGGCTTTCTTTCTCTTTGTTGCAGAAAGTTTATCAGATAATGCAACAGTTTTCAGCTGCAGATCCAAGCAGCTGCGTAGACAAATGTGGTGGCGAGAGTGTAAGGTAAGTCTGTGAAATGTGGCCTTGTAAAGTGTGTGTGTTTAAAAATGTAGAAAATAAGTTTCCAATACGTCCTTCAAGCCCAGTCCAGACAAATGGGCGTTATGTTTTTCTGTCAGCAAGTCTTCATAGCTTCAAGTGTGCTATTAACAGCCTGTGCTAGCCAAGCAAGCTGGTAATCTCCAGGAACAAGCAGGAATGAGTCTTCACATATGGGTACGTCGGTACCGACGGAGCCTGCGCGGGAACGCTCCCCAGCGTCCAATCAGAAAGCTTTTGGGAGCATCCCTCAGCGCCTGCGTGCTGCCTTCCCGCCTTTCCAACTGTCTCTCCTTAGTTTTCGTTTTTCCGCGGAGCTGGCAGGACGTCCTCCTGTCACCACAGAAACTTTTTTCTTTAATTTTTTAATTTTTGTTTTCTTGTGGTCGCGGCTGTTTTCCCGCCGCCACCGGTACCGCCGGTGGGGTTTTTTCTTTTCTTTTTCTCAAACTGAGGGAGAGTTTTCCCTCAGTTTTTGTCTTACAATTTTTTGGGCCTATAAGGCCTCTCCATCATGGAGCCTTCTCCTAAGAAGTGCCTTCACTGTGGAAATACAGTTTTCTTTTTAGACGCCAATGACTGGTGTCTAACCTGTTTGGGTCCTGACCTTTTTCCCCTGAACCGTCAGGCTACAATACTGTGAGAAGAGATTCTCTTTTTCGAGTTTCCCTCGATACCGTTATCTCCAAGAACAAGCAGGAATGAGTCCTCACATATGGATACGTCGGAACCGACGGAGCCTGCGCGGGAAAGCTCCCCAGCTTCCCAGAAAGGAAAGCTTTTGGGGCCTCCCACAGCACATGCGCGCTGCCTTCCCGCCTTCCTGACCAACTCTCCTCAGTTCTTCTTTTTCCGCGGAGCCAGCAGGTCGTGTTCCTGTCACCGCTGAAGAAATTGTTATTTTAATTTGTTTCTTTGACCGCGTGTCTGCCTTTCCCGATTCCGGACCGGTACCGCCGGTCTTTTTTCCTTTATTTCTTTAAAAAAAAAATAAAATTACTTTTTCCCCACTTGGTGTGTTTGTTCTGTGAGGCCTCTAGGCCTTCTCAGATTCTCCCTCATGGAGAAACCAGCCTCTGGTTTTAAAAAATGCACCAAGTGTACCAGTACTATTTCAGTCACAGATACCCATGAATGGTGTCTTAAATGTTTGGGGCCTGTCCATTCCATTCCTGATTGTCCATCCTGCTCTCTGATGTCCAAACGTGGCTTACAGAACAGAGCAGCCAAGTTTCATATGCTGTTTTCTACGGATACTCCAGCATCAACATCCTCCAGGTCTTCCTCTCCTGATGGATCTCAGGTAACCAAACATTCTTCAGGCAGGTCCTCAAAGGGCAAATCTCCCTCTAAGCAGCGAGAGGCCCTTGGGTTTGACCCTGAGGACCCTGCCCCAGCCAAACAACCCCGGCGGGAAGCTCCGGCTTCCGAAGCTCCTCCTATGGGGTTACAGGTTGACATCGATGGCACGGCCTCGACCGATCACCTGTTAGACTGCTCTGGGGTACCGGCCAACACCGGTACCGACATCCAGGCAGTTGTGGCGTCTATGGGTACTACTGTACAATCCATGCAGCAAGCCATACTGGCTTTCATTAACGCTGCAACGCCCTCGGTACCGCAACAATCGGTTCCGACTCCGGTTCCGGTACCACAACCGATACCGGTACCCAGAGCATCTACTTCCAGTAGCATGCCGGTTCCGGTCTCCGGTTCTGGAGGTTTTCTCGATTCCGATCCGGTTCCCGGTACGCCCGATGTCGATACCGGTCGGTATGCATATCGATCTCTGGAAGCTAATAGGCGGTACTTTGAATCTTCTGAGGATTCTGATACCTCAGATGATTCTGCTGATGTCTCTTTTACTCTTCCTGAGGAGCCCTCTTCTCCAAAAAGGAGAATGTCTCCTCCAGAGGATTTGTCCTTTCAAGACTTCATTATTGAAGTAGCTAAAGGACTCTCCATTTCTGTAACCTCTGAAAAGGAACCTAGAGCAAAAAAATTGGATATTTTAGGATACTCTAAGGTTCCCAAAGAGGCAGCCACCTTACCCATACATGAAATTCTTCAAGAACACATGATGGACTTAGGGTGAGAGGCTCCTCTCACATCTCCACATTCTCGACGTTTGGACACCATGTATCGGGTTCCTCCTTCTCCTGGTTTTCAAAAAACTCAGCTCCCTCACCACTCTATTGTGGTGAAGTCTGCTATGAAAAAGATAGAGTACCAAAAGGCACTCTTCTATCCCTCCAGGAAGAGAATGTAGGACTCTGGATGCTTTTGGTAGAAAAATCTTCCAAGCTAGCATGCTTATTGCTAGAATCAATTCATACAGCCTCTATATGGGCATGTTTTTGAAAGAGATTGCACTGAAGATACGTCATTTTCTCCCCTTTATCCCAGAGGATAGAAAGGAGGAGTTCCTTTTTTTGCTAAAGCATACTCAAGATGTTTCAAAGTTCTCCAACAGAGCAGCATTTGACTCTTTTGAGGGAGCTAGCAGAGCCTCGGGCATTGCCATAGCTGCTCGCAGACTTGCTTGGCTCCAGGCCTCTGATTTGGAACCCTGGGTACAAGATGGCTTGGGCAATCTGCCCTGTACAGGTGAAAATCTGTTTGGCAAGGAGTGGAAAATCAAAGCCACTCAAATGGATGCAGAGAATGCTACTTTCTTTCTAAGTCTACCTCTACCCCTGCCAAGAAAAAACCTTTTAAGAAGCCTTTCTATAAAAAGACCAGATGTTCCACAAATACTGGCCAGCAATCTTCCCAAGTTCGCTTTGCTCCTAAGCGTCAGCAATCTAAACAGACCAGAACAAAGTCTACAGGGGCTGCTACAGTCCAGCAGTCCCAACCCCCTCAGAGTTTTTGACTTGATTCTAGAGAACTTAACCTTTCTGGCTCTGCAACAACCAGAGCCTCTCACCATTCCAGGAAGGTTAACTCATTTTGCTCCCAGATGGGAACAAATCACATCAGAACAGTGGACCCTCTCTATCATCAGAGAGGGCTACAAACTACATTTCTCCAGCCTTCCTCCCCATACCATGGTGAGACAATTCAATTCTCCCCCATCTCTCCTGTACCTGTTGGGTCAGGAGGTGACCACCCTTCTTGCCCAAAGGGCAATAGAAGAGGTTCCTCTTCTTCAACAGGGGTCAGGGTTTTACTCCCCTTATTTTCTCATCCCCAAGAAAACAGGAGGGCACAGACCCATTCTAGATCTGAGAGAATTGAACAAATTTCTATACAAGGAGAAATTCAAGATGCTCTCTTTAGGTACTCTCCTTCCATACCTACAGAGTCAGGATTGGCTTTGTTCTCTAGATCTAAAGGATGCGTACACACACATATTCATCCATCCATCCCACAGAAAATTTCTACGATTTCTGTTCCAGGGAAAACATTTCCAATACAGAGTACTCCCCTTCGGTCTAGCCTCTGCTCCAAGAGTGTTCACCAAATGCATGTCAATAGTGGCTGCATTTCTACGCACTCTGGGAATATTTGTCTTCCCATACCTGGACGACTGGCTCATCCGAGCTCCATCTCAGTCCGAGGCTCAGACTTCCCTGGACCACACCAGACGCATACTGCACTATCTGGGACTCGTCATCAATCTGCCAAAGTCTCAACTCACCCCTACTCAGTCCCTAGAATTCATAGGGGCCTGGCTAGATACCACCACTGCAAGGGCCTATCTTCCTCAGGCCCGTTGCCACCGTCTAGTGCACTTGGCCTCTCAAATTCAGTCCAGAAGCCACTTGACTGCCAGGGAGATGCTACAACTGCTAGGCCACATGGAATCCACAGTTCATGTGGTGCCTTATGCTCGCCTACATATGAGAGCAGCTCAATGGACTTTGTCCACCCAGTGGACCCAAGCATCAGGAGCTCTCTCAGACCAAATAGCAACCTCAAAACGTCTTTTTTGGTCTCTCCAATGGTGGATATCCACTCAAAATCTGTTGTTGGGGGCCCCCTTCCAACCTTTGTTACCCCAAGCAACTCTCACTATAGATGCCTCCCAAACAGGTTGGGGAGCTCATCTCCAAGACCTCTCCACTCAGGGCACTTGGTCTCAACAGGAGACCACCCTTCATATCAACCTTTTGGAGCTGCGAGCAATTTTCCTTGCTCTCAAGGTCTTTCATACCCTCCTCATCAACATGACGGTCCTTGTTCATACCGACAATCAAGTAGCCATGTTCTACATAAACAAACAAGGAGGGACTGGCTCTCTGTCGCTTTGCAACGAAGCTCTAAAATTGTGGGCCTTCGCCAGAGAGCATCAAATCCATCTCCTGGCAGTATACCTCCCAGGAATCCAAACTCTTGGGCAGACAGACTCAGTCGAGTTCTGCTTCCACACGAATGGTCCCTGCACATGGATCAGGTACTCAGAATCTTTCAGAAATGGGGAACCCCGGACATAGACCTGTTTGCAAGTCCGTGCAATGCCAAACTTCCCCGGTTCTGTTCCAGAATTCTGTGTCAGGGAGCTCAGGCCAAGGATGCCTTCCTCCTTCATTGGGGTCAGGCCTTCCTGTATGCCTTTCCACCCATTCCTTTGATTCCCAAGACTCTATTCAAACTTCAGAGGGATCAAGGATCTATGATCCTCATAGCTCCACGCTGGCCACGCCAAGTGTGGTACCCTCTACTTCTGCATCTCTCCCAGGCACCCTCCCTGGATCTGGTAGCTGCTCCAGACCTTCTGTCTCAAGAGGAGGGGACTTTGTGGCACCCAAACACCAAGTCCCTTCACCTCAGAGCTTGGTTACTGAAGGCCTAGACCTTCAATCTTTCTCAACAGGTGAAGGATATCCTACATGCCTCTAGGAAACCTTCCACTAGGCGTTCTTATGCTTTTAAATGGAAAAGATTTTCCATTTGGTGTGCTGAAAAGGGTCTTAACCCTCTAGCACTACCTTTGAATTCTTTACTCGAATATCTCCTGCATCTTTCCAATGCAGGACTTAAAACAAATTTTGTAAGGGTCCATTTGAGTGCTATTGCAGCATCTCTTCAGCCTTTCAATGGACAACCTGTTTCCTCTCATCCTCTTATTGCAAGATTTATGAGAGGTCTAACTTTAACTAAACCTCCCATTCAGCCTCCTCCGGTGGCATGGGACTTAAACGTGGTTCTTGGTCAGCTTATGAAGCCACCCTTTGAACCCTTAGCCACTACCTCCTTGAAATTTCTTTCCTCGAAAGTCATTTTCCTTATTGCAATCACTTCTGCTCGCCGCATCAGTGAACTGCAGGCTTTAGTGGCTAATCCACCTTATACAAGGTTCCATCATGATAAGGTAGTCCTTAGGACAAATCCTCACTTTATGCCTAAAGTGGTCTCACCTTTTCATCTTAATCAAGAAGTATATCTACCTGTCTTTTTTCCAGCTCCTCATGCATCCAGTGCAGAGAGGAACCTACATACGTTAGATTGTAAAAGAGCTCTTGCCTTTTACATCCACAGGACACAGCAACATCGAAAGTCTTCTCAACTTTTTGTTGCTTTTGATCCTTCTCATTTAGGACTTCCAGTCTCAAAAAGAACACTGTCCAATTGGATTGCTCACTGTATTTCTTTTGCTTACCAGAGTAAGAACCTTTCTCTGGAAGGCCATGTCACAGCTCACAATGTGAGAGCCATGGCCACATCTATCAATATCAAAAAGTCAAAACAGAAAAAGCCAGAAAATCAGCATATTAAACCTCAGTGATCTAACAAAAACTAAAAAATTTGTACATTCCCTCATGATTTTTTGATGTCGGGATCTGCGGACAAGAGCTGGGGAGAGGAGGAACCCCCCCCCCCCCCCCCCCCCCAGTTAGCAGTCTTGAACCTCTCCGGGGTTATCCTCCCTGCAGCTCAGATGAAAGTTTTGGACTTGGGTCTTTCGTTCATTCCCACGATCCCATATGACCCGTTTTTGATGCGGATCGCTCTGTTTCGGTTTTTCCGTAAGTTGCGTATTCTCCGATATTTTCAAGGACAGGTTGCTGGTAGTGATGGCTCCCTGGTTCGGCCCCTTTCTCGATGGGTTCCCCCGGGTCCACCAGATCCCGCCATACAGGTGTACCAATCTCTTGTTTTAAAGTCCTTGACGGACTGTGAGAAAGCTTTCAACTCCGTTTTTTCTAATATCTCTAATGCTCATCGTACGGCTCTTAAAGAACTGAGTGCTAATACCAACATAGTAGTACGGGGTGCGGACAAAGGAGGAGCGGTGGTGCTTCAATCTCGCACATATTACTTACAAGAGGCTTTATCTCAGCTGACGGATGTTAAATATTATAAATTTTTACCAACGGATCCGACTCCGTCTTTACAGCTGGAAATAAAGATTCTGGTTGGGCAAGCCTTATCTCGCGGTTGGATTACAAAGCGAGAGTCGGCATTTCTCCAGCAACGACATCCTCGGATCCCCGTATTCTATACGGTCCCTAAGACCAACAAATCCCTAACCGCCCCTCCTGGACGCCCCATTGTCTCATGCCGGGGTTCTATTCTTGAGCCGCTCTCTCAATTTTGCGATCTGTTTTTGAAACAAGAGGCGGGTCAGGTGAAATCCTTCTTGCGTGACACGTCGCATTTTTTGTCCTTACTTCAAGCGGTTGCCGGCCCTTCAACGGATTGCCGCCTTGTGTCTCTGGACGTGGTCGCCCTTTACACCAATATACCTCAGGAAGAGGTTTTATCCCTCCTGATGGGGGCTTTCACCGAGGCACCTGCCAGGCTTCCCAGGGCTTTTCTTCTAGATTTACTTCGTCTTGTGTTAACAAGGAACTATTTCGTTTTCCAAGGTCAATTCTACCAGCAGTGTCATGGAGTAGCCATGGGGGCGACGGTGGCCCCCTCCATTGCCACCTTATATCTAGCGGATATGGAGGAACGTTTGATTTATCCATCCCCAGAATTTCGACATGTTCGATTATGGCTCCGATTTCTGGACGACATATTTGTGCTCTGGTCATCTTCAGTTGAGCAATTGGACCATTTCGTGAGCTGGTTGAATGGCCTTAAACCTAATATCCAATTTACCTCTAAGGTGGATGCTGATCAGTTGGAATTTCTCGATGTTCTTATCCGGAAGCAAGGCAACCAGTTGACCACTTCTTTGTTTCGCAAACCCATTCAGCGAAACAATTTATTGTGTTACCATAGCCATCACCCTCGCTCTTTACGCAGAAGTCTCCCCATAGGCCAATTTTTACGGCTTCGCCGGGTGTGCTCATCATTACAGGATTTTAAGGCTCATGCCCGTGACTTACGCCGCCGTCTCCTTGACCGGGGTTATCCCTCTGATGTGATTCATCGTGCTTACCTTCGGGCCCGGTTTTCTCATCGGGAGTGGATTTTGGGTGACTCTGCCCATGGGCCCGCTTCTCCTTCAGTTTCAGCTCGGGAAGTGGATGAGGCAGTGATTACCGGAATTCTCCCTTTTACACAGCATACTGCGACGGTGACGGCTCTGTTGAAACAACATTGGAGTGTTTTGAGTATACATACCTGTTTTTGTAAACCTCTTCGGTTGGCCTATACCATGGGCAGGAACATCCGAGACCGTGTGGTTCATGCACAGTTGGTTACTCCCGTTCCCCCTCCATCCACTTTAGCTCCATCAGTGGGACATTGGCCCTGTCAACATTGCAAACATTGCATCAATACTGAGGAGGGGGTTCGTTGGACATATCGTTTTTCAGGGGCCTCTTTTTCATTTTTGGGCTCTTCCACATGTGTGACTCCTTATGTGGTATACATCATCACCTGTCCTTGTAACCTTTCCTATGTCGGTAGAACTATCCGCCCGGTTCGGATACGTTTGAATGAACATGCGTCTCGCCTTGCCAATAAAATTCTTTCAGCCCCTATTGTGGATCATTGCATCCAACAGCACCATCTCTTCACAGATCTCCGATGGAGGGTTATTGATTCGGTGCCCTTGGACTCGCGAGGGGGAGATCGTGAACACCAACTACAACACCGTGAACAACGTTGGATTTATCAACTTAACACAGTGTCCCCCTTTGGCTTGAATTTGGAATGTGACTGGTGGAGCTTGCTTTAATTGCTCTGCATTGGCAGACTTTGTCCTTTTTTTCTCTCATTGTTACCGGTCTGACGTAACGCTTACGTATGTGTCGGCAGCCATTTGAACTGTGCTTGGGTATTTAAATCGCCGAAAGTGTTCAGCGTTTTTCAGGGCGTGCACATTTTGAAACCAGCTTGATGTTTTATGTTTTATTTCACTTGATAAAAACCGCCTTTCATGGGCAAGCAAAGCGGTGTACAATAAAACCAATAAAAACTTTGTTTTTAAAAAGGCCGAGGCCAGTGAAAAGGAAAAGAAATACACTTTCTGGACAGAAAAGCAATAGAAGCAGAAGAGACAAAGCTAAACCATAACAAAGACAAGTCACAAGGAGAGCAGAGGATAATACAAATGGGAATTACACAAAAGGAGAGGGGATATCAAACGCAAGGGAAAAAAGGTGGGTTTTGAGGTTTTGTTTAAATGTGGGGTGGTGAGGGTCCAGTCGGAGAGAGGAGGGGAGGGAGTTCCAGAGGGCGGGGCCAGCAAAAAAGAAGGCAGAGGAACGGGTAGACTGTAAATGGGCACGGGAAGGGGAGGGAAGAGTGAGGCGGTTAAGGTGAAAGGAGCGAGGGGTGTACCTAGGGGAGTGGAAGGAAAGGAGGTCCGTTAGATATTGGGGGGTACCTGTGTGGAGAGCTTTATGAACCAAAATGAGCAACTTGAAGTGAACGCGGTGGGGGAAGGGCAACCAGTGAAGACGGAACAGTAAGGGTGTGATGTGATCACGGGGGGAGGAATGGGTGACCAAACGAGCGGCAGTATTCTGAATACGTTGTAACCGGGACTGTTGTTTCTTGGAAAGGCCGACAAAAAGTGAGTTTGCAAAATCCACCCGAGACATGACCAGGGAAAGTAACAGAGTAGTAAGAGCAGAAGGGGATAGAAAAGGACGAAATGCACGGATTTGTCGGAGAAAGAAGAAAGACAACTTGGTGACATGAGAAACATGAGCATGGAAGGAAAGATCAGACTCGAAGTGAACCCCTAGATAACGAAAGGAAGAAACCAGGGGAACCAAGGAACCAGAGAAAGAGGGGGCCAATGTGGGGGGTGGGTTGTTGTGAGAGAACCAGATAGCAACAGTCTTGGTGAGATTAAGGTGAAGGCAATTACGAGTCAACCAATCAGCCACAGTGGAAAGACACGAATTAAGCGGAGAGAGATCGGGACAGGATGGAGAGGTGTGTGGAAGTAATAGAATGTCGTCAGCGTAAAGAAAAGCAGATATACCAGACTGTTGGATTAAGAGGGCTAAGGGGGCTAAGAAAAGATTGAAGAGGAGGGGAGCCAACACAGAACCCTGAGGAACCCCACACGAAAGAGGGAAGGAATCTGAGGGGGGGGCAGAGGAAGAGGGGGGTGACAAAACCGCGCATGAACGGGAGGAGAGAAAGGAGTGAAACCAACGATGAACAGTACTGCAAAGACCCGCTTCCCGGAGACGAAGAAGAAGACGAAGGGAGTGATCAACTAAGTCAAAAGCGGCGGAAAGATCAAGTGCAACCGCCACCGAAATATCACCACGGTCATGAGCTACATGCAGTGCGTTAGTAAAGGCGAGAAGGATAGTTTCAACACTGTGACCCTGACGGAAACCTGATTGACGAGGGTGGAGGAAGTTAGTGGAATCAAGGTGATGCGATAATTGAGCAAAGACGAATTTCTCTAAAAGCTTTGAAAGGAAAGGAAGGTTGGAGACGGGACGGTAGTGGGTGGGAACTAAGGGATCAAGTGAGGGGTTTTTAAGAAGGGGACGAATTAAAGCATGTTCCAGGAGTGAGGGAAGGACCCTGAAGAAAGACTGGAGTTGAATATAGTGAGGATGTAAGGAAGGAGACCCAGGGAAGATTCGAGGAGCCAAGAAGAGGGGATAGGATCAAGCGGGCAAGAAGTCTTTTTTGAGGAGGAGATAAGACGGTGCAGTTCGGGAGGGGAGATCAGTGAGAAAGACGCCCAGCAATGGGAAGTTTGAGAAATGGGTGGGGGGGAGGCAGTAGGCGGAGGAGAAAGAATTGGAGCAGGACAAAAAGGTAAAGAGGCTCGCAGGGAAGAGATCTTATTACTAAAGCAAGTAGCTAACATGGAAGGCGGTGGGGAAGGAAGGACCGGGGGAGCTGAGGCTGAGGAGTGAAGAGAGGTGAGAGACCGAAGAGTGGAATAGAGGTGCCGGGTCTGGTTTGGGGCATTGAGAATAGCATTAGAGAAGAAGGTGCGTTTGGCAAGATAGACAGATGAGCGGTAGTGGGAGTAGGTAGATTTAAAGGATGCGAGTGAGGTGGGAGAAGGATTTTTACGCCACAGGCGCTCCGCCCTGCGGAGCTGCGTGCGTTAAAAAAGCCGTAGGCCGCCATGATACCACGGATGCACGGGTCGGCTGTGGCGGGGTGGATGAGGACGTAGTGGGGCGATACGATCAAGTGTTGTTGAGAGAGCCGATGACCAGAGGGCAGCTTGAGAGTTGGGAGAGAGAAGGGAGAAGTCAGGAGGGAAAAGTTCAGCTGCTGTGGGGAATTGGTGGATGGTTAAAGATGAAAGGGCTCGGGAAAGTCGCGGAGGAGGGGGGGTAGAGGGAGGAGGGGGGGTAGAGAGAAGTGAGGCAGTGGAGGAGGAGGGAGAAGAGAAAGAGGGGGACCCCTGCGAGTAGGAGCAGGAGACAGAGAGACAGACATGGTCTGTCCAAGGCAGAATCATTGAAGAAAGATTGAAAAGAGGAAGAGAGGAAGAAGAGGACGTCAGAAAAAGATCAAGAGTGTGTCCGGCCTGATGTGTGGGAAAAGTTACGTGCTGCACGAGAGATAAATCCTGTAAGAAAGAAATAAAGGAAAGATCTCTAGGTGAAGAAGGGGAGTCCAGATGCAAATTAAAATCCCCGGCAATGAGTAGATGAGGGAAAGTAAGAGAAAGATCAGTAATTGTCAAAAGAAGGGAATCCCAAAGTTCAGAGCGAAGGGTAGGGGGGGAATAAACGAGAAGGATGTGCATAGGGGGGAGAGTGTGTAAGTGGAGCAGAAGGGCTTCCGGGTAATGGAGCGAAGGAGGAGAAAGCTGAGTGAAGGAAAGAGTGGACCGAAGCAAAGCAGCCACACACCACCACCAGGTCTACCTCTGCGTGAGACGGAAACTGCAGAGAAACCGGGGGGGAGGCAGCGGGCGAGGAGAGCGTCCTCCCCGTCTCTAAGCCATGTCTCGGTTAAAAGAAGGAGGTCAAAAGATGAACTAAGAGCAAGATCTTGAATAAGGAGGGTTTTGTTGCGCAGAGACCGACAGTTAACTAAACCAAGAGAAAGGGGGAACATGGAAGAAGAGGATGGTGAGGAAGACAGGAAAGGAGTGGGGAGTCTTAGACAAGGCCGAAGGTTAGAGAGACATCGGAAACGTGTTTGAGCCAGCTTGTCAGGGCGTCTGCCCCAAAACACAGGAATAGCATCCATGAAATGGGGGGAGAGGGGAGGGATAGGAATAAAAGGATAGGGCAATGAGACTGCCAGAAATGAATGGGAGAGGAGTCTAGGAAATATACCGGACAAAGTAGCCGAAGGGACTTCTGCAAACAATGTGGGAATGCCAAGACAAACTAGCAGCAGAACCGGAAGAAGAGCAGCATAAGTGCGACCGTCGGAGCGACCCCAAGGAGCGCACCTAAGGAGCACGTCGTGCTCCTTAGGTGCGCTCCTTCGGCGCGCGCCCAAGTCACGCGCCGCGGCGACAAACGCCGCAGGCGCTTGTCTTTCAAAGCAGGAAGGCAGTGTACCTCTCAGGACGCGGCCGCGCTACTTCCGGAAAGGGCGGGCTCAGACTTGACAGGAGGTGGGTGATGGCCCAGTGCGAAGGGCAGACACTGGGGAAACACAGCACACAAGAAAATAACGGAATATCAGCACAGCAAGAGACAAATTAGGCAAAAACAAAGGACAGCACAGGTAAGCCGCAGGCGCTTGTCTTTTAAAGCAGGAAGGCAGTGTACCTCTCAGGACGCGGCCGCGGGAACGCGGCCGCGCTACTTCCGGAAAGGGCGGGCTCAGACTTGACAGGAGGTGAGTGATGGCCCAATGCGAAGGGCAGACACTCTCAGGACGCGGCTCGAAACATGCATGTCGCTGTCTGGAGTTTTGCTGCCCGTTTGGTTTTTATCAGATAAGTGATTTTCACTACTGAGTTTGTTTGGGTTTTGATAAAATAAATAAAAGGCCTCTGCTGACACTGAGTGGGGGGTTCCTCCTCTCCCCAGCTCTTGTCCGCGGATCCCGACATTAAAAAATTTGTACATTCCCTCATGATTTTTTGGTTTTTGTTAGATCACTGAGGTTTAATATGCTGATTTTCTGGCTTTTTCTGTTTTGACTTTTTGATATTGGTTGTGATTTTGAGTCAACACATTTTTTGAAGGTATGGTTTTTCTCATGGCCACATCTATGGCTCATCTTCATTCTATATCCATCGATCAGATCTGTCGAGCAGCCACCTGGGCCTCGGTTCATACCTTCACAGCCCATTACTGCTTGGACAAGGACTCCCGCCGGGATGCCTTGTTTGGTCAGGCTGTCCTCAGACACCTGTTCCATTCTTAAACAACTCCTGCCCACCTTCCCTGAATGGATGCCTGAGATCCATAGGAAGATGAGGAACCCTTGGAGGGGGATCTCCCTGGCATCTTAGCTAGGGAGTCCCCATATGTGAGGAGGACTCATTCCTGCTTGTTCCTGGAGATAGCACAGTTACTTACCTGTAATAGGTGATCTCTGGGAACAGCAGGAATTAGTCCTCACAACCCACCCACTTCCCCTGGGAGTTGTATCTCTCTCTCTTTCCTTTCCTCTCTCTATTGTCTCAGCTTTAAACTCGAACTGAGGAGAGTTGGTCAGGAAGGCGGGAAGGCAGCGCGCATGCGCTGTGGGAGGCCCCAAAAGCTTTCCTTTCTGGGAAGCTGGGGAGCTTTCCCGCGCAGGCTCCGTCGGTTCCGACGTACCCATATGTGAGGACTAATTCCTGCTGTTCCCAGAGATCACCTGTTACAGGTAAGTAACTGTGCTTTCCCTCCCTATGGCAGGGCACCAGCCATTTCTTCTCTACAGGATCAGGTAACCCACAAACAGTCTGTTAAGACTAGCCAATCCTTGAGTGGTAAGTCTCATGCTAAGCATGCTGACGGCCCCGGCCTTGCCCTCAAGATCCCATTGGCATTAAAACCCCGGCGGGAGTCTTCGGGCTCCAAAGCATTTCAGGGGTTTCAGGTTGTTCCTGGGGCTCACCCCTCACAGAACATACCTGAGCCATGCTTGGTGGTGGCATCCGCTTCAAGTGGTACCGATACCCCGGCATCGGCACCAGTGTTGAGTGATCCGCCCTTCACCAGGGATCGTCATCTGGCATTCTCGGTACCTTCGGGACCGACCGATACGTCCCAGATTGACTTTCTAGTATCGGCAGTACCGCCGATACCACCACTGACGTCGGTACCCTCTAGGAATGCATCGATAGACTCGCTTCCTTCGATGCCGAGTCTAGAATCTATTTCTACTCTAGAGGACTGGGTACCGACACGTCTCGGAACCGATGTGTACCGATTCTGCATGCACGGTACCGAGGATTATCACCAAGGGTTTTTAGTTACCTCGGTACCGTTTGAGCAGCCTCCGATAACTGCTTCGGTGTCGGTTTCGCCTTCGATTCCGGCACAACTACCGGTATTGGTATCGATGCCGGTACCTGCAGTATCATCGGAACCAGCTCCTTCCATGCTTTTTTCACCTGGATCGCTCCTCTCTATACCTAGTTTGGAGTCGATACCTGGCATGGATGATGCACTACTGACTGTCTCAACTCATAACTGCCAGTTTCAGTGTCCATCCATTACAAGTCCTGTTCTGCACCTGACAGGTATATCCTCTGGTGCCCAGGCTACCTTTTCAGATTTAAAAACAAAATATACCAATCCCGGTAAACAAAACCTCAAAATTCATGTACCGAGAAAACCAAACCACAAAGTGAAGCAATCAAACTTATTTTTTGTCGGAGCAGCTACCACAGAGAGGGGAAAGGGACTACCCCAAACCGCTGTAGCCAGTCCATTTTAATCAAATATTAGCTTAAAATAACTTATGAGAAGTGTTTAAAAATTACACTTATCTGGATGAAGTGGTGATATCCAACACCAAAATCATTCATGGAAGGACAGGCCAAGAAAGACTAGTCCGACAGCCTCAGGAACGACGTGTCACGTTTCGGGGTCAAAGACAGAGCCCCTGCATCAGGTCCCAGCCTTGTCTAGCCAGAATAGCCTTGAAGAGCGTCTTCAAACAAACGGTTTTTATCATGAAGAAGGTTCGCAATGCCCGGTTGAGAGCCAGCCCACAACAGCAAAAGCCAATCAGAGCAAAGGGGAGGGAGGAGCACCACTCAGCACCGCCCCCCAGCTGATCAAAGTTTGTCAATCCATCAAATGTCCAATGCTGAAAACAGCCATTAAAAATCAGAGGATAGTGTGCCAGTCTATTTGTTGATTCAATCCCAATGGGGTCACAGTTCTTAAACGATGAATCCAGCGCTGTTCCAATAGTTGTAAAGCTTGAAGCCGATTCCCCCCTCTTGGGTTAAGTGGAACAAAGTCCAAGATACGCCAATGAAGATCAATAAAGCTGTGAGAAGCTGTCATGCAGTGATCAACCAATGGAGCAGACAAATTGCGTGTCCGTAAACGGGATGCATGTTCACCAAGTCGCAATTTGAAAGATCTTGAAGTACGCCCCACATAATAAAGACCACATGGACAGACTATCAAGTATACAACAAAGGATGACAGTCAGTTCTCCATCGGGCAGTGTACAATCTACCAGTATGTTGATCTGTCCACGACAAACCAACCAATGTATTGGAACAATAGGTACATGAATCACAAGAAAAGTGACCTGCCGAAACATGAAAACGTGGTGGACGATCTTCAAAAGGGACAGTATGCACAATAAAATCCCGCAGGTTTGTACCACGAGTATAGGCTATTCGTAAACTCCTACGAAAGCAGGGGTAGACTGCCAATACAGGCCAGAATTTATGTAGAATATCAACAACATCCCTTGAGCCACATTGGTAAGGAAGAATTAACCCGCGAGGGGGGAATTTAACCCGCGAGGGGAGAATCGGCTTCAAGCTTTACAACTATTGGAACAGCGCTGGATTCATCGTTTAAGAACTGTGATCCCATTGGGATTGAATCAACAAATAGACTGGCACACTATCCTCTGATTTTTTTTAATGGCTGTTTTCAGCATTGGACATTTGATGGATTGACAAACTTTGATCAGCTGGGGGGGCGGCGCTGAGTGGTGCTCCTCCCTCCCCTTTGCTCTGATTGGCTTTTGCTGTTGTGGGCTGGCTCTCATCCGGGCATTGCGCACCACCTTCATGATAAAAAACATTTGTTTGAAGACGCTCTTCAAGGCTATTCTGGCTAGACAAGGCTGGGACCTGATGCAGGGGCTCTGTCTTTGACCCCGAAACGTGATACGTCGTTCCTGAGGCTGTCGGACTAGTCTTTCTTGGCCTGTTCTTCCATGAATAATTTTGGTGTTGGATATCACCACTTCATCCAGATAAGTGTAATTTTTAAACACTTCTCATAAGTTATTTTAAGCTAATATTTGATTAAAATGGACTGGCTACAGCGGTTTGGGGTAGTCCCTTTTCCCCTCTCTGTGGTAGCTGCTCCGACAAAAAATAAGTTTGATTGTTTCACTTTGTGGTTTGGTTTTCTCGGTACATGAATTTTGTACCTTTTCAGATTTAGCCTGTCCAGAGATGGTTCCCATCGGAGATCCTTCTTTTCAGAAATTTCTCCTTGACATCGCAACCTTCCTTAATATTCCTATCCCTGGCTTTGAGTCTTCTCAGGGTTTTTCTGCAGGAAAGGAAAATATAATGCTTCCTTTACATCACTCTTTGCAGAATCTTCTTTTGAGGGTATGGGAAAAACCTTTAAGGGTTTCTTCACCTCCTACAGCAACTGATCTTCTGTATCAGGTGCCCCCCTGTCCAGGATTTCAAAAGCCTTAACTTCCCCATCATTCCATTGTAGTGGAATCAGCAATGAGGAAGGTAAAAAGCAAGAAAAAACATTCTTCTTTCCCGCCAGGGCGTGCATCTAGAACACTGGATGCCTTTGGACGTCAAACCTTCCAAACATCTATGCTGACAACAAGGATTCTCTCATATATTTTCTATGAGTCTATCCCTCCAGGAGATCACAAAGAAATTATCTCTTTTGACTCCTTTTCTATCAGCCCAAGGCTGCAGACTATTCCTTACTTCTTAGTCATAGCCAAAATATCTCTTGGTTTCTTTCTCGTGCTTCCCTAGACTCTTTTGAGTCTGTTAGCAGGACTTCTGCTATAGCCATAGGAGCACGTCGTAAAGCCTGGCTCCAAGCATCAGACTTGAGTAGATGGGCACAACAAAGACTGAGTAATACTCCTTGTACTGGAGAAAATCTCTTCCATAAGGAGTCTTTACGTCAGGTTGCTCATTGCTCCACTGACTTTCCTGTTTCTGAGGGCCATCCTAAGCCCTCTCCTTCCTCAGCAGGTAGGAAATTCCCTACCAAACCTTCTTTCCCCAAAAGAAAGAGGTTTTCCTCGTCTCCTGCCCATCCTTCAGATGTTCCCAAGCAGGGGAAGTCTCGCCCTGGTCTGAAGAATCCAAACTCTAGCCAGGCTGAATAAACACAGTAACCATAGGTTTCTGATTAATCTTTTTATAACTACAGTTAATTTGTTTTCAGCAGAAGTTTTTCACTGTTTTTTCCATTCAAAACTCTGCTCAGGGATTCCTATTCTCAGGAAATCCATTTACTCTTCAGTATGCTGAACTGTTAAGATTTTCATGTCTATAAGTTACAGGGTTTTCCACCTCTTCCTGACTAGAAGAGAGGTTTAACAACTATCACATGATAGTTTCTCTGTACTAGCATGAATTTTTTCCTTCCAGGGACTTACCATGTGGTAAGTCCTTCTTCAGCTTCTATCTCTACCCTCTTCGCCAGGGTTTCCCCTGTAAGAGTGGTACCATACCATTGAAAGACTTTTCTTGTCTTTCTTTTCACTGTAGAGTTTCTTCTCCTGAGTAAATTCCCTTCTTTATCTGGGCAGCTCTGCAGACAGAGACAGCTTGCTCTCTTTGTTCAGTCTGTTCTCTCTGTTTGACACAGACCGACTCTCTCTGTTGTCCTATTCAGTAGCTGCCCATGCAGGAGTTCCAGTAATTGACTACTGGTATTTTTCTACAAGTCCCAGTCTTGTCTTCCACCACTCCTGTCTGGCCGTAGTAGTGATTCCAAGACAGTTTTCTACATCTTTCTTGGATAATCTTTTCACTACAGGCTTCTTACACTATCTTCTACCCTTTCAATCTCCAATCTCTGGGTTTGGCAACGTAGTGTACGTGGCTGTCAGTTTTCTCCATCAGCCAGTTCTACATCCCAGTTCTCCTGCATAATGCTCTCTGCAATCCTACTGAGAAGCTTTCCACTATGGGCCCTTGCTAGAGAGCATAGAGTTTCTCTAATGACTATCCATCATGGTTGAAAAAGGCTTCCTCAGTCATCCCCTATGACTGTGAGGGTTCTTCACACCCTACTATCTTCTTTTAAAAAAAAAATAGGAGGGTAAAGGACATAAGCCTTCTCCACGTGAAAGTCTAAGAGTTATCCCATTCCTATAGGGAATATACTCTATTTTTTTTTTTTTTTTTTTTTTTTTTTTCTTGCAGCTTGTCCTCATGGCATCCTAATACTTCAAGGACAGTACATATTAATCTGGAAAACGCCTGATACCTCCTTTGTCCCTCACGTAGGTCAACCTGGTATCTCATTCTATGCGTTTCTGTCCTTTTACCATGCTGGAGTTCCACAGGACTCCGGACTTGCTGTTTACAGACTGATATTATCCTCTGTTTTTTCACGTAACCATCCTGGTTATTCACTGGATAGCATTCCTTTACCATCTTCTCTGGGGGAATAGATTCTCTATATCTTCTCAAGTAGCTTTCACCTCCTTGTTCTTAGATGAATCTTTTCCCTTCACATCTCCATGTGAATGTCCTGATATGCATAGCTCTGTCTGCTTACTGCAGGCATCTATCTTTAGACCTATATATACAGGTATATCGATCGATCGATCTAGATATAGCTGACACTTAGCTGACAGACAGATACATCTACAGATACAGATAGATCTAAAGGGCATAGCATATGCACACTTAGCTGACAGACAGATACATCTACAGATACGTATATATATATATATATATATATAGATGTATCTGTCAGCTAAGTGTGCATATGCTATGCCCTTTAGATCTCATTATAGATATCTATATACCGGTGTGTGTGTGTGTGTGTACGTATGTATGTATGTGTGTGTGTGTGTGTGTATGTATGTATATGCTCATAAAGGTTTTTACCTTCCTGTATGTTTCTGACAGTGGGCATGCACAACTTCATACTGTTCCACAGTATGTGCGGATATTATGCACACAACCACTGCTGTGGTACTGACAGCCCTACCGTATCCTAGGTATCTCCAGGAACAAGCAGGAATAAGTCCTCACATATGGGTACGTCGGTACCGACGGAGCCTGAGCGGGAAAGCTCCCCAGCTTCCAAGAAGGAAAGCTTTTGGGGCCTCCCACTGCACATGCGCGCTGCCTTCCCGCCTTCCTAACCAACTCTCCTCAGTTCTTCTTTTTCCGCGGAGCCAGCAGGTCATGTTCCTGTCACCGCTGAAGAAGTTATTTTAATTTATGTCTTTGGTCGCGTGTCTGCCTTCCCCGATTCCAGACCGGTACCGCCGGTCTTTTTTCCTTTATTTCTTAAAAAAAAAAAAAAAAAAATCTTCTTTTTTTCCCTCACTTGGCGTGTTAGTTCTGTGAGGCCTTTAGGCCTTCACTAATTCTCCCTCATGGAGAAACAAGCCTCGGGTTTAAAAAATGCACCAAGTGCAGCGGTACTATTTCAGTCACAGACACCCATGAATGGTGTCTTAAATGTTTGGGGCCTGACCATTCCATTCCGGATTGCCCATCCTGTTCTTTGATGTCTAAACGTGGCTTACAGAACCGGGCAGCCAAGTTTCACATGCTGTTTTCTACAGATACTCCAGCATCGACATCTTCCAGGTCTTCCTCTCCTGATGGATCTCAGGTAACCAAACATTCCTCTGGCAGGTCCTCAAAGGGCAAATCTCCCTCTAAGTATCGAGATACCCCTGGGCTTGACCCTGAGGACCCTGCCCCAGCCAAACAACCCCGGCGGGAAGCTCCGGCTTCCAAAGCTCCTCCTATGGGGTTACAGGTTGACATCGATGGCACGGCCTCGACCGATCACCTGTTAGACTGTTCTGGGGTACCGGCTCAATCATCCGGTACCGACATCCAGACAGTCGTGGCGTCCATGGATCATACAGTTCAATCCATGCAGCAGGCCATTTTGGCTTTTATTAAGGCTGCAACGCCCTCGGTACCGCACCCTGCGGTACCGACTCTGGTTCCCGTACCACAACCGATACCGGTACCCATGCCATCCACATCGACCAGGATACCGATTCTGGTTCCCGGTTCCGGGGTTTTTCCCGATACCGATCCGGTTCCGGGTACCCCCGATGTCGATACCGGTCAATACGCTTATCGATCCCTGGAAGCAAACAGACGATACTTTGAGTCTTCTGATGATTCTGATTCATCAGATGACTCTGCTGAAGTATCCCTTACTCTACCTGAGGAGCCCTCTTCTCCAAAGAGGAGAATGTCTCCTCCAGAGGATTTATCCTTTCAAGACTTCATCATTGAAGTAGCTAAAGGTCTTTCTATTTCTGTATCCTTTGAAAAAGAACCTAGAGCAAAAAAGTTAGACATTTTAGGATACTCTAAGGTTCCCAAAGAGGCAGTCACCTTGCCCATCCATGAAATTCTTCAAGAACACATGATGGACTTATGGGAGACTCCTCTCACCCTATCTCCACATTCTCGTTGCCTGGATACCATGTATCGTGTCCCCCCTTCTCCTGGGTTTCAAAAAACTCAGCTCCCACACCACTCCATTCTGGTGCAGTCAGCTATGAAAAGGATCAAGAGTACTAAAAGACACTCTTCTACTCCCCCAGGAAGAGAATGTAGGACTCTGGATGCTTTTGGAAGAAAAATCTTCCAAACAAGTATGCTTATTGGCAGAATCAACTCATACAGCCTCTATATGGGCATGTTTCTGAAGGAAATTGCATTAAAAATACGCCATTTTCTCCCCTTTATCCCAGAGGATAGAAAGGAGGAGTTCCTTCTTTTGCTGAAGCATACCCAAGATATTTCAAAGTTCTCCAACAGAGCAGCCTTTGACTCCTTTGAGGGTGCTAGCAGAGCCTCAGGTATTGCCATAGCGGCTCGCAGAATTGCTTGGCTCCAGGCCTCTAACCTAGAACCCTGGGTCCAGGATGGGTTGGGAAATTTGCCCTGTACAGGTGAGAATCTGTTTGGTAAGGAGTGGCAAATCAAAGCCACTCAAATGGATGCAGAAAATGCTGCTTTAGATAGACTTTCTAAGTCTACCTCTACCCCTGTCAAGAAGAAATCTTTCAAAAAGCCTTTCTACAAGAAGGCCAGATTTGCCACAAATACTGGCCAACAATCTTCTGCAGCTCGCTTTGCTCCTAAGCGTCAGCAGCCTAAACAGGCCAGGGCAAAACCTGCAGGGGCTGCTACAGCCCAACAGTCCCAACCCCCTCAGGGTTTTTGACTTAAAACTAGAGAACTTAACCTTTCTGGCTCTAAAACATCCAGAACCTCTCACCATTCCAGGAAGGTTAACTCATTTTGCTCCCAGATGGGAGCAAATCACATCAGAGCAATGGACCCTCTCTATCATCAGAGAGGGCTACAAACTACATTTCTCCAACCTTCCTCCCCATACCATGGTGAGAAGTTTCAATTCTCCCCCATCTCTCCTAGACCTGTTGGGTCAGGAGGTGACCACTCTTCTCGCCCAAAAGGCAATAGAAGAGGTTCCTCTTCCTCAACAAGGGTCAGGTTTTTACTCCCCTTATTTTCTCATTCCCAAGAAAACAGGGGGGTACAGACCCATTCTGGATCTCAGAGAATTGAACAAAGTTCTATACAAGGAGAAATTTAAGATGCTTTCTCTAGGTACTCTCCTTCCATACCTACAGAGTCAGGATTGGCTTTGTTCTCTAGATCTCAAGGATGCGTACACACATATACTCATCCATCCATCCCACAGAAAATTCCTACGGTTTCTGTTCCAGGGAAAACATTTCCAGTACAGAGTACTTCCCTTCGGTCTAGCCTCTGCTCCAAGGTTATTTACCAAATGCATGGCAATAGTAGCTGCATTTCTACGCGCCCTGGGAATTTTTGTCTTCCCATACCTGGACGACTGGCTCATCCGAGCTCCGTCTCAGTCCGAGGCTCAGACTTCCCTGGATTGCACCAGGCGAATTCTACAGTATCTGGGACTTGTGATCAATCTGCCAAAGTCCCAACTCACCCCTACTCAATCCCTAGAATTCATAGGGCCTGGTTGGATACCACCACCGCAAGGGCCTATCTACCTCAGGCCCGTTGCCAACATCTAGTGCACTTAGCCTCTCAGACTAAGTCCAGAAGCCACTTGACTGCCAGAGAGATGCTACTATCGGGCCACATGGCCTCCACAGTGCATGTGGTGCCTTATGCTCGCCTACATATGAGAGCAGCTCAATGGACTTTATCAACCCAGTGGACTCAAGCATCAGGAGCTCTCTCAGACCAAATAGCAAACTCCAATCGTCTCTTTTGGTCTCTCCAATGGTGGATATCCATTCAAAATCTGTTGTTGGGGGCCCCCTTTCAACCATTGTTGCCCCAAGCAACCCTCACAACAGATGCCTCCCAAACAGGTTGGGGGGCTCATCTCCAAGATCTCTCCACTCAGGGCACTTGGTCTCCACAGAAGACCACCCTTCATATCAACCACTTGGAACTTCAAGCAATCTTTCTAGCTCTCAAAGTTTTTCATACCCTCCTCAGCAACATGACAGTCCTTATTCACACGGACAATCAAGTAGCCATGTTTTACATAAACAAACAAGGAGGGACTGGCTCTCTGTCGCTTTGCAATGAAGCTCTAAGATTATGGGCCTTCGCCAGAGAGCATCAAATCCATCTACTGGCAGTATATCTTCCAGGAATCCAAAACTCTTGGGCAGAAAGACTCAGTCGAGTTCTGCTTCCACACAAATGGTCCCTGCACATGGATCAGGTACTCAGAATCTTCCAGAAAGGGGGAACCCCGGACATAGACCTCTTTGCAAGTCCGTGGAATGCCAAACTTCCCCGGTTCTGTTCCAGAATTCCGTGTCAGGGAGTTCAGACCAAGGATGCCTTCCTCCTGCATTGGGGTCAGGGTTTCCTGTATGCCTTTCCACCCATTCCTTTGATTCCCAAGACTCTGTTCAAACTTCAAAGGGATCAAGGGTCCATGATCCTCATAGCTCCACGCTGGCCACGCCAAGTGTGGTACCCTCTACTTCTGCATCTCTCCCAAGCCCCCTCCCTGGACTTGGGAGCGGCTCCAGACCTTCTGTCTCAGGAGGAGGGGACTTTGTGGCACCCAAACCCCAAGTCCCTTCACCTCAGAGCTTGGTTACTGAAGGCCCAGACCTTCAACACTTCAATCTTTCGCAGCAAGTGAAGGATATCCTACATGCCTCTAGGAAACCTTCCACTAGGCGTTCTTACGCTTTTAAATGGAAAAGATTTTCCATTTGGTGTGCTCAAAAGGGTCTTAACCCTCTGGCACTCCCATTGAATTCTCTTTTGGAATATCTCCTGCATCTCTCCAATGCAGGACTCAAAACGAATTCAGTAAGAGTCCATTTGAGTGCTATTGCGGCATCACTTAAGCCCATCAATGGACAACCTGTTTCCTCTCATCCTCTTATTGCAAGATTCATGAGAGGCCTAACTTTAACTAAACCTCCCATTCAACCTCCTCCGGTGGCATGGGACTTAAACTTGGTTCTTGGTCAGCTTATGAAGCCACCTTTTGAACCCTTAGCCACTACCTCCTTGAAGTTTCTTTCCTGGAAGGCAATTTTCCTCATTGCAGTCACTTCAGCTCACCGCATCAGTGAACTGCAGGCCTTAGTGGCTAATACACCTTATACAAGGTTCCATCATGATAAGGTAGTCCTTAGGACAAATCCTCACTTTATGCCTAAAGTGGTCTCACCTTTTCATCTTAATCAAGAGGTATATTTACCTGTCTTTTTTCCAGCTCCTCATGCATCCAGTGCAGAGAGGAACCTTCATACTCTAGACTGTAAAAGAGCTCTTGCCTTTTACCTCCACAGGACACAGCAACATCGAAAGTCTTCTCAGCTTTTTGTTGCTTTTGATCCTTCTCATTTAGGACTTCCAGTCTCCAAAAGAACACTCTCCAATTGGATTGCTTAGTGTATCTCTTTTGCTTACCAGAGTAAGAACCTTTCTCTGGAGGGCCATGTCACCGCTCACAAAGTGAGGGCCATGGCCACCTCTATGGCTCATTTAAACTCTGTGTCCATTGACCAGATCTGTCGAGCAGCCACCTGGGCCTCGGTTCATACCTTTACAGCCCATTATTGTTTGGACAAGGACTTCCGCCGGGATGCCTTGTTTGGTCAGGCTGTCCTCAGACACCTGTTCCATTCTTGAACAACTCCAGCCCACCTTCCCTGAATGGATGCCTGAGATCCATAAGAAGATGAAGAACCTTTCAGGGTCTCATACCCTTCAGGGGATCTCCCGGGCATCTTAGCTAGGGAGTCCCCATATGTGAGGACTTATTCCTGCTTGTTCCTGGAGATAGCACAGTTACTTACCTGTAACAAGTGATCTCTGGGAACAGCAGGAATTAGTCCTCACAACCCGCCCACCTCCCCTAGGAGTTGTATCTCTCTCTCTCTCTCTCTTCCTTTCCTCTCTCTATTGTCTCAGCTATAAACTCGAACTGAGGAGAGTTGGTCAGGAAGGCGGGAAGGCAGCGCGCATGCGCAGTGGGAGGCCCCAAAAGCTTTCCTTCTGGGAAGCTGGGGGGCTTTCCCGCTCAGGCTCCGTCGGTACCGACGTACCCATATGTGAGGACTAATTCCTGCTCTTCCCAGAGATCACCTGTTACAGGTAAGTAACTGTGCTTTACGTATCCCTGAAGCTCCATGCCCCAATGTCTTCCTACCTCTCACCAGTTAGGAAACACATGGTGGATCTTCAGTGGATTTCAGATTCAATTCCTCAAACATCTGTCCTTTCTTGGGAGTATGGGGTTCTTCTCATACCCTTTCCTCCCTCAAGGACTAGGTCTGTTTGTCCACATCGGTCAGTCTTCCTCTTTTGCTCCTACCTCTGAATACTTCTGTAGCCAAAAGAGTTTTCAGCTTTCCATGAAGCTTCCCACAGAAGACCTGCCGTGTTTGTGCTACCCCAATTGAATCCTGAGGTCACCTCTCACTTCCAGATGATGACCTCCACCTTCACTCCTTTGAGGTCACCTTGAACATTATTCTACTGGATCCCCAGTAGACTCCATCAGCCTCTCTACTTCCTGCAATCCAGTAGGTGAGCGTCATATGGTGATTGTTCATTTCAATATTATGGTGATTGTTCATTTCAATATATCTTTTGATAATGATCATACATACAAGGACTCCTTGTGGGTAGTCCTTTCTTAGGTTAGCTGTTTTTTCTGCAGCTCCTCTTTTCAACTCCTGCCCTCCATCCTCAGGATGCCTGGCCTTATGGGGTGTAGCATGTTTTCAATCTTCAACATGTTAGGGCTCCAGGCATCTTAGCTTGGGAGTCACCATATGTGAAGACTCATTCCTGCTTGTTCCTGGAGATAGCACAGTTACTTACCTGTAACAGGTGATCTCTGGGAACAGCAGGAATAAGTCTTCACAACCCGCCCACCTCCCCTAGGAGTTGTATTTCTATATCTATCTTTCCTTTCCTCTTTCTCTCTCTTTGTCTCAGCTATGAAACTCAACTAAGGAGAGACAGTTGGAAAGGCAGGAAGGCAGCACGCAGGCGCTGAGGATGCTCCCAAAAGCTTTCTGATTGGATGCTGGGGAGCGTTCCCATGCAGGCTCCGTCGGTACCGACGTACCCATATGTGAAGACTTATTCCTGTTCCCAGAGATCACCTGTTACAGGTAAGTAACTGTGCTTTCTCGGTGTTGGGGAGGAGAACAGAGGAGCCCGCCAGAGCCCTCCACTTGGATAAAGTCTCCAGAGGATAAAGGAGCATAGCCTGTGCTGCTGGTTTTTGTGACCATAGCCAGTTCTTCAGGCCCAGAGAACAGAACCCGGTGGTACCAGGTCCCTCCCCCTTCTCCACCAGCTGCTCCCTCTGGCGGGCTCCTCTGTCCTCCTCCCCAACACTTGGGAGGAGACTGGGAGTAAAGCAGCAGCATCTACAGACAAAAGGAGGAAAGCGCTCAACCAACTGCCATGTCACCAGCGAATGCAGGGGAGCAGCACCGAGTAAGTCCAGGTTCTGCTTCAGTGAGGATTGTTCATGCTTGGGGGGGAGTCTCCGCAGAACCCATGCAACGCATCTGGTGTGTTGTGTGCAGCAGCCATAGGGCACAGCTCTTGGAGGTTGGGCTATGCTGTGGATGACCTCGGGGGATGTCCCAGGGGGCCATAAAGGAGGGGAGCTGAGAGCAGTCTAGGGCTCCCAGGGCAGTGGTGGGACCGTGGTTTTGGCAGGATCCGCTGCCATTTTGAATTCCTTGGGGCAGTATACAGAGCCCTTCTTTTTGCAGTCTGTGGCTGATTTTTTTGCCGGGAACAACATCTGTGAATGGGGGGGGGGTACTCTGGGGAGCCTAAGGGCTTCCCTTTATCCTCTGAATTTGTCCATCTACTCCACCAGGCCTTTTTATTGCAGCGAGGCCTGGGGGAGAGCTGCTCCATTTCCCCCAAGCACCCTTTGGACAAGGGCTTGGGGGCCTCACCCCCCTCACTCAATTAGTACAGCAATTCGGAATCTCAGCGTTCTACTATGCTGATGACATTCTTCTCCTTCACCTCTGTGCCCCGATCTCACCCCTCTTAACTCCTGCCTCGCCGCTGTCACTGATTGGATGACCCACAATTGCCTTCACCTTAATCTCGCGAAAACTACTGCAATCTGGTTTCCCCATGGTCACGCCTCCCCTTCTTTAGCCCCCTCTTTTTCGGGTACCCCTATATCTCTGGTCTCCACATTTCGCTACCTTGGTGTGCTTTTCGACTCTGATCTCTCCTTTCGCGCTCATGTTTCTCACGTTACCAAGACTTCTTTCTTCTTTCTTCGTCAGATTCGCTCGATTCGCCCTTTCCTTTCCCCCTCTGCTCTCACAACCCTACTTCTCTCACTGGTCATGTCTCGTGTCGATTTTTCCAACTCGGTACTCGCCGGCCTGCCCTCAACTCAACTAACCCATCTGCAAAGGATCCAGAACACTGCTGCCCAGCTTCTCACCTGTTCCTCCCCTAGAGGTCACATTACCCCCCTCCTTCTACGTCTCCACTGGTTACCCGTGTCTTTCCGCATTCAGTTTAAATTACTCACCCTAGTTCGTAAAGCATTCCACATCTCCACCCCTCAATACCTCGCAGACCTCATTCACTTCCATACCCCCAGACATGCCCCTCGTTCCTTTCATCTCAACCGCCTCGCTCTCCCCTCTCCTTCTCTTGCCCATCTTCAGTCCACCCGTTCCTCAGCCTTCTTTTTCATAGGTCCTGCTCTGTGGAATTCCCTTCCCACTACTCTCCGCTTAGAACCTAATCATTCCACCTTCAAAGCCGAGCTAAAGATCCATCTCTTTTCCCTGGCCTTGAACCTGCCCGCCCCCCCCAACCTGACCTTCTCCTTGTCTCTCCTCTACTAGCCTACCTCCTTCTCTCCTATCAAGATATTGTAATTTCCTTTTCAACTTTCCGGCCCTGTGCCTTACTATGTGATACTTTTATGTATTGTAAACCGCTCTGACTATTCTTGAAGGGCGGTCAAGCAAATCTAATAAACATAAACACATACCGGGACAGGTCAGAGGAGAACATGGATACCAGCTCCACGGTGTCCTTGGAGTCACTATAATTCTCTTGAAAGGTACGGTGGACTCCCTGGAGGACCGGCTGTCTGAAGAGACAAAAGAGGAGCAGCATCTGGTGGGAGAGGATCCCACAGCAGTGCAGATCTTTCATCAGGATGAGCTCCCCTCCCTGATTGCTGAGTCCCTGGCAGTCGTGCACATTGCGGAATAGCTGGAACCCGAGCCCACAGAGTCTCAGAAGGGCTCGCTTATGGAGGGCATCTGTAGGCCCCTGCACTCCTTCCCTGTCCATAGGACTTTTGAAGGCTGTGATTGAGGAGGAGTGGAACTCCCTGGACACGGGACTGCGAGTGGGTCGGAACATGGCTCTACTGTATCTGATTTCCCCAGGAGGAGGAAAGGTTGCGCTTGAAATGGGTAGATGCGCTCATGACCACCATCCCAGTTGAAGGGGCTGTGGCCCTGAAGGACCTCGAGATAGGATGGAAGCTCTGCTTAAACTTTCAAAGTGTCGGTGCTGGCTCTTCATATGGCTGTTTGCGGACCCTACATGGCTCGGGCCTGTCTCTGATGATCTCATCAGATTCTGGAGGAGGTGGAGTGACTCCTGCTGCCTGGGTTTCAGCAGCTCGGTTGGAGTCTGGTTCGGCCTTCCTGGCAGACTTATTTTAGATTTTCGTGCAGCCTCTGCCAACAACATGGCAACTGGCTTGGCATGCAGGTTATTCTGACTGCTCAACTGGTCAGCAGACGTGGCCTCCAAGATGAGGCTTAGCAGGCTTCCCTTTGCAGGGAAATTGCTGTTTTGGTGATGACCTGGAGAAGCTGGTCAAGGATTTGGGGGACTCCAAATCCAAAGGATTTGGGCGACAAACCCAAGGGAGTTGAATGCGGGGCTGCGACTCGTGTCGTTTTCAGCCCTCCTGACAGGCATCTGTATTTGGCAAAACTTAGAGAAGCTAGCAAAGTAGTCAAGAAGGCAAAGATTCAAAAGGAGGAGGAAATAGCCAATGCAATAAAATGGGGGGATAAGACATTTTTCAGATATATTAGTGAGAAGAGGAAGGGCAAAAGTGGTATTGTCAGACTCAAGGGTGCAGGGGGGGAATATGTAGAAGCTGATAAGGATAAAGCGAAATTGCTTAACAAATATTTTTGTTCTGTGTTCACAGATGAAGAACCAGGAGCAGGACCTCAGAAAACACCCACAAATAAGAACAGAAGCGAGGGACATCTTGAACAATTTTCAGAAGACTGTGTTCGTGAGAAACTAGCTCAACTTAAAGTAGACAAAGCGATGGGACCGGATGGGATACACCCTAGAATACTGAGGGAACTTGGGGACGTTCTAGCAACTCCACTGACTGACCTTTTCAATGCCTCGTTGGAGTCTGGAGTGGTGCCAGAGGACTGGAGAGAGGCTCATGTGGTGCCTTTACACAAAAGCGGAAGTAAGGATGTGGTTGAAAACTACAGGCCGGTTAGTTTAACTTTGGTGGTGAGTAAATTATTGGAAACGCTGCTGAAAGAGAAAATAGTGAGGTTTCTGGAGTCCAGCGGATTACAGGATCCGAGGCAGCATGGATTCACCAGAGGCAGGTCTTGTCAGACAAATCTGATAGATTTCTTTGACTGGGTAAACAGGGAGTTGGACCGAGGGAGAGCTCTAGATGTGGTGTATTTAGATTTCAGTAAAGCCTTTGACACTGTTCCTCACAGACGACTTATAAACAAACTGAGCACCCTAGGGATGTACCCTAAAGTTACTGCTTGGGTTAGAAATTGGTTGGGTGGGAGGCGACAGAGTACAATTAAATGGAGCTCACTCTGAGGAGAAGGATGTTACCAGTGGTGTGCCCCAGGGATCTGTCCTTGGTCCGATTCTTTTTAACATCTTTGTTAGTGATATAGCGGAAGGGCTGTCGGGTAAGGTTTGCCTCTTTGCAGATGATACCAAAATCTGCAATAGAGTAGACACCCAGGAAGGTGTAGATAACATGAGGAGGGATCTAGTGCATTTGGACTGCAGCAATCCAAGGGAGCAATACAGTATAGGTGGTGAAGTACTTTTGTCCACTAAAGAAGAGCGGGACCTAGGCGTGGTTGTGTCTGATGATCTTAAAGTAGCTAAACAGGTAGAAAAGGCGACAGCAAAAGCTAGAAGGATGCTTGGGTGCATACGGAGAGGAATGGCTAGCAGAAAAAAGGAGGTGATAATGCCTCTGTATAAGTCTTTGGTGCGACCTCATTTGGAGTATGGTGTGCAATTCTAGAGACCGCACCTTCAAAAGGATGTGAACAGGATGGAGTCAGTGCAGAGGGTGGCTACTAAAATGATTAGTGGGCTTCATTATAAAGCATATGAGGACAGACTTAAGGATCTTAATATGTACACCTTAGAGGAAAGGCGGGATAGAGGTGATATGATTGAGATGTTTAAATACCTCCGTGGTATAAATGTTCAGGGAGAGAGCCTCTTTCAATTGAAAGCAAGTTCTGCTACAAGGGGACATGGGATGAGGGTGAAGGGAGATAGATTCAGGAGTGATATGCGGAAATATTTCTTTACGGAAAGAGTAATGGATCCATGGAATAGTCTCCCAGTGGAGGTGGTAGAAATGAGGACAGTAACTGAATTCAAAAAACCATGGGACCAACACAGAGGATCTCTAAAGGTAAAAAGTGGACTGTTGTAGTTGTTATGGAAGGACAGACTAGATAGGCCATGTGGTCTTTTTCTGTCATGTTTCTATGTTTCTCCTGGACGTTTAACCCACAGAGGTCCCAGTTCTTGCAGCAGGGTTCTTCCTTTAATGGAGGGAACACCTGGTGCCTCCAAGCCCCACCAATGAAGGTGCAGGGGCTGCAACTAGTGTCATTTTTGTCCCTCCTGGGTATTTAACCCACAGAGGTCCCAGTTCTTGCAGCAGGGTTCTTCCTTTCATGGAGGGAACCCCCAGTGCCTCCAAGCCCCATCAGTGAAGGTGCAGGGGCTGCTTGCAATGTTTCTTCCCTGGCTGGGCCCACCTCACATCAGACACCTGGGTGCTTGAGTTTGCCAGACCTTTTCTGGTTGCCTTCATGTTGTTGCTGTGCCGGGCCCCCATGAAGGCACAAGCGGTAGAGGAGAATGCTCGAGCACTTGCTGAGACTAGAGATGATCGTCCCGGTCCTTTGCGCAGACTGGGGCTTGGGCTGCAATTCCATCTATTTTGTGGTTCCCAAGAAAGGGGGGGGGGTGTCTAGGCACCCCATTCTTGATCTCAAAAGGGGTCAAAAGGGCCCTAAAGATACCGCTTTTTTGCATGGAGACCTTGTGCTCGTGATAATGGCAGTCCAGAAGGGAGAATTTCTGCCCTCTCTGGATTTGACAGAGTCCTATTTACATATCCCTAGCTGGCCTACTCACCAAAGATTCCTGTGGTTCATGGTGCCCAGGGGACACTTCCATTTCCTGGCCCTGCGCTTCTGTATCAGCACTGTGCCTCAAGTTTTTACCAAGATCATGGTGGTGGAAGCAGTGAATTTATGTAGTCAGAGGGTCCTCATTCATCCGTATTTGGACGATTGGCTGATATGGGCCTAGTCGTTTTGAGAGAATGTTGAAGTGATGGAGTGGGTGATTCATTGCCTCCAGGACTTGAGCTGGATAATCAACCTGACAAAGAGAGGGCTGGATCCATCTCAATCCTTGAAATATCTGGGAGCACTGTTAGACACCCTCGGTGGAATGGTTTTCCTTCTAAAGGACAGGATTGCAAAATTGCAAGTCCAGGTCTGGAAGTTACGGAGGGTTCCCTGCCCACGGGTGTAGGACTACCTCCAGGTGCTGGGCTGTATGGTAGCCATGTTGGATCTTGTGCCCTGGGCGAAGCTGCACATAAGGGCCCTGTAGGGGGACTTTCTCACACTGGGGTCTCCTCAGTGGCAGTCTATGAAAGTTTGCCCCTCTCTCCGGGAGCTGGAGAGAGCTTGCATTGGTGGCCAACTTCGGAAAAGCTTGCGTCCGGCATGCCCTTTGAATCCACGGATGCCAACCTGGCAGGCTGGGGCAGACATTGTCTCAGGTGGCTCAGGGTCAGTAGACTGTGGAAGAGAGCCAGTGGTCAATCAACAGTCTGGAGATACGAGTGGTGTGACTGCCATTGGTGGAGTTCTCTGGGAATAAGCAGAAAGTCGGTCCTCTCATATGGGTGCCGATGGTGCCGACGGAGCCCATGCAGAAGCAACTACCCAGCTTTCAAAGAAAACCTTTGGGAGATACACAATGCATGCGTGGTCCACATTCCTGCCCAAGGGTGCCATCTTGTCTTAGTCTCCTTTTTTCCACAGAGTCCACTGGACGTCTGCCCAGTTTCCCCAAAAGTGTCTTAATTTATCCTCCCTCTGGTACGCATACCAGTTCCTCTTCCTGCCCCTGAGCTAGCTCACCTCTGCGTCGCTCTTCTGGTTCATTTTCTTATTTTTTCCTCGAAGTATTCCTCGACCAGTGCTTCACACACTTTTGGTCGGTAGGCCTCGGACCCTCGCCCAGGTTGCAGGGTCCCTTTTTTTCCCATGGTCTCCAGCAGCTTCAAAAAAATGTGATCAGTGCAGTAAGATGTGTCTCATCGACCTACATGACTGCTGCCTCCGTTGCCTTGGGCTGGAGCATGATGACTTGGATTGTGAACTTTGCAAGACCATGTCCACAAAGGCCAAGAGCAGTCATCTGCAGCAGGAAAAGTTCTTCCATAAGTTTTACCCTGCACTGGAGTCCCCGGCGACACCACATTCCAAGGCCCCCTCCGATACCTTGGTGTCCCACAGTGCCTGAGCCACCTCAGAGTCCTGTGACCGCAGGTCCTCGGAGAGGAAATCCCCAGAGGTGGAATGCAAGAAGAGCTCAAAAACCTCAAAGGCCGCCTCAGAAGACAGGTCTGCAAAAGCAGGTAAATTCCACACCATACCCCGTAGTCCCCAGCATGAGTCTGAGGATCAGAGCGGGAGCGACCTCATAAGCTGCCCCAGGAGTCAGCATGCAGCAACCACCCTCTGACCCCCGAGGCCATCCTGGTCAAGGACTCCACCCCCCTCGACGGAATAGACACCCAGGCGTGAAGACATCGGTGCCCATGTTGAAGGCTACAGAGTCAATTGGCATGGAGCCCAAGATGGCAGCCTTGGAGCACAGTACCTCTGCCCTCATGGCCCAGCAGTGGGTGCTGATCTTTAGTTCAACCGCCCCAATGACCAGACCATTGACATAGAGGGCTTCCCTGGATGTCAAGCTGATCCTCAAGCGCCATCTGCATCGGATGCGGTCCCGATCCCATTCCTTGGGACACTGGTCTGCTCCAGCGAGTGCAGGCAGCTCGGACTGCAGGCCTTCCAGGGGTCATGAGCCTTCGGGCTTGGGCCTCAACCATGGGACCTGCGGGGCCTCTGATTCTTTCTCTGATTTCGAGTCAGACTGGGAGACTGACAACGAGAAGTCCCCTCAGACCCATTTCTACTAGTGTCCTGATGCCGTAGTCTTCCTCTATTTCATGTAAGGCATGGCAAAGGTGCTCGCGTTAGAGACCAAGGTGGAGGAGGACCCTTCTGCGGCGGAACGAGATCCTCCAGTATGAGGTCACCTTCCCCCGAAGGAGGCCCTCCAGTGCCCTTCTCTCTGATCCTTGAATGCCTTCTCCTCCATATGTGGGTGATACCGGCATCGGTGCCCATAGTGCGCAGACAGCTTGACTCTATTTATCAAGTCTGCCGAAACCCGGGGTTCCAGAAAGCCCAGCTGCTTCACAACTCTTTGGTCATCGAGTTGGCCATGCTTTGACTCAAAAGCCAAAAGACTCATTCCTCGGTGCCCCCCTGTAGGGAGGCCCAGATCCTGGATGCCCTTGGCTGAAAATCCTTCCAGGGCTTGATGCTGGCGTGCCAAGTCAAGTCTTACCAGTTGTACATCGGTATGTACCTCAAGGAACTGGTGAGGGAGCTTACCAATTTCTCTGCAGACCTCGACGGAGAACCACTCCAGCAGTTCAAATCAGTGGCCTCGATAGTCCAAGAGTGCTCGAAGTTCCTGTCTCAAGCAGCATACAGTGAACATAAGAACATAAGATATGCCATACTGGGTCAGACCAAGGTCCATCAAGCCCAGTATTCTGTTTCCAACAGTGGCCAATCTAGGTCATATGTACCTAGCAGTTTCCCCAAGGGACACAGGTTCCACAATGCATGTATTGGTTCAAGAATTGATATCCTGGGTCCCTTCTTAATAATGGTTTATGGACCTTTCCTCCAGGAACTTGTCCAAATCTTTTTTCAATCCAGCTACACTAACAGCCTTTACTACATCCTCCGGTAACAAATTCCAGAGTTTGATTACACGTTGAGTGAAAAAATATTTTCTTTTATTAGTCTTAAATAGTTTACCCTGTAGCTTCATTGCATATCCCCTAGTCTTTCTATATTCAGATAAGGTAAACAATCGATCGACGTTTACCCGTTCCACTCCGTTCATTAATTTATAGACTTCTATCATATCTCCCCTCAGCTGTCTCTTTTCCAGGTTAAAGAGCCCTAACGTTTTTAGCCTTTCTTCATAGGAGTATCCTTCCATCCCCTTTACCATTTTGGTGGCTCTTCTCTGAACCTTTTCTAAAATCGCTATATCCTTTTTAAGATACGGCGACCAGAATTGCACACAATATTCAAGGTGCGGTCTCACCATGGAACGATATAGAGGCATTATAATATCTTTTTGTTTTATTTTCCATTCCTTTCCTTATCATACCTAGCATTCTATTTGCTCTCTTGGCCGCTGCTGCACACTGGGCCGAGGGTTTTAACATGGTATCCACAATGACGCTTAAATCTTTTTCCTGGGTGATGGTTCCTAATGTGGAACCTTGCATCGTGTAACCATAGTTTGGGTTGTTCTTCCCTAGGTGCATAACCTTGCACTTGTCCACATTAAATTTCATCTGCCGTTTTGATGCCCAGTCTTTCAATTTATCAAGATCCTCTTGCAAGTTTCCACAATCCTCTTGGGTTTTAACAACTTTAAATAGTTTTGTCATCTGCAAATTTGATAACCTCACTCGTTATTCCACTTTCCAGGTCATTTATGAATATGTCAAAAAGCAGCGGACCCAGCACAGATCCCTGGGGTACACCACTATTCACCTTTCTCCATTGGGAAAATTGGCCATTTAGCCCTACCCTCTGCTTTCTATCTTTTAACCAGTTCCTGATCCACAATAGTACACTGCCTCCTATCCCATGACTCTTTAGTTTTGCCAAAAGTCTCTGATGAGGGACCTTGTCAAAGGCTTTCTGAAAGTCCAGATACACAATATCAACCGACTCACCTTTGTCCACCTGATTATTCACTCCTTCAAAAAAACATAACAGATTAGTAAGACAAGATCTTCCTTGTCTAAAGCCATGTTGGCTGTCTCCCATTAGGTCATGACTATCTACATGCTGAGTAATTTTATTCTTTATGATGGTTTCTACCATTTTTCCCGGTACTGATGTCAGGCTCACCGGTCTGTAGTTTCCCGGATCACCCCTGGAACCCTTTTTAAAAATTGGTGTTACATTGGCGATCCTCCAATCTTCAGGTATTAGAGATGATTTTAATGATAGTTCACAGATTACTATTAGCAGGTCTGCAATCTCGTATTTCAGTTCTTTCAACACCCTTGGATGTATACCATCCGGCCCAAGTGATTTGCTTCTCTTCAGCTTATCTAATAGTTGTAATACATCTTCCCGATGTATCGATATTTCCTTCAATTCTTCCACACCTTTAAATACCACTTCAGTCATGGGTAGCATCTCTACATCTTCCTCAGTAAAGACTGAAGCAAAGAATTCATTCAGTCTCTCCGCTATCGCCTTGTCGCCTCTTAGTGCTCCTTTAACCCCTTTATCATCTAATGGACCAGCTGACTCTCTCACAGGTTTTTTGCTACGAATGTACTTGAAAAGGTCTTTACTTCGCATTTTTGCTTCTGCAGCAAGCTTCTTCTCGAATTCTCCCTTTGTCTGCCTTATCAATGCCTTGCATTTGACTTGCCAGTGCTTGTGCTGTTTCCAGGTTTCGTCGTTTGGCTCTTTTTTTCCATTTCCTGAAAGATGCTTTTTTGGCAACAGCCTCTCTGACCTCACCTTTAAACCATGCTGTCAGTTTTTTGGACTTCCTTCCACTTTTTTCTTAAAGCGTGGAATACAGCTGGTCTAGGCTTCCAAGATAGTATTTTTCAACAACAGCCAAGCCTGATGTACGTCTTTAACCTTTGCAACTGCTCCTTTTAGTTTTTTCTTAACTGTTTTCCTCATTTTGGCTTAGAATCCTCGACCAGAGTGGCTGCAGTGGGCATCGGGACCCATCGCCAGGCATGGCTGCAGTTGTTTGACCTCAAGCAGTGGGTACAGGGCAAACTCATACAAAGACCTCTGTGTGTCCCCGTAAGAGAGCCCAAGGGAAGAAGCCCCCCTTCCCCAGGAAAAATGAGTTTTGCAATGCCTCACAGTACCAAGCCTTCTCTGCTCCACAGTAAGGTCAGCAGCACAAGGGGTAAGGGCATGACCCTTGCAAACAGAAAACTCCTAAGACCCAGGCATCAGCCCCAGCCCAACCCTCAGCAGCTCACTGGAGGGCATCTGGCCCTGTTTGCCCTGTTTGCCCACAGGAGGTCTTCCATCACCACCAATTCCTGGGTACTACAAGTTGTCAAGAAGGATTACCTCCTTACTTACTTTCTAATTTCCTTTCCTAGAGTCCCTCTGGTCCAGTCAAGGTCCCACCCGGAGTATGGTTTCTGTGGGAGACTGTCTCGCGTCTTGTCTTGCAGAGTTATTTTTGATGGATGCATATAGATAGGCACGTGCTGTCGTTTTCAGGTTCATGTCCTGGTTGTCTTCAGCTTCTGGGCTGTGTGCTCCCTTTTTTTTTTTTGTGCAAGGCTTTTTGCTTACCTGGTTCAAAAAAAATTACAGAAAAGAGACGAGATTTTGCGTACCAAACCTTTGACTGATATGGTTTGGAGGGCCTGAGTTCCTTGGCATAATTTCTGTCAGATCTGCCCCTCCCCTCTTGTGCAGAATGTTTGAGGAGTGCATAGTTTGTGGAGAAAACTGTGGTTTGAAGTCTTTCCCCCCCCCCCCCGCTTTGATGTTCATACTGGCTTGCTTGGCTAGCACAGGTTGCTTATAGCACACATAAAGCTGTGTTCTCAGTCTCTACCTGTTTGTAGAGGAGTCTAACTCCTACTTGACTGGACTGGTCTGGAGGAACACCAGGAAAGAAAATTACCAGGTAAGGTCTAATTTCATCTTTTGTAAAATGTGGGAACACAGAGTTGTTAATGTGTGTGCATAGTGTTCATGTGTAACTTGTGGCTGTACAGTGCATGAAGTATAAGTAAAAGGGAAAATATTTAATCCTGCAACATGTGTGTCTTATATTAACCCATGAGAGACATGCTGGGATGTGACACCCACACCCCTTCCCCCTTCAGGCCTGGTATAGTATGCTGCTTGCCCTTTGTCCCTCTGTGCTGCAGAATTCATCCACTGACCCCAGCTTACGTCCTTGTTTTTTGTGTGTCGTCATAGTCTTCTCAGACACTGCATGCTTTCCTAGGCCTCTTTTTGCATTTTCAGTTGTGCTTTAAGTGATCCTGTATTAGTAACTGAAAACAGATATTGGAAATCCAGCAAAATCATTTTTTCCTATCTTAGTGAATTTGCTATCTATCTTTGAACCTTTTCTCTTGCAGATGAAGGCTATTGTGGCCCTGGTTGTCGTCGTCATCTTGCTAGTGATCATAAGTAAGTATTTCTCCCTGTTTTCCACCTGGCACTGAATGGTGGTAAGCCGTGACTGGTATTTGGTTAGTTAATTTTCACATTATGTTCAAACTTTAAAACTCCTGTGTCCTTTGGCTTGGACCATGAAGTGGGCTAGTCTGAGTTCAGGCAGGCTTCTTTTTTTCCAATGAGCATGACATTTGGTAGTGCAATATGATGCAGGAGCTATGTCCTTCAGTTTCAGCTCTCATCTTTATGCTGTCAGTTTGGCTTTTGGAACAGGGGACGATTCTCTACCAAAATGAGGCTTTGGTTGCCTGGAAATGGAACGGATTCTGATGCCCCTTTTTTTTTCTTCCTCTGTCTTCTAGTTCCCATTGTCTTAAAATATCACAGCTGACGTGCTGACCGAAAAATCGCTTTGGAGAAGGAAGAATAAGAAGTGACTGAATCCTTTTGGTGTAAAACATATGTACATATTCTGAAAGTGCCAGAACTCTCTTCCTTTTCTCATTACGGGAATGAAAGCAGTAGCTACACACTTCGGCACTGCTGCTTCTTGCTGTGGTTTTGCGTGACCAAATATTTCCAGGTGTGATTGTAACAAAATGAAATCTATGAAGCAACAAGTTGCAGTCAGACCTGGTTACCGTCAGTAACTGCTGCCCGTGAACCATAGGAAATAGCCCTGCAGTAAATGTGAAAGAGGGAGTGGAGGAGGGCTTTTCCTCATTCTGCTCCTGCTTCTGCAGATCCTTGCCCTGTCTGATGCAGTATTTTTTTGTTGCCTATGGCAGGAGATTATTTTGCATGTGAGGAAAAATTTCTCGATTCTTTTGTCTTCAGCTTTTGTTTTCTTGCACTCGTCCCAAGCTCTGCCACCTGACCTAACTCTGTATATTCCTGTGGATCAAGGAGAGCGCCTAGGGGGGTCAGGTGAAGGGTCTGGAACTCTATAATTGCACCTCACTCTGTCCTATTGCTCCTCCAGTACTGTAACCACATCTTAAGGATGCACTCTGAATTTAAACTTCCCTGAGGCTGGGAAATGCCTGTTCCATGTCCCGTATCACACATGAACTGGGTCTGAAATGGCTTCACTTCACAGCATGCCATTGCATAAGAGCTGCGGACAGGGTGTGTTTTCAAAAGGCCAGTGAACGCCATTGGATTTGCTGCATTTTGATGTGCTGCGTGCACATTTTATTTTGAGAATCTGATTGCTTACAGTATGCCACAACTGTAGTATCTATAAACATGAATATATACAGCTGTACATAAAAGTTCCTGGGCAGCTGAAAATCCAGCCAGCATCCCAAAGTCTCAATGTGTGCGAGTTAAACAGGTCTGACTGTATTCTGTGCTACACCTGGAGTCTTGAAGCAGGATCCTCCTAGGTGAACCTATCTCCATGTCCTTTAACTCTTAATATGTACAGATTGATTGGTGATGTGATCTGATAATATATTGTATGTTGTATATTTATAATTTAATGTGATATCCTTGTGAGGTGACAGAGCATTAATGAAACGGTGTCCCATTCCCTGTTTTGGAGGAGAGTGCCTGGGGAGCATTACTGCGCTTATCTTACAGCAATGGGGTGTGGGTAAAAGCCGGTGCTGTGAGAGGCACTAAGCCAAACTGCATCTTGGTGCATGATCACACTAATGTATAAGCCCATGGGGGCCCTATACTGTAATCTCTGTTAATGACATGTGGGTTATTAAAATTAACAGGGCCAGTTGCACATATGTGCCAATTCAAAATCTGTTGCAAAGGCTTTTATAAAGTTGTTAATAAACTTAAGATTTGCACTACTTACAGAAGCTGTCCTTTTCAGCCACACCCTTTGGTTGTGAGGCTTTATAAAGCAGTGTGTTCAAACTTTCTGTGACCACAGAAAATATATGACCCCTGAGATCTACCTACTTTCTGTGCTGCTGATGTTGACCTTCCTACAGGTATCTCAGCAGGTGCTCCTGTCTTGTCTTGCCTTTTGTGGAGCCTGTGTAGGCCTAGATCTCCAGGAACAAGCAGGAATGAATCTTCACATATGGGTACGTCGGTACCGACGGAGCCTGCGCGGGAACGCTCCCCAGCTTCCCAAAAAGGAAAGCTTTTGGGAGCATCCCACAGCGCCTGCGCGCTGCCTAACCGCCTTTCCTCAGTTCTTCTTTGCCGCGGAGCCAGCAGGTCGAGCCCTGTCACCGCTGAAGAAGTTCTTTATTTTATTTTCTTTCTTTGGTCGTGTGTCTGCCTTCCCCGACTCCGGACCGGTACCACCGGTCTTTTCTTTCTTTTCTTTAAAAAAAAAACAAAAAAAAAACTATATTTTTCCCTCACTTAGTGTATTTTTCTTTTTGGGCCTTAGGCCTCAAGAAATTTTCCTCATGGAAAAACCAGCCTCCGGGTTTAAGAAATGCACTAAGTGCAGCGGTACTATTTCTGTTAGACACCCATGAATGGTGTCTTAAATGTTTGGGTCCTGAACACTCCATTTCGGATTGTCCGTCCTGCTCTCTGATGTCTAAACGGGGTTTACAGAACCGAGCAGCTAAGCTCCATGTGCTGTTTCCCGCTGATGCAGCTTCGGTAGCATCGATGTCTTCCAGGGCCTCTTCTTCCCCCAATGGATCTCAGGTAACCAAACATAAATCCAGCCGGTCCTCGAAGGGTAGATCTCCTTCTAAGCATCGAGATGCCTCCGGGCTTGCCCTTGAGGATCCTGCACCGGCAAAACAACCCCGGCGGGAAGCTCCGGCTTCCAAAGCTCCACCTATGGGGTTACAGGTTGACATCGATGGCTCGGCCTCGACCGATCACCTGTTAGAATGCTCTGGGGTACTGGCACAACCTTCCGGTACCGAGTTCCAGGCATTCATGGCGTCGATGGATCAGAATGTTCTGTCCATGCAGCAGGCTATCAGTGCCTTCATCCAAGCTGCGACGCCATTGATACCACAACAAACTCCGTTGTCGGTATCGACTCGGGTACCAGCACCGGTACCGACTGCATCGGCATCGACCAGGATACCGACTGCAGCGGTTCCTTGTCCAGGGCTGCTCATCGGTACCGATCCGGTTCCGATGACGCCCAATGTTGATACTGCTCGATACGCATACCGAGCATTAGAAGAGCACCCTGACAGACGGTACTTCGATTCCTCTGGTGATTCTGATACATCAGAGGAGTCTGCTGAAGTATCTATAACCCTTCCTGAAGAGCTGCCTTCTCCAAAAAGAAGAATGTCTCCTCCAGAGGACTTGTCCTTTCAAGACTTCATAAAAGAAGTGGCTAAAGGTCTTTCTATTTCAGTATCCTCTGAATCAGAGCCTAGAGCAAAAAAATTAGATATTTTGGGTTATTCTAAGGCTCCTAAAGAGGCAGTCACCTTACCAATTCATGAGATTCTTTATGAACACATGATTGATTTATGGGAGACTCCTCTCACTATCTCTCCTCATTCTCGCAGATTGGACACTATGTATCGTGTCCCTCCCTGTCCTGGTTTTCATAAAACACAGCTTCCTCACCATTCCATTGTGGTGCAGTCAGCTATGAAGAGGATAAAGAGTACAAAGAGACACTCTTCTACTCCTCCAGGAAGAGAATGCAGGACCTTGGATGCTTTTGGTAGGAAAATCTTCCAAGCCAGTATGCTTATTGCCAGAATCAACTCCTATAGTCTTTCCATGGGTATGTTTCTAAAGGAGGTTGCAGATAAACTGCACACTTTTTTCTACCAGAAGATAAAAGGGATGAATTCCTCATTTGGCTTAAGCATACTCAAGACATTTCAAAGTTTTCCAACAGGGCAGCCTTTGATTCCTTTGAAGGTGCCAGCAGAGCTTCTGGCATTGCCATAGCTGCTCGCAGAATTGCTTGGCTCCAGGCTTCTGATTTAGAACCCTGGGTCCAAGATGGATTAGGAAATCTTCCCTGTACAGGTGAAAACCTCTTTGGCAAAGAATGGCAAATTAAAGCCACTCAAATGGATGCAGAAAATTCTGCTCTGGATAGACTTTCAAAGTCAACCTCCATTCCTGCCAAGAAAAAACCCTTCAAGAAGTCTTTTTTTCAAGAAGGGCAGATTCCCTTCTACTTCTGGCCAACAATCCTCTACAGGTCGCTTTGCAACTAAGCGTCAGCAACCTAAACAGGCCAGGCCTAAGACTACAGGGGCTGCTGCAACTCAGCAGACCCAACCTCCTCAGGGTTTTTGACGCTAGAGAACTTAGCCTTTCTGGCTTTAAAACAGCCAGAACCTCTCACCATTCCAGGAAGGTTAGCTCATTTTGCTCCCTGATAGGAGCAGATTACATCAGAGCAGTGGACCCTCTCCATCATAAGAGAGGGCTACAAACTTCATTTCTCAGACCTTCCTCCCCACACCATGGTGAGACATTTCAATTCTCCCACATCTCTTCTCGACCTAGGTCAAGAGGTGGCTACCCTTCTTGCCCAAGGGGCAATAGAAGAAGTTCCCCTTCTTCAACAAGGGTCAGGGTTTTACTCCCCCTATTTTCTCATTCCAAAGAAGATGGGGATACAGACCCATATTAGATCTCAGGGAATTGAACAAATTTCTATGCAAGGAGAAGTTCAAGATGCTTTCTCTGGGCACTCTCCTTCCATACCTTCAAAGTCAGGATTGGCTTTGTTCTCTAGATCTCAAGGATGCGTACACATATGTCCTCATCCATCCATCTCACAGAAGATTCCTCCGTTTTCTTTTCCAAGGAAAACATTATCAATACAGGGTGCTTCCGTTTGGTCTGGCCTCTGCCCAAAGAGTGTTCACCAAATGCATGGCAACAGTAGCTGCATTTCTACGCACTCTGGGAATATTTGTATTCCCATACCTGGACGACTGGCTTATCCGAGCTCCATCTCAGTCAGAGGCGCATTCTACAGTATCTGGGACTTGTGGTAAACCTCCCAAAGTCCCAGCTCACCCCTACTCAGTCCCTAGAGTTCATAGGGGCCTGGCTAGATACTACCACTGCAAGGGCCTATCTTCCTCAGGCCCGTTGCCTACGCCTAGTGCGTTTAGCCTCTCAGGTTCAGTCAAAGAGCCACTTAACTGCCCGAGAGATGCTACAACTGCTAGGCCACATGGCTTCCACAGTGCATGTGGTACCCTATGCTCGCCTACATATGAGAGCAGCCCAATGGACTTTGTCCACCCAGTGGAGTGGAGGAGTAGCCTAGTGGTTGGGTCAAGGTACTTCAGGCCGGAAGGTCGGGGGTTCAAATCCCACTAGAGGACAGCAACCTTGGGCCGGAAGGACTGGGGTTTCTAGTCCCACAGGTGCTCCTTGTGGTCTTGGGCAAGCCACTTAACCCTCCATAGCCCATGTTCCCTGTAAATTAGTTCTCTGTGTGCTGTGCTTTCCTGTCTAATCAATGTGTTTATACCTCAAAAATTTCCTGTCATGATGTGACAATTTCCAATCTGTAATCAAAAACCGCTGCTGATCGCTGGAAGTAGCGGTATACAAATGTATACTAAATAAATAAATAAATAATCAGGAGCGCTCTCAGACCAAATAGCAACCTCCAAACGTCTCTTTTGGTCTCTCCAGTGGTGGATGTCCACTCAAAATCTGTTGCTGGGGTCCCCCTTCCAACAATTGTTGCCCCAAGCAACTCTCACAACAGATGCCTCCCAAACAGGTTGGGGAGCTCATCTACAAGACCTCTCCACCCAAGGCACTTGGTCCCCACAGGAGACCTTTCTTCATATCAATCTCTTGGAGCTTCGAGCAGTCTTTCTAGCTCTCAAGGTCTTTCATACCCTGCTCAGCTACAAGAGAGTCCTCATTCATACGGACAATCAAGTAGCCATGTTTTACATAAACAAGCAAGGAGGAACTGGCTCTCTGTCGCTTTGCAACGAAGCTTTAAGATTGTGGGCCTTCGCCAGAGAGCATCAAATCCATCTCCTGGCAGTATACCTCCCAGGAATTCAAAACTCTTGGGCAGACAGACTCAGTCGAGTTCTGCTCCCACACGAATGGTCCCTGCACATGGATCAGGTACTCAGAATCTTCCAAGAATGGGGAACCCCGGACATAGACCTCTTTGCAAGTCCGTGGAATACCAAACTTCCCCGGTTCTGTTCCAGAATTCCGTGTCAGGGAGTTCAGGCCAAGGATGCCTTCCTCCTTCACTGGGGTCAGGGTTTCCTGTATGCCTTTCCACCCATTCCCTTGATTCCCAAGACTCTGTTCAAACTCCAGAGGTATCAAGGATATATGATCCTCATAGTTCCACGCTGGCCACGCCAAGTGTGGTACCCTCTACTTCTGCATCTCTCCCAAGCCCCCTCTCTGGATTTGGGAGCTGCTCCAGACCTTCTGTCCCAGGAGGAGGGGACTTTGTGGCACCCAAACCCCAAGTCCCTTCACCTCAGAGCTTGGTTACTGAAGGCCTAGACCTTCAAAGCTGGAATCTTCCTCAACAAGTGAAGGATATCCTCCATGCTTCCAGACAACCTTCCACTAGAGGTTCCTATGCTTTTAAATGGAAAAGATTTTCCATTTGGTGTGCTGAAAGGAGTCTAGACCCTCTAGCACTACCTTTGAATTCTCTATTGGAATACCTCCTGCATCTTTCTGATGCAGGCCTTAAGACAAATTCAGTAAGAGTCCATTTGAGTGCTATTGCAGCATCCCTTAAGCCTATCAATGGACAACCTGTTTCCTCTCATCCTCTTATTGCAAGATTCATGAGAGGCCTAACTTTAACTAGACCTCCCATTAGGCCTCCTCCGGTGGCATGGGATTTAAATCTGGTTCTTGGTCAGCTTATGAAGCCTCCTTTTGAACCCTTAGCCACCACCTCCTTGAAATTTCTTTCCTGGAAGGTTATTTTCCTCATTGCAGTCACCTCAGCTCACCGCATCAGTGAGCTGCAGGCCTTGGTGGCTAATCCACCTTATACAAGGTTCCATCATGATAAGGTAGTTCTTAGGACCAATCCACACTTTATGCCTAAAGTGGTCTCACCTATTCATCTTAATCAAGAGGTATATTTACCTGTCTTTTTTCCAGCTCCTCATGCATAAAGTGCAGAGAAGCATCTTCATACTCTGGATTGTAAAAGAGCTCTTGCCTTTTACTTACAAAACACAGCAACATAAAGTCTTCCCAGCTCTTTGTTGCTTTTGATCCCTCTCATTTGGGACTTCCAGTCTCTAAGAGGACACTGTCCAATTGGATTGCTCAGTGTATTTCCTTCGCCTACCAGAGTAAGAACCTTTCTCTGGAGAGCCATGTCACAGCCCATAATGTGAGGGCCATGGCCGCCTCTATGGCTCATCTAAATTCTTTGTCCATCGACCAGATCTGTCGAGCAGCCACCTGGGCCTCGGTTCATACCTTCACAGCCCATTACTGCTTGGACAAGGACTCCCGCCAGGATGCCTTGTTTGGTCAGGCTGTTCTCAAACACCTGTTCCATTCTTAATCAACTCCTACCCTCCATCCCTGGATAGATGCCTGAGATCCATAGGAGGAGGTAGAACCCTTCCCAGGGTTTCATTTCCTTGGGGTTCTCCCAGGCATCTTAGCTAGGGAGTCCCCATATGTGAAGACTCATTCCTGCTTGTTCCTGGAGATAGCACAGTTACTTACCTGTAACAGGTGATCTCTGGGAACAGCAGGAATAAGTCTTCACAACCCTCCCACCTCCCCTAGGAGTTGTATCTCTCTATCTGTCTTTCCTTTCCTCTCTCTCTCTTTTTTGTCTCAGCTTTAAAACTCGAACTGAGGAGAGGCGGTTAGGAAAGGCGGGAAGGCAGCGTGCAGGTGCTGTGGGATGCTCCCAAAAGCTTTCCTTTTTGGGATGCTGGGGAGCGTTCCCGCGCAGGCTCCGTCGGTACCGACGTACCCATATGTGAAGACTTATTTCTGCTGCTCCCAGAGATCACCTGTTACAGGTAAGTAACTGTGCTTTATAGCATGGGCTCAGGGTTGGTTTTGTGTATGTGGGGTGTGTTTTGCCTGGCCAGGTCATGATCCTAAATATGAGTTTTTGGGAAGGCTGTTTAAATAATGCCCGTGTAGATCTTGTTTTTGGAGATCTACACAGGCTTCCTCCCTTTCTGCAGCACTGTACAGAGACTAGCTCTGTTCCCTAGAACTGGTAATCTCTGTTAGGCTGTGGCTGGCATTCTGAGAGAGATGAGCAGGGTCATCAATGTCACTCAAGTGGCTGTTATCAGATTGTACCATTTAACTATTTCATGCACTTGTGTGGCCAATTGGTCTTCTGTTACACAGAGAACACCTGTTAAAAGTAAGCAGCTTGGTTTTCCATTATATCTCGGACAAGACCACACATGCTATTCTTAGTATTAATTTTGGATGTCAGTGTCCATGTGGTAGAACTGAGTTGTACAGGTACAATGTAGTAAAGCCACAACCACTTAACCATGGTCAAATGAAAAGAAGGGCCACCTGTTTGGAACCCAGGTATCTAGTTGTACTAGTAATGCCCAAGTTCTGATTTCGAAGTCGCAGTCATTAGACGTGTACAGTAACTGTGCCTCAAGTGGCTGGTACTCTTACTACTTTCTATAAATGGGAAAAGGCAGATGGCATTGTTCATGTTTCCAGTTCAGTACAAATTGATTCAGGTGACTATGTCCTTAGTTCCCTAAAGAATGAATAAAAACACAGGAACAACCGAGTTAGGACAGCCTCCAGGAAAAGAACAGTTAGAGAAGAATCGACTGCAAGGACACTCAGCCACACATTGAAGGTCACTCATGACTCGCTAAATTGCTCCCTGGGTCTACTCAAGTTTAACAGCTATGTTCTCCGGTAGTGTCTACTACTACTATTAAACATTTATAAAGCGCTAAAGGGCATACGCAGCATGTACAAACAGATAGACAGTCCCTACTCGTCAGAGCTTACAATCCTTGCCTCTTTTGGCAAGGCCTGAGACCTCTGAGCATCTTTGGTTTCTTTATTTTCAAATGTGTGCATTTGTTTTTACTATAGGCGTGGCCTTGTTCGTAAGGGTTTGGTTTCAGCTGTCTGTTAAGTGACTGGCTACATCAGAGTGATCTAGGTGCAGTTTTATAACTAAGGTCTGCAGACGGGGGGGGGGGGTTATGGTGTGCTGAGGTACAGTCTGGGAAGTTAAATGAAAAGTTAAGTGACTTGCAGTTTCTTTGTCAGGAGACGCGAAAAGGAAGATGAATAAAGCACCAAACTTGTGACCTGATTGAGATACCCAGAAGTCCATGTTAGTTTTTATTCTTTCCAACCCAACGGAAGTTTTGGGAAGAATTATACAAAAGGGATTGAAATGTCTGGGGCAAAATAATTCTGAAATTAAATTTTATTTAACAGGTTTTTTTAATACCGCTTTATCATTTCAGTCAAAGCCCGTTTACATTGTAACTTAAACTTGGTAATGTACATTAAACAGGGACATTGCCTCAGAAAAAAATACAAATTATCAATGGAGGGTTAAGTGTCTTGCCCAAGGTCACAAGGAGTGCTAGTGGGAATCAAACCCTGGTCTCTTGGTTCCTAAACCAGTGCTCTAACAATTAGGCTACTCCTCTAGGATTAGGATAGAACCTTCCTGTCAGTATGTGACCCAATTCCTGCTTCTCACTAAGGAAGGGAGACAAAAAAGGAAAAAATTCCTAAGTTTCTGGTGGCCTAGTAGGCCCCAGACCCTCTGACCCCTCCACCTCCCCCAGCTCTTTGTCCATGCCAGGGAGGGTTTTGAACAGAAAACCTCCATGCTGCAGTACTTACCTAGACCAGTCATGCTGGTCTGGGGAGAGGTCCAGTAGCATCCAGCTCATGTTGCCATCTTGTGAAATGGTGGTGCATGACCCCTAATAAGATCAGAACAACTGGGCCACTAGAGAGGCCTGCCAGTAAGGGTCATCTGAGGTGAAGTACTATGCTTCACCTCCAATGACACATTTGCTCCTGTACTAGAATCTTGGGGCTAGAATAAAGATTTAGGGCGGCATTTTCAAAGGCATTTACACAGTATCTCCAGGAACAAGCAGGAATGAGTCCTCACATATGGGTACGTCGGGACCGACGGAGCCTGCGCGGGAAAGCTCCCCAGCTTCCCAGAAAGGAAGCTTTTGTGGCCTCCCACAGCGCATGCGTGCTGCCTTCCTGACCAACTCTCTTCAGTTCTTTTTCCGCGGAGCCAGCAGGTCGTTTTCCTGTCAACGCTGAAGAAATTGTTATTTTAATTTGTTTCTTTGACCGTGTGTCTGCCTTCCCTGATTCCGGACCGGTACCGCCGGTCTTTTTCATTTATTTAAAAAAAAAAATAATAATTACTTTTTCTTCACTTGGTGTATTTTTTTTGTGAGGCCTCTAGGCCTTCTCAGGTCTCCCTCATGGAAAAACCAGCTTCTGGTTTTAAAAAATGCACCAAGTGTACCGGTACTATTTCAGTCACAGATACCCATGAGTGGTGTCTTAAATGTTTGGGGCCTGACCATTCCATTCCGGATTGTCCATCCTGCTCTCTGATGTCCAAAAGGGGCTTACAGAACAGAGCAGTTAAATTTCATATGCTGTTTTCTACCGATACTCCAGCATCAACATCCTCCAGGTCTTCTTCTCCTGATGGATCTCAGGTAACCAAACATTCTTCAGGCAGGTCCTCAAAAGGCAAATCTCCCTCTAAGCAGCGAGAGGCCCTTGCATTTGACCCTGAGGACCCTGCCCCAGCCAAACAACCCCGGCGGGAAGCTCCGGCTTCCAAAGCTCCTCCTATGGGGTTACAGGTAGACATCGATGGCACGGCCTCGACCGATCTCCTGTTAGACTGCTCTGGGGTACCGGCTAACACCGGTACCGACATCCAGGCAGTTGTGGCGACTATGGGTACTATGGTACAATCCATGCAGCAGGCCTTAATGGCTTTCATTAATGCTGCAACGCCATCGGTACCGCGACAATCGGTTCCAACTCCGATTTCGGTACCGCAACCGATACCGGTACCCAGAGCATCTACTTCCAGTAGCATGCCAGTTCTGGTCTCCGGTTCCGGAGATTTCCTCGATACCGCTCCGATTCCCGGTACGCCTGATGTCGATACCGGTCGGTACGCGTATCGATCTCTGGAAGCAAATAGGCGATACTTTGAATCCTCTGAAGATTCTGATACATCAGATGATTCTGCTGACGTCTCTTTTACTCTTCCTGAGGAGCCCTCTTCTCCAAAAAGGAGAATGTCTCCTCCAGAGGATTTGTCCTTTCAAGACTTCATCATTGAAGTAGCTAAAGGACTTTCCATATCTGTATCCTCTGAAAAGGAACCTAGAGCAAAAAAATTGGATATTTTAGGATACTCTAAGGTTCCCAAAGAGGCAGCCACCTTACCCATACATGAAATTCTTCAAGAACACATGATGGACTTGTGGGAGGCTCCTCTCACCCTATCTCCACATTCTCGACGTTTGGACACCATGTATCGGGTTCCTCCTTCTCCTGGTTTTCAAAAGACTCAGCTTCCTCACCACTCTATTGTGGTGAAGTCTGCTATGAAAAAGATAAGAGTACCAAAAGGCACTCTTCTACCCCTCCAGGAAGAGAATGTAGGACTCTGGATGCTTTTGGGAGAAAAATCTTCCAAGCTAGCATGCTTATTGCCAGAATCAATTCATACAGCCTCTATATGGGCATGTTTTTGAAAGAGATTGCATTAAAGATACGTCAGTTTCTCCCCTTTATCCCAGAGGATAAGCAAGAGGAGTTCCTTCTTTTGCTAAAGCAAACTCAAGATGTTTCAAAGTTCTCCAACAGAGCAGCCTTTGACTTGAGGGGGAAGCAGAGCCTCTGGCATTGCCATAGCTGCTCGCAGACTGGCTTGGCTCCAGGCCTCTGATTTGGAACCCTGGGTACAAGAAGGCTTGGGCAATCTGCCCTGTACAGGTGAAAATCTGTTTGGTAAGGAGTGGCAAATCAAAGCCACTCAAATGGATGCAGAGAATGCTGCTTTAGATAGACTTTCTAAGTCTACCTCTACCCCTGCTAAGAAAAAACCTTTTAAGAAACCTTTCTATAAAAAGACCAGATTTTCCACAAATACTGGCCAGCAATCTTCCCAAGTTCGCTTTGCTCCTAAGCGTCAGCAAACTAAACAGGCCAGAACAAAGTCTACAGGGGCTGCTACAATCCAGCAGTCCCAACCCCTTCAGGGTTTTTGACTTGATTCTAGAGAACTTAACCTTTCTGGCTCTGCAACAACCAGAACCTCTCACCATTTCAGGAAGGTTAACTCATTTTGCTCCCAGATGGGAACAAATCACATCAGAACCGTGGACCCTCTCTATCATCAAAGAGGGCTACAAACTACATTTCTCCAGCCTTCCTCCCCATTTCATGGTGAGACAATTCAATTCTCCCCCTTCTCTCCTGTACCTGTTGGGCCAGGAGGTTACCACTCTTCTCGCCCAAAAGGCAATAGAAGAGGTTCCTCTTCCTCAACAAGGGTCAGGTTTTTACTCCCCTTATTTTCTCATTCCCAAGAAAACAGGGGGGTACAGACCCATTCTGGATCTCAGAGAATTGAACAAATTCCTATACAAGGAGAAATTCAAGATGCTTTCTCGAGGCACTCTCCTTCCATACCTACAGAGTCAGGACTGGCTTTGTTCTCTAGATCTCAAGGATGCGTACACACATATACTCATCCATCCATCCCACAGAAAATTCCTACGGTTTCTGTTCCAGGGAAAACATTTCCAATACAGAGTACTTCCCTTCGGTCTAGCCTCTGCTCCAAGGGTATTTACCAAATGCATGGCAATAGTAGCTGCATTTCTACGCACTCTGGGAATCTTTGTCTTCCCATACCTAGACGACTGGCTCATCCGAACTCCATCTCAGTCCGAGACTCAGACTTCCCTGGACCGCACCAGACGCATACTGCAGTATCTGGGACTTGTCATCAATCTGCCAAAGTCTCAACTCACCCCTACTCAGTCCCTAGAATTCATAGGGGCCTGGCTAGATACCACCACTGCAAGGGCCTATCTTCCTCAGGCCCGTTGCGACCGTCTAGTGCACTTGGCCTCTCAAGTTCAGTCCAAAAGCCAGTTGACGGCCAGGGAGATGCTACAACTGCTAGGCCACATGGCATCCACACTTCATGTGGTGCCTTATGCACGCCTACATATGAGAGCAGCTCAATGGATTCTGTCCACCCAGTGGACACAAGCATCAGGAGCTCTCTCAGACCAAATAGCAACCTCAAAACGTCTTTTTTGGTCTCTCCAATGGTGGATATCCACTCAAAATCTGATGTTGGGGGCCCCCTTCCAACCTTTGTTACCCCAAGCAACTCTCACTACAGATGCCTCCCAAGCAGGTTGGGGAGCTCATCTCCAAGACCTCTCCACTCAGGGCACTTGGTCTCCACAGGAGACCACCCTTCATATCAACCTTTTGGAGCTGCGAGCAATTTTCCTTGCTCTCAAGGTCTTTCATACCCTCCTCATCAACATGACAGTCCTTGTTCATACCGACAATCAAGTAGCCATGTTCTACATAAACAAACAAGGAGGGACTGACTCTGTCACTTTGCAACGAAGCTCTAAAACTGTGGGCCTTCGCCAGAGAGCATCAGATCCATCTCCTGGCAGTGTACCTCCCAGGAATCCAAAACTCTTGGGCAGACAGACTCAGTCGAGTTCTGCTTCCACACGAATGGTCCCTGCACATGGATCAGGTACTCAGAATCTTTCAGGAATGGGGAACCCCGGACATAGACCTCTTTGCAAGTCCGTACAATGCCAAACTTCCCCGGTTCTGTTCCAGGATTCCGTGTCAGGGAGCTCAGGCCAAGGATGCCTTCCTCCTTCATTGGGGTCAGGCCTTCCTATATGCCTTTCCACCCATTCCCTTGATTCCCAAGACTCTATTCAAACTTCAGAGGGATCAAGGATCTATGATCCTCATAGCTCCACGCTGGCCATGCCAAGTGTGGTACCCTCTACTTCTGCATCTCTCCCAGGCACCCTCCCTGGATCTGGGAGCTGCTCCAGATCTTCTGTCTCAAGAGGAGGGGACTTTGTGGCACCCAAACCCCAAATCCCTTCACCTCAGAGCTTGGTTACTGAAGGCCTAGACCTTCAAGACTTCAATCTTTCTCAACAAGTGCAGGATATCCTCCATGCATCTAGGAAACCTTCCACCAGGCGTTCTTATGCTTTTAAATGGAAAAGATTTTCCATCTGGTGTGCTGAAAAGGGTCTTAACCCTCTAGCACTACCTTTAAATTCTTTACTCTAATATCTCCTGCATCTTTCCAATGCAGGACTTAAAACCAATTCTGTAAGGGTCCATTTGAGTGCTATTGCAGCATCTCTTCAGCCTATCAATGGACAATCTGTTTCCTCTCATCCTCTTATTGCAAGATTCATGAGAGGTCTAACTTTAACTAAGCCTCCCATTCCGCCTCCTCCGGTGGCATGGGACTTAAACGTGGTTCTTGGTCAGCTTATGAAGCCACCCTTTGAACCCTTAGCCACTACCTCCTTGAAATTCCTTTCCTGGAAAGTCATTTTCCTTATTGCAATCACTTCTGCTCGCCGCATCAGTGAACTGCAGGCTTTAGTGGCTAATCCACCTTATACAAGGTTCCATCATGATAAGGTAGTCCTTAGGACAAATCCCCACTTTATGCCTAAAGTGGTCTCACCTTTTCATCTTAATCAAGAGGTATATTTACCTGTCTTTTTTCCAGCTCCTCATGCATCCAATGCAGAGCAGAACCTTCATACTCTAGACTGTAAAAGAGCTCTTGCTTTTTACCTCCACAGGACACAGCAACATCGAAAGTCTTCTCAACTTTTTGTTGCTTTTGATCCTTCTCATTTAGGACTTCCAGTCTCAAAAAGAACACTGTCCAATTGGATTGCTCAGTGTATTTCTTTTGCTTACCAGAGTAAGAACCTTTCTCTGGAAGGCCATGTCACTGCTTACACTGTGAGAGCCATGGCCACATCTATGGCTCATCTTCATTCTGTATCCATTGATCATACCTTCACAGCCCATTACTGCTTGGACAAGGACTCCCACCGGGATGCCTTGTTTGGTCAGGCTGTCCTTAGATACCTGTTCCATTCTTAAACAACTCCTGCCCACCTTCCCTGAATGGATGCCTGAGATCCATAGGAAGATGAGGAACCCTTGGGGGGGGGGGGGATCTCCCCGGCATCTTAGCTAGGGAGTCCCCATATGTGAGGACTCATTCCTGCTTGTTCCTGGAGATAGCACAGTTACTTACCTGTAACAGGTGATCTCTGGGAACAGCAGGAATTAGTCCTCACAACCCACCCACCTCCCCTAGGAGTTGTATCTCTCTCTCTCTTTCCTTTCCTCTCTCTATTGTCTCAGCTTTAAACTCGAACTGAAGAGAGTTGGTCAGGAAGGCAGCGTGCATGTGCTGTGGGAGGCCCCAAAAGCTTCCTTTCTGGGAAGCTGGGGAGCTTTCCCTTGCAGGCTCCGTCGGTTCTGACGTACCCATATGTGAGGACTAATTCCTGCTGTTCCCAGAGATCACCTGTTACAGGTAAGTAACTGTGCTTTACAGCCCTGTAAACCATGTAAATGCCTCTAAACAGGATATTCAACAGCATTAAAAGTATGGCTGAATATCCCTGATCTTCTCCCCTACAAGCCCTGAACCTAACTGCTTAGCATCGTGATGTGTTGTGGGCGATCCGGGGAGGAGCGGATGCGATGACTGTTGCCACTACCCAGTTATTGACTTTGCATACTGCCTCGTTAGTGACCTACAGCTAAAAGACAGGCAAAGCAAAAGCTCACCTACCTTTTTAGCTACAGGAGCTAACCGCGCAGCATGTAATATCACTTCTGCCCGGTTAGCTACTGTGGATGGGAGGCTGTGTGGCAAACCTCGATATTCAAGGCCGGGGCCATATATGACCCCGGTATTGAATATCTAGAGTTAAGGGTTGGCACAGAGGGCTATGCGCAGTAGCGACGCATAGTTGGTCTAGATGAATATTGGGCCCTTAAGAGATACGAGAAGCGTCTGTTAAAAAAAAAAATCTTTAGCACAGTTTCTACAGCAGGAACAATTTAAGATTCAGGCCCTTCATGCATTTTTCCAGGCTGGAGAACCTATTGGTGCTCAGGCACACGGTGACATCACCACAAGGGGCCTATAAGATCGGGGCTCTTACTGTAAGCTACCGGAGGGTTTTCCTGCATTTGCTCCTGGTTGGAGGACTTGCAGGTGCTCAGGTGCATGGTGACATCACTATAAGGGGGCCTATAAGACGCTGCTCCTACCACAGAATGCAACGCTGTGGGTGTCTCCTAAGGGGTATGTCCAAAGGGGCAGTTCCTGTTCCTTTGGAGCCCCTTACAAGCCTCTTTGGAGCAGAGAGGAGCTGTCTTGGTGACTCTTCGGTATGGGGAAACAGAAGAAGAAATCATTAGTTGTAAGTGCTGTCAATCCTTCTAAGTCTGTTAAAATGTTTGGTTCTATGTTACTACCTGTTCAGAAGTTGGAAACTGCTTCTTCAATCTCTTTGAGTTCTGCTTCCCCGGTTGCTTCCTCTTTAATTTTGGGGGATTCTACCCCACCCCCTGCCTTCCAGCCCTGGTATATTGGAGGGCCATTGTTGCCTTGGCTACAGGAAGTGGGAAAATAGCTCCTCTTTTTGAGGCATTGGGGAGCACTACTTCAGTATTTTTGATCTCTCAGACTCTACTTGTGCCTCAGCCTGTGGTGTTCTCTGGGGGTGTGGACACAACTAGGACTTTTGGGCTATAGTTGCCTCAGATGCCTTCAGGTGAAGTCTCCTTAAAAGATCTGTGGGATCTCAACTCTCGAATGGAGGCCTCGCTCTTGAGCTCTTTACAGCAATTTTCCACATTTACGGCAGGCCACCATTGAATTGCTCAGCATGATGAACAATTGCAAGTATTTGTGTATCATTTTAGTAAGGTTGCGCAGCTGTTCACATTGCAAGTGGTTGCTATGTCTTCAGTGAATGATAGATTAGTGATTCATCACCATATGGAGGCATTGGAAAATGCCTCCAGAGCGAGGGATTTTCCCTGCTTGAATTTTCCCTCTACTAATTATCTATCCCCTCTGATCCTTTTCAAAAGTATCTTTAAAGAGGTTCTTGCCTATCCTGGACCTGAGACCTTCAGGGTGAAGAATAATTTTTTCTCCAGGGACAAGCAGAAAGTCAGCCCTCACATATGGGTGACGTCGGCGCCAATTGAGCCCACACGGAGCATTTCCCCAACTTTCAAAGAGAGCCTATGGGACATGCTACCACACATGCGTGGTCCCCTTCCCGCCCAAGGGTGTCAACTTGCTCAATTTGCCTCATTTTTCACCAGAAAAAATCCTTGCTATATACTTAAGTTAGCTTTTCCCAGTTTGCGTACCAGTTCCTCTTCCTGCCTGAAGCTGCACTTTGCTTTTCCTCCCTTTTTTTGATCAAGGCTTGCCTCGATCAGCGCTCACACCTTTTTTTTGCCCAGGTGTTTCCCATCATGTCTCCTGGTAGGTTCAAAATATGTGACTGCTGCAATCAAACCATGTCAGTCACCGATACCCAACTACTGCTTACACTGCCTGGGATTGAATCATGACAGCACCTCCTGTGACCTGTGCCAGGCCATGACACCTAAGATCAATAATAAGAGGTCGGAGTTGCAGGAGAAACTGTTCCCAAGGTCTGACTCGGCACTGGCTTCCCTGATGCTGTGCTCCAAGCCCAGTACTTCCCGTGAGGCCTGAGCATCCTCAGAGTCCCACGGTAGTGGTTCCTCAGAAGATACCGGACCCCGAGAGAAAGAGAAGGAAAAAATCCTCAAAGTCAGTCTGTCGAGGTTCCACCGGAGAAACCTGGTAAAACCGCTTTGAGAGACTTGGGCAGCTCTGAGAAGTGCCCTACCAAGGTTCTCAAAAAGGATTCCTTGGCTGGTGGAGACCGTGTGAGGTTTCTAGAGACCACAGTCCTCATCAAGGATGCACTTGCAAGAATGCTGGCACTGGGCCCAAGATCCTCTGTGCCCATGCCAAAAGCTGTGGAGTCTTCTGGCTTGGAAACTAGAATGGCGACCCTGGAACTGAATATCACTGCTATCCTGGCCCTCTAGCCAGGCAATGATGGCTGGTTCATCTGCATCATCTGCCCCAACAGCCTCAGATAAGCTCTCTGCCAGTTGAGGTCCTAGTTCTGTTCTTCAGGCATCTGATCCTCCCCAGTGAGTTTCCGCAACTCGGACCCCAGGTCCTCTGGAGGTCCCTGACCTCTCTGTGCTGGCCTCAAGGCAAGGAGTCGCAGGGCCTTCGCTTCTTCATCATCCCTCTACTCCAAGTGGAAGACCGACGAGGCATCCCTGGAAACCAGACAGCACCGAGACATTCCCTCAGACCCATCTCCCCCAGTGCCATTCTCTTCCGGAGGACATGGCTTTCATGACTTTGTCAAGGATATGGCCAGAGCCCCCTAGGCACAAACCAAGGTGGAGGAGGATCCATGCACCGAAGAACTGGAGATTCTCCAGTACGAGTCTCCACCCAAGGAAACTCTCACGGTGCTGGTGCAGCCGATTCTTGAGCAGCTACTGTTGAGAATGTGGTAGACCACTACATCTGTACTGGTGGTCAGCCAGTATATCGACACCATGTACCGCATCCGGTCCAAGGGCCGGAATTCTACAAACCCCCACTCCCACATAACTCCATGTTTGTCAAATCAACCATGCAAAAACTTAAGAGCCAGAAGACCCAATGAAGTTTCTGGTGAGAGAGAAGTTAGAAATGCTCTCCCTTCGAACACTGCTGCCTTACCTCCACCAGGGAGATTGGCTGTGCTCCTTGGACCTAAAAGATGTGTACACACACATCCTGGTCCACCCCTCCTACAGGCAGTACCTACGGTTTGTGGTGGGAGGAGTACCAGTACAGGGTGCTACCCTTTGGCCTGGCCTCCTTGCCAAGGGTCTTTACCAAATGCCTGGCAGTAGTAGCTGCCCACCTGCGCCTACAGGGGGCTTTTGTCTTCTCCTATCTAGATGACTGGCTAATCAGGGGAGATATGGCTTCAGAGGTCAGTCTGGCCACAGAGCATACAACGCTCTTGCTGCAGCCCCTGGGGTTCATCATCAGATATCCCAAATCCCATTTTTCTCCAGCCCAAAGTCTGGAGTTCATAGGTACCCAGTTGGACACGTTACAGGTCAAGGTTGTCCTCCCAAGAGAGAAGGCAGAACCTCGGGCAACTGGCAGGAGAGGTACAATGCCTCAGGTCAATATCTGCTCGCCACCTGCTGGGCCATATGGCCTTAACAGTCCAGTCATGCCTTTAACACACATGCGGACAGCCCAATGGTGCTTCCGCTCGCAATGGACTCGAGCCATGGGCAGGCTACAGGACAGGGTCAGGGTTACCCACCAACGGCAGAGTCCCTCAACTGATGGCAAAATTTGTGCCACCTCAAGGTGGGAATGCCCTTTCGGGCACCTGCACCACAGAGGACCCTAACCAGACGCCTCCCTCCTGGGTTGGGGACCGCATTGTGGGAACCACTGCACACAGAGCAGCTCTCAGGAGGAGTCACAGATCAAGCTCCTAGAGCACACGGCAATCTTCTTGGCACCATGAGCGTTCTGCCACCGCCTGTGACACAGTCCTGTGCTAATCCAGACGGACAACCAGATTGCCATATTTTATATCAACAAGCAGGGGGGCATGAGCTCATATTCCCTCTGCCAGGAGGCAGTGGCCCTCCTCTCCTTCGCAACATGCAACAGCATGCTTCTGCGAGTAGTGTACCTCCCGGGCCAGGAAAACTGCCTAGCGGACAGGTTGAGCAGTCCTTTGTCCATATGAGTGGTGCTTAAACCCCAGGGTGACGGAGCAGCTCTTCTACCTCTGGGGCAAGCCCATGATAGACCTAGTCACCTCCCTGGAAAATGCACAGCTGCCTCGCATCAGCTGCACCTGGGTAGAGTAGTGGCAAATGTCTTTCTGATCTCGTGGTCTGAGGGCCTACTCTGTGTTCCCACTAACTCCCCTCCCCCAAGTAGCCAGGACCCTCTTCAAATCCAGAGTGAGAAGACGTCAGTTATACTGATTGCCCCTAGGTGACCCAGGCAATCTTGGTTCCCTCTGTTGCTTTCCCTCTCAGTGGCACTTCCTCTGGGTTGGGCCCCGGACCACCTATCCCAGGAGGAGGGCTCCCTCCTGCATTCCAATCTGGGGTCACTAGCACTAGAAGCATGGCTACTGAAAAGGTAGTGTTGGCCACTTTTCAGTCTTTCAAAAGAAGTCAAGGAAATCCTACTGGCCTCCTGAAAACCCTCCACCAGATGGACCTATGCCTTTTCATGGAGAAGGTTCTCCGCCTGGTGTGGTGAAAAGGAGGAGGATCCCTTTGCCTGCTATGTTTAACTAGTACTTCATTATCTACTGCACCTGTTGTACACCGGGCTGAAATCTAACTCTGTGAGGGTGCATCTGAGTGCCATAGCCACTTACCACCACCTTATCGAGGGGAAACCCTCTCAAGCCAGCCCCTGGTCTCCAGGTTCCTCTGGGGCCTCCTGCTATCCAAGTCCCCTCTCTGTTCTCCGGCAGCAGAGTGGGACCTCAATGTGGTGCTCTCCCAGGTCACCAAACTGTCATTTGAGCCCCTAGTCACTTGCCACCTGTGCGGTACCTGTCTTGGAAAGTGGCCTTTCTGATGGCCCTCATGTCTGCTCGAAGAGTGAGCAAACTCCAGGCTCTGGTGGCAGATCCACCATATACAAGGTTCTACAAGAATGGGGTGTGTGTGGAGCACTATCCTAAATTCCTCCTGAAGGTGGTCATCCCCACCACCTTCCTGTGGCCTCACGCCAGCAGGGAGGAACTAGTATTTCATACACTGGATTACAAATGGGCTCTGCCCTTCCACTGAGCTGAGCTTATGATCCAGTAGACTGTGGTTCAGCATACTCTCTCCACTATATTGCCCTCACCTATGGCCTCTTCCTCGAGCAGCGGATCACAGTGCTTCTCATGAGGGTGATGGCCCTGTCTGTGGCCAACCTCCGCTCGGTGCTGGTGACAGATCTGCAAGGCCGCCACATGGTCTTCAATTCATACTTTTGCACCTTCCTACTGCCTGGAGAGAGAGTCCTGCAGGGACAGTGTGTTTGGCCAAGCAGAACTCTGTAATATTCTTGGGGTGTAGGCAACTCCTGCCCTCCGACCGTTTTGTGTTCAGGCTACCGGAGTGATAGTGTCGTTGGACGCTAGGGTCTTGCAGAGCCTATTAGTGGGGACTCATCTTCTGCATCTCATGGCTACCTGATTGGTCGCCATTGGTGCTGTCCTGGTTTGGTCCTCGGTAGCCTGGAGCTAGGAAGTTCCATATGTGAGGACTGACTTCCTGCTTGTTCTGGTAGAAAGTGTAGTTACTCACCTGTAACATGTTCTCCAGGGGCAGCAGGAATTGGTCCTCACAGCCCTCCCTCCTCCCCTGGGAATTCTCTCACTACCTTGTGCTAGTGGCTTTTTTCTTTGGTTTGTTTTTTACTGCTGTCCTAGCTATGTCATCTGACTGAGCAAGATGGCAGCCTTGGGCGGAAGGGGCATATGCATGTGTGGTAGCATGTCCCAAAGGCTTTCTCTGAAAGCTGGGTAAATGCTCCACGTGGGCTCCGTCGATGCTGACATCACCCATATGTGCGGACTGATTCCTGCTATCCCTGGAGAACATCTGATGGGTGAGTAACTACACTTTTTGTTGATCTTGGGATACCTTTGCTAGGGTCAGAGGGGATAGATCAAATTGTTCCCTTGGACAGCTTAGATCTTTCAGCCTTCTTAGAGTCTTCTAAAGATAAGATTGCCACTCACTGTACTTTAGTTTCTTGTTTTTTCAGAGATGAATAAAAACTTAATCATAAATTGTATTTTCAAAAATGGAACAAGATTTTTGTGGTCAAAAGATTACATTATTTCTTGACATTGCCCATCTCAGTTGTGACGTAAAGCGTTCCTAGTGCTTGAACCATATGTTCTAGCACTGGGAGCTAAATTTTTTCCTAAAGTTTCCATTCAAATGTTTGACTTCCTATCAGACTATATCTTTATAATTGTTTTAATCCATCTTATTTGGAAGATTTCCTCAAGAATCATGAAGGCTGACTTGTAATTTGCTTGGAAGGTATAGTTAATGTTGGGGTATGTTAAATTTGGTACCCCCTCCTGGTTTCAGGTATTTGTTTTTTTCTTTTGTTTAGTTTGAGCCCTCTTGATAATGTTAGCTTGATGCATTTGTGTTGATTGTAACTGTATAAATGTAGTTTTTCCAGAATTTTCCTATTTATTTCCTAAACGTATTATAAAAATGCTTAAAATAAAATAAAAAGATTCAGGCCCTTGCATGCATTTTGCATGCCCACCATGGCACCTCTTGAAGTAGTGGCTTGCTGCTTTTCCTTTGCTAAAAATTCTAACTGCAATGGGGTAAGATTTAGCATGGTAAAATGGGGAATAAACTGCTGTGCTAAACCACAGCATAGCTTACTACATTGACCCCAGTGTTTGAGGTTATACTGTATCTTATGCCTGTGGAGAACTGTTGTGATATTTTGTTTACCAGATATATGCTGTGATATTGGTAGAAAAGCAGATGTGTGCATTTTTATTTACCTTTTTTGCACACCAGTATTTTCAGATTGTAGATGCCCTAAAGACTGGCCATGCCACCCTGAGTCTGCCCAGTCTCATCTGATCTTCTAAGCTAAACAGGGTTGAGTCTAGTTATATTTGGATGGGAGACCACCTTGGAATACCAGGTGCTGTAGGCTTTACTGTGCAGAGGAAAGGCCTGACTATCTACTTTGGGTAGCACCTTGCCAAGAAAACCCAGTCACAGCATGGATAACTATCCCCAGTGCTGCCTGGAGTCAACATCAACTCAACAATAGATGCCCTAAAAAGGGTAACAGTACCAGAAGGCTTTAGAAATTGGATTTTGCTTTTTTGAAAGGGCCAGGCCTAGGCATTGGTCCTTCTTGCATGCCTTTGGCCTGCTTAGAAGCCCTTGCCTGTGCTGGGGGCTACTGTTTGTTAGTTGTGGAAAAGTGTACGGGCTGACCCGAGTGTAACGTTTTTAGAACTAAAACCAGAATTATGAATTTAACGTTGGATGAAATAGGAAGTCGGTGGTGTTGCATTTTGCATGGTGAAACAGTTTTATAGCTGCATTTTGAAGTCTCGTAATAGTAATGCATCTTGCTCTAATAAATCTGATCTCCTGCAAGAAATAAGAACAGGACCTCACCATGGAGGACATCTGAGTATCTATTGCTAACTCAATCTAACACAAATCACAAAATTGTAAGTGAACAGAAGAGAGGAACCTTTTTATAACCAGCAATTATGGGAGAGTAGAGGAAGTTGTATGAGCTACAAGCCACGTTGCTTGAGCTTTCCAAGTGTTGAGCTCTATGCAAAATGTGTCTAACCAGTGCACCACCTCATTGAGGAAGCAGTTGAAGCAAGTCAACATACAAAAACCAGTTGTCTATTGTCTGTAAAGCAGTGCTAGTTTGGGGCAGTTGCTATTATAAAAGTGAAGTTTGGGTAGATACTAGTGCCAGGGCACATGCTGTTGAAGCAGCATATCAGCTGAGCTGTATGAGCCTAAGTCATGATATCGGAGCTGGCCTGTATGCTGCTTGGTAGTCACAAGGTGGGATAAATAACCACCATGTTGTATGAAGATTCTTTCAGACAGGAACACAGGCCTGCACTAGAGAAGTTGACCAATAGAGCCTACATAAAAGGTTTTTATTCAGTATCTCTTTACTTTCTAGGGAGCATCTTAAATTCTTTCTTAAATTCTGATTTTTATCAAAACAAGCCTGAAAGACTTGTCACTCTTTGACTTGTTAATGCATGTTCCCCTACCTCTGTACAAACTGGAGTTTAATTTTTATTCTGCATTAATAAAATGTCTGCAAAATAGAACAAAATAAACTTGTGTTTGTGATTAGTACCAGCCTCAAAGATTTCAAGCAGTGCTGAGCTCCGCATTCTTCGTGGACAAGAAGGAAGTAAGTCCTCAGATATGGGTGATGTCTCAGACAGAGCCCTGCGCAGGAATGCTCCCCAGCTTCTATTGGAAGCTTTTGGGAGGCCCTACCATGCCTGCGCACCTGCCTGCTGCCACAGCGCCATCTTCTCCAGGCTTTGTTTTTCTGCGGAGCCCCATAGACATTGTTTCAGTCCTCTGCTGATAAATGTTGCTTTTCCCCTTCAGTACCTTCCTGCAAGTATCGTGTTAGAGCCTGTTGTCAGTCGAGCGTTGTGCAGCCAATACTCGAGACACACGCTCTGCCTGCAGAGGTGTCAACGTCGGGGCATCAAACAGATTATATGTTGGTTCCTGGCAGGGCCATCTTCCCCTCGAGTGTCTTGGATTCCAATGCCCTGACAAGACGCATTGAGGGCGTCCAAGGTTATCGATCCCATAGAAGCTCACATTCCCCTCAAGGCAGGAGGGAGCTCCAGGCAGAGTCTGAGGTACTTTGACTTCCATTGGCAGTCTGATTCTAAAGGCTAGGTGAGTGATGTAGAATCTGAGAACTTGATGGAGGGAAGGTCGCCTGAGCTCCCATCAGACCCCTTCCCTCTGCATGAATAGTGGAAATCTCCTCCGGAGGACATGTCCTCCTGGGATTTCGTGAGCGATATTGTCAAGGCCATCCCCTTTTCACTGGAGACTGAGAATGAGTCCAGGGCGGAGGAGTTAGAGATCCTTCAATACTCTTCAGCCACTAAGGAGGAGGTGACTGTTCAAATCCATGCTTAAAACCCATCTATTTCAACTTGCTTTTGACCTACCTTCCTCAACTGCCTAGCTAACTACTCCCAACCCTCTTTGCTCTTCTCTGTTCTTAACTGTCCTGTCAGTAAACGGTGTTTCTTTCTTCCTTCCATACAGCCTTTTTATGTTTAAATTTTTTTTTTAACCAAAACTGCAACATCTCCAATATATTGTCATTTTGATACATCATTGAAACTATATATAAACTATACAGCATTGAAACTATTCCTCCCCAAGTTTATTAACTCATGTAAAATTGTTTAATGTTTAAATGTTTAATTCCATTCACTCAGTTTCAATGTATTGTTTCTAGTTCTATGTAAACCGCCTTCATTCATGAAAGGCGGTAATAAATAAGTTCAACAATACAACCATTACTACTTATACATTTTACATTTTTGTATTTTCTCCCTACCCATCTCCCACCATCCCCCTCCCCCTTCCCAGTATGAGTTCTATGTATCCTGTGAAATTAAGGGGCTTGTTTACAAAGCCGCGGTAGCGGTTCGCGGTCGTTATCGGAGCCGCAGCTTTGTAAACAAGCCCCTAAGTGTCACTAGCAATTCCCGGCGGGTGGGTACTCTTATACCCACCAGAGTTTATATTTAGAATATTGAATATCATTACTGTAATACATAAATTCTATATCACATGGCTCTATAACATTTTTTGGGTCTGTTTATAATATTTCCCCAATTAGTCCATCCATAAATGGATATTTTAAGGTACATTGTCCCCCAACATTAATCAACAACCAATCAGTTGACACTTTTGGTGTGTTCTAGCTCTTTCATCATTGTATCCTTCCCCCCTCCCCCACTCTACCCTCCCTCCATACAGCCTTTTTAAAAATTGTACACAGCTCTGATGCCTGTCGCCTAGAGTGGTATATCAAACGATTAATAAAGATCCTGCAGCAGCTACAAATGAGACTGTAGGAGAACTCCCCTCACTGTGCCACCGGTCAGTAGGAGGCTGAATTCTATGTACAGAGTTCAAAGAATTCCTGGGTTTGACAAACCTCAACTTCCACACCATTCTTTAGTAGTAGAGTCCGCCCTTAAGAGGATTAAGAGCACCAAGACTCATTTCTCAGTGCCTGCAGGTAGGGAGGCTCAGACATTGGACTCCTTTGGAAGAAGGTGCTTCCAAAGCTCCATACTCACGGCTTAAGTACACAGCAAGGACTGCTCAAAGTTCCTGGTCTGGGTGACCTAAGAAGCCTTCGAGATGGTGTCCAGATCAGTGATAGTGGGCATTGGAGCCTGTGGCTCTTCTGGCTTCAGTCTTCTGACCTGGAACAGTTGATGCAAAATAAGCTTGCGGACATGCTGTGCCAGGGAGAGAACCTCTTTAGAGAACAGGTGGAGGAGAAGGCGGGCATCATAGATAGCAGCATGTTGCCCTTGGCAGGCTTTTGAGACAAATGTCCAAACCAGCTGCCTATCACAGGAGGTATCAAAGTGGAGGTCTGAAGACTTACTACCCATGTAGGCGAAGGTACTTCCCTGGTCCTCGAACCTCCCAGCAAAAGACGCAAGCTCCTTGCCCACAGCATTGAGAGAAGCCTTAAAAAGCCCAGCCTGCCCCGAAACCAAAGTCAGGAGCAGAATTTTGACTGGCTATGCTCTGGAGGAACCAATCTGCCAGTGTCCACAAAGGGGAGCCCTTCAGTAGTGGGAAGGCTCACTTTTTGCCCACAGGTAGCCTCATAACTTCAGACTCATGGGTGTTACAGATAATGCAACATGTAGCCACTTTGTACTTTGTCGAGCTGCTGCCATATTGCGCCCCACACCCAAGGGCATATCCTCTCGACCCTCTGCATTTAGACCTCTTTCAGGGAAAAATCTCTAGGCACCCTGTTCCCATTTCTTCAAAAAGATGATTGGCTATGCTCCCTGGATCTAAAGGAAGCATGTACCCACATACCGACCCATCCCACTCACAGGAGATATCTCAGATTCATCCTGGCAGAACAGCACTTTTAGTACCAGTACTACCTTTTGGGCTGGCCTTTGTGCTCAGAGTCTTCACAAAGTGCCTCACAGAGGTAGTGGCCTACCTCATAATACCAGGGGTCTTTGTCTTCCCTTATCTGGATGATTGGCTCATAAAAAGCACCACTCCAGAAAAAGTACAGGAATCAACACGGTTGACCATTCAGATGCTAGAGCTGTTAGGGTTTGTAGTCAGTTAACCAAAGTCACACCTTCAGTCCACTCAACAACTGGAGTTCATAGGGGCTCTCCTCGACATGACTCAACTGAAGACCTTCCTTCTGCTAGACCAGAGCTTGATGGCCTTGGTCTGAGATACCCATTGGAATCGTTAGACTCTATAGCTCAAGGGATGCTGACTGCTTGGCCATATGGCCTCTACTGTACACACAACACCCATGGCTCATCTTTTGATGAGACAGGCTCAATGGACACTGAGGACTTGGTAAAACAGGCCACCATCCACCTTCTGTATCGGGTGGCTGTCACCAGCTCTCTTGTCCAGTCCCTGTGTTGATGGTTTGTTCATCAGAACCTGCTCAAGGGTCTCCTCTTTCAGAAGGCATCACCTCAGAAAACACTGACATCAGATGCATCCAAACTGGGTTGGGGAACACATTTGGCTGACCTTCTCACTTGAGCCATCTCACCCAAACAGGAGAGCCTCCATCAGATCAATTTCTTGGAATTGAGAGCCATAGCAAATGCCTCTATTTTCTGAGAACAGCTAGCCAACCAGATTGTCCTGATTCAGACAGACAATCAGGTCACGATGTACTACATAAACAAGCAGGGAGGCACAGGTTCTTATCTCTTGTGCTGGGAAACAGTCCAGTTATGGAGGTTTGTCATCACCTATGGGATGGAACGAAGGGCAACACATCTGCCAGGGTAGCAGAATATCCTGGTGGACCAGTTGAGTTGTGTCCTCCAGCCACATGAGTGAATACTGGACAGGGGTATGGTGGCCCACATCTTTCAGAAGTGGTGTACCCCTCAATAGACCACCCAACAAAATGCCCAAGTGGATCATTTCTGCTCCAGTCATGCCTTATGCAGCAGGCTGGCACTGGATGCTTTCCTTCTGCACTAGGGGAAAGGTCTTTTATACACATCTCATACCTCTCATAGCAAAGACCCTGCTGAAACTCCAGACAGACCAGGAGTACATAGTAACATAGTATAAGAAAGCAGATAAAGACCAATATGGTCCATCTAGTCTGCCCAGCAAGGCGGTGAGTAGGTGCACCTGCCATTCCTTGCAGGTCACCCCTCCCCATACCTTTGTTTAGAGGTATACCGACTGCTCCGTGCAGGTCACCCTTATTTGTTGAGATAATAGAAATAGTTATGTTTGATTTTATCCTGTTGCTATAAAGGGATCCACTGTGTCTGTCCCATGCCATTTAGAATTCTGTTACTGTATTTGCCCCCACCACTTCCATCGGAAGGGCATTCCAAGCATCCGCCACCCTTTCAGTGAAAAAGTATTTCCTGACATTGCCTTTCAGTTTACTCCCCTTGCAGCTTCATGTTATGCCCTCTAGTTTTACAGCTTCCCCATCTTTGGAAGAGGTTTGTTTGTTCATTTATACTCTAAGTATTTAAAGGTCTGAATCAGAACTCCCCTGTCTCTCCTCTCCTCCAGAGTGTACATATTTAGGTCTTCAAGTCTCTTCTCATACGTCTTCTGACGCAGGCTCCAAATCATTTTGGTCACCTTCCTCTGAACAGTTTCCAGTCTTTTTTATATCTTTTGCAAGATATGGTCTCCAAAACTGAACACAATATTCTAAGTGAGGCCTCACGAGTGATTTGTACAGTAGCATTAGTACCTCTTCCTCTCTCTGTATACAACCAGGCATCCTTCTGACTTTTGCCACTGCCTTGTCACACTGTTTTGCCACCTTGAGATCCTCTGAAACAATCACTCTGAGGTAGTCATCCTTGTCAGTGCACAGCAATCTCTTGCCCCCTATCACATACAATTCTCTTGGATTTCTGCTTCCCAAGTGCATGACACTGCACTTCTTCACATTAAATCTTAACTGCCAAGCATTAGACCATTCTTCCAGCTTTTTGTAGATCTTTCCTCATGTTATCCACTCCTTCAGGGGTGTCCACTCTGTTGCAAATTTTCGTATGATCTGCAAAAAGACAGACTTCCATTCATTCCTTCAGCAGTATCACTCACAAATACATTGAACAGTACCGGTCCCAGGACCCAACCCTGGGGCACACCTTCCTTTCATCTGAGTGAGTTCAGTTTACCATCACCTTCTGTTGTCTGTCAGTTAACCAATTTCTGATTCAGTTCATCACCTTGGGAACCGTCCCCAAGCTGTTTAGTTTATTGATAAGCTCCTATGAGGAACAGTATCAAAGTCTTTGCTGAAATCTAGGTAGATCACATCCATCGCATACCCTTGATCTAGTTTTCTGGTCACCCAGTCAAAGAACTCAATCAGATTTGTATGGCAAGATCGTCCTTTGGTAAAACCATGTTGCCTCAGATCGTGCAACCTATTGGTTTTGAGAGAGTCCATTATTTGCTCTTTCAGGAACACCTCCATTACTTTTCCTGCTACCAGGTAAGGCTTACTGGCCTGTAGTTTGTCACTTCTTCCCTATTACCACTTTTGTGAAGAGGTACTACATCAGCCCTTCTCCAGTCCTGTGGAACTTCAGTCTCCAATAACAGCCCTGCAAGAACCTCTCTGAGCTCTTTCAGTATTCTGGAATGTATCCCATCCAGTCCCATGGCCTTGTCCATTTTCAGTTTTGCAAGCTGTTCAAACACATCTTCAGTGAATGGTGTGGTATCTACTCCATTCCCATTTGTATATATTGTCAATTACAGGTGGTCCTTCTCCAGGATTTTCTTTAGTAAAAACAGAACAGAAGTATTTTTTTAGTATTTTTGCTTTTTCATTGTCACTTTCCACAAATCCATTCCTGGCACTTTTGAGTCCTGCAATTCCACCTCTGATCTTCCTCTCCTGCATATACTTGAAAAAGGTTTTGTCACCACACTTCACATCTTTAGCCATCTTTTTTTCTGCCTTTGATTTTGCTATCCTTATTTCTCTTTTTTGTTTCTTTTAGCTTTATCCTGTATTCTTTTCTGTGTTCCTCTGTTTGAGAACTTCCGAATTTTGTGAAAACTGTGTTTCTCCGGGAACAAGGAGAAAGTCAGTCCTCACATATGGGTGACATCGGTGCCGATGAAGCCCATGTGGAAGCATCTCCCCAGCTTTCAAAGAAAGCCTTTGGGAGATGCCACCACATATGCGTGGTCCCCTGTCTGCCCAAGGGTGCCATCTTATGCAGTCTCCCTTTTTCTGTGGAGCCCAACAGATGTCAGTCTTCTTTCCCTGGAAAAAAGTTGATAATTTTTGTGCATAAAATCTTTCTGCTTTCTCCAGTTAGCACCGGTCCCTTTCCTGCCTCTGAGCCCTGTTGCCCTGGCATCGAATCTCAGAAAAGTTAATTTTCATTTTTCTTCCAGTGTGGTTTTGCGCCCTTTTCTAGCCTCTGGCTGCATTGAGGGTCTTCGACGTCACAGTGGTCCTTTTTGCCCCAATGGCCAGTGAGTTCAAAAAGTGTGATCTATGCACAAAGAATATGTCCCTAACTTATACAGACTGTTGTCTCCGGTGTCTAGGTTCCGACCATGACCCAGAGGTTTGTGCCCTGTGTAAAAAGATGTCCATGAAGGCCATCCAAAGCTGTTGGCAGAAGCAAAGACATCTTCCACAGATCAGATTCTGCCCCAGTAGCCTCGCGTACTAAGGCCCCACACAGATCCAGGGAGTCTCGTAAAGCCCACACTGTGCCTGATCAGGTCCACAGACACTCTGACAAGGAGCGTGAGCACAAGAAGAAGAAGAAGAAATCCTCAAGGACCTCTTCCTGGGAATTGGACAAACAGAGCAAATCCTGTGCCAGGTCCCACAGTCCCCAGAGGGTATCTGAGGAGTTTGAGTGGGAGCGGCTGGCAAATGTGCCCAGAACAGATGCCAAGGCCTCTGGTGATGGGTCACATACCCCCAAGGCTTGTCCCATTGAAGACACACTCTCCTCACAGACACCAGACCCGGTCACCCTGGTGCCCACATAGAAGACTGTAACCTCTGAGTGGGAAGCCAGGATAATGGCATTGGAATGCAGTATCACTGCCTTCCTTGCCTCTCAGCAAGCGTCAATGCACAGCCCCGCCGGTCTTCATGCAGAGACCAGAAGGACTTTGATATCGAGGACTCCCTGGGCTGCCAATACGATACTCAAGAGCCTTGAGCTGATCCTTGGTGAGGGTGTTGATCCCATTCCTTGGGGGTGAGATCTTCCCTGGCAAATGCTTGTGGCTGTGGCCAAGCAGCCACCATAGGTCACTGAAGACCTGACCTGAGCTCAATGCCTTAGGCGCTGTCCAGCCTCGAGTCCTTGATGGACTACTCAGACTGGAAATCAAAGGATGAGGCTTCCCCAGAGACACATAAACACCACAATCTTCCCTCGGACCCATCTCTCCTGCCATCGAGGCACCGGTCCCCACCCAAGGACACATTGTTCCTCGAGTTTGTCCGGGACATGGCGAAAGTCTTGTGTCTCACCATGGAGTTAGAAGAGGATCCTTGCACGGAGGAGCTTGAAATCCTCCAGTGTGAGGCTCCACCTAAGGAGGGAGGCCCTGACTGTCCCCTGTCCCCATCCCTGCCATCCTTGTGCAGCGACTCCTTTGGATGTGGGAGATACCGGTATCTGTGCCAATAGTTATCAGATTCCTCAACACCATGTACCAGATTCAGCGGGGCTTCGGCTTTTGAAAAGTGCAACTCCCTCACACCTCTATGGTGGTAGTCGACCATGCACTGGTAGAAAAGCCTGAAGACTCACTCCTCCATGCCCCCGGGCAGGGAGTCCCACGACCTCAATGCCCTTGGACACACATGCTACCAGGGCTCAATGCTGGGTTGCCGAATACAAGCCTACCAGCTGAATATCAGCACCATCAGGGTCCCGCAACATTTGGGGTTTGTGATAAACCACCCCAAGTCTCACTTAACCCTTTGAAGACAGCAAGGTGTCTAGATTGATGAGATGTATGAAAGTGACATGTTAGATTCAACAATACTTTTGAACAACAAATACAAAAATTTCAAACATGTGGCACTATCAGAAGGGACATATTTGTCCCTATGGTCGTCAAGAGAATAATGGGACATATTTGTCCTGTGTGCTAATTTACACAACATCTCAGTTATATTAAAAATTCATGTTTAGATTTGTTTTTAATTAAGGGTAATCATGTAATTTTTCATATTTCTGTTTATTGAGCAACTTGAGCAAAATTTATTTAGAAAATACAAGCGCAAAAAAGTTAAGCATGCAAAACCTTAGTATATCAAGCTTCTATCTTAGAGTGAGCATCATCATGAAATCAAAAAGATTTATTATATTTGAAAATAGGCAATTAGACATTAATATGGTAAATAGTAAGCAAAAGCCTAATTGTCTGACAAACAGTTCAGGCTATGATAATCAGCAAAGCAGTTACGTGTTTTAGTGTAGTGCAAGTGAATGCTACATGTGTCACAGAAGCTGTCTGTGCAATTTTCAACTCCAGATTTGGCACACTGAGCACATCATCTGCGTTGATCACGTCAGGGAATGTTCTGGTTTTGGTGCTGGAAGAACACACCGTGAACCTCTAACTGGTTCTGATGGTGCATTTCTTTGACGGTTGGAGTACCGTCCAATAAGACCCCTTGCTATCATCTGACGATATTCCATTGGTGTTATTGCCTTATAATCGGGGTCCCCCTCTTGTTGCAGTTGAACATAAATGCAATGACTATCGTTGACAGCAATATCAAGAAGATCAAAGAAGATTTTCAAGTAATACTTAATTTTTGACTTTCGGTCAGTCTCGTACGAAACCTTCTTTTGGTCCATGAGTTCTCCAGGACCAAGCAGGAAGTCAGTCCTCACTTATGGGTGACGTCGGCGCCGACGGAGCCCTCGCGGAGCAATTTTCCCCAGCTTTCAAAGAAAGCCTTTGGGAATTGCAGCGCGCATGCGCGGTCCTCTTCCCGCCCAAGGGTGCCATCTTAGCCAGTCTTCTTTTTTTCCGCGGAGCCCTACAGACGTCCCCGTCGTGTCCCCGCGAAATAGTTGATCTTTCTTCATAATTTTCTCTTTTTTCATTCGGTTCGACGACGGTCTTTTTCCCGCCGCACTGGAGACGCAGGTCACGAGTCCTCTTCTTCTTTTTCGGTTTTTCTGACTTAGTCAGCTTTCGTTTTCGATTTTTCCCTGGCAGCCCGGTCCTTTGACCTCGCCGGGGCCCTTTTTCCCCCGATGGCTGCCAGTGGTTTCAAGCAGTGTGGTCAGTGTGACCGAAATATGTCACTAACTGACACACACGACTTTTGCCTCCGCTGCCTGGGCCCGGATCATGAAGAAATGATCTGTGGGCCCTGCGGCAAAATGTCCTCCAAAGCGTTGAGAAGTCGGCGGCATCAGCGGGATAGGATCTTCGCTGACCCCAGCCGTACCCGGACCTCGTCGGAGGCCTCCGCGTCCAAAGGTTCCAGCTCGGACCGTCGCCGGAGTTCCTCCGACAGGGGTTCCCCCAACGGGGACCATCGACGTAAGGTGAAACCCGCGAGGGCGGCGTCGGTGGACGCTCCTGGCTCCGCGAGGGCCAGGTCGCATAGCCCTGATAGCCGCCCCGGGTCCTTGGAGAAGGAGCACCTCACGAAGCGACCTCGCCTGGAGTCGGAGCTGCCTGCTCGGGTAAGTCCTGTGGTCCTCCTGGAATCGCCTCCGCGACAGCCGACGTCGGGCCCGACGCCGTCGGGGCCCAAGTCGGGGGCTGCTGGGTCACCTGAGCTCGGACTCAGGTTGACGGCCTTGGAGAGCAGACTGTCTGCCTTCATGGACCAGCAGCGGGCACTGCTCGCTGGCTTCGCTGGCGCCGCTGCCCGACCGCCGGGACGTCGACGTCTAAGTCGACCCCGGAGACCGAGCCGATCCTCGAGTCGATGCGAACTCGAGTCGACCCTCGGTCGAGGTCACCCTCGGCCTCCCGTTCGGGACCGAGGTCGCCGACGCCGACTCCCTCGGCGTCGGGGCGGCAGGCGCCGCGCCCTGCCCGGGCCGACCCCACCGAGTCCTCGTCGGAGTCGGTCTGGGAGTCTGAAGAGGAAGAGTCGCCTGATTCTTTCCGGACTCGGTGTGTCCCCTCGGACTCACCGGAGTCCGAACCTCGGAAGCAGTCCCCCCCGGAGGATGCCGGTTCTCGGACTTCGTCAGGGATATGGCCAAGGCCTTGGCCTTCCCTGCGGACCCCGAGGAGGAGCCTCGAGCCGAAGAGCTCGACGCCCTCCAGTATGACTCTCCCGCGAGGGAACACTTTACTGTACCGGTTCCTCCTATGCTGGAACGACTACTCTTCCGCATGTGGGAGAGTCCGGCCACCTCGCCGGTCCTGAGCAAGCGGGTCGATTCTATCTATCGAGTCCGCAAGAGCCCTGGCTTCCAAAAAGCACAGCTACCACACCATTCCATGGTAGTGGAATCGGCCATGCATCGTCTTAAGAGCCAGAAGATGCACTCCTCGGTGCCTCCTGGCAGGGAGGCCCGTAACCTGGATGGCCTTGTTAAGAAGTGTTTCCAGGGCTCTATGCTTGCGTGTCGTGTCCAGACCTACCAGCTATACATGGGCATGTATCTCCGAGACCTGGCTAAGGAGCTAGCCGGATTCTCCGCTGGTTTGTCCGAGGAACCCTTGCGGAGGTTCCTGGCCTTGTCCACTGGCATTCGGGAATGCTCCAAGTTCATGTCCCGAGCAGCCTATGATGGCTTTGAAGCATCGGCTCGAGTGGCCGCAGCCGGCATCGGTGCCCGCCGACAGGCTTGGCTTCATTCGTCTGACCTTGAGCCCTGGGTGCAGGACAAGTTGGTCGATGTCCCCTGCCGAGGCGAAAACCTCTTTGGCAAGCCCTTGGCTGAAAAGGCTGCACAAATTGAGACGGAGACTCTCACCAGGACCAGGCTTTCTAGGAAGACCTCCGCCCCTTCCCAGAAAAAGAAGGGCTCGGGAAAAAAGTCCTTTTACCCGAGGAAGGCGGCTGCCTACAAACAATACCCCCATTATCAGGCCCCTGCAGCTCCCCAACAGGGCCAGCAGGCCAAGGGACAGGGTAACGGGTCCCGTAGGCAGCAAGCCCCCAAGCCTGCACCACCAGCCCCTGCTCAGCAGGGTGGGGGTTTTTGACTCCTTAAGCATAGCCTCTCCCCCCCCCGCTGGTTCTTCCCAGCACTGGAGGCCGGCTGGTTCACTTCGCCCACAGGTGGTCCAGCATCACCGCAGATGCCTGGGTGCTTCAAGTCGTGCGAGAAGGCTATCTTCTCCACTTCCACCAGGTCCCTCCCTCCTATTTTCCGGGAGAACCTCCACGACCCCCTCTGCACAGGGAATTACTCCTTCAGGAGTTAGCAGGTCTTCTACAGGAACAGGCGGTGGAACCGGTGCCCCACCACCTGAAAGGTCAAGGCTTTTATTCCAGGTATTTTCTAATACCAAAGAGAATAGGAGGCCTCAGACCCATCCTGGACTTGCGCAACCTCAACAAGTTCCTCGTGCGGGAGAAGTTCAAGATGCTTACCCTTGGAATCCTTCTGCCCTACCTCCAGCAGGGAGATTGGCTATGCTCCTTGGATCTAAAGGATGCCTACACGCACATCCTCATCCACCCAAGCCACTGCCAATACCTAAGATTTGTGGTGGCAGGGAATCATTACCAGTACAGGGTACTGCCCTTTGGCCTGTCCTCCGCACCGCGGGTCTTCACAAAATGTCTCGCGGTGGTGGCGGCCCATCTCAGGCTTCACGGCCTCTATATGTCTTTCCGTACCTCGACGACTGGCTCATCAGAGCAGCGTCCGCGCTGGAGGTCACCAACGCCACGCGCCGCACGGTGACTCTCCTGCAGTACTTGGGTTTTGTTATAAACTTCGCAAAGTCCACTTTGCTCCCCTCACAGGATCTCGAGTTCATCGGCGCAAGGCTGCACACTCCTCAGGCGCGAGCGTACCTACTGCTCGACAGGGCTCAACGGCTCATGGACCTAGCCGACCGTTTTCGCAGCCAGCCCCTGGTCTCCGCCAGGCGCTTCCTGAGACTACTCGGCCATATGGCTTCCACCGTCCATGTGACCCCCAATGCCCGCCTGAATATGCGGCCTGCTCAATGGTGTCTCCGCCAGCAGTGGCGACAAGCCACAGGCGGCCTAGCAGACCTAGTGCGCGTCTCTGAGCCGCTGATCTCGTCTCTCCGGTGGTGGCTTCAGCAGCCGAACCTGATATTAGGAATGCCTTTCCAGTCACCTCAGCCGGCCCGGGTGCTGACAACAGATGCATCCCTCCTGGGCTGGGGAGCGCATTGCCAAGGGGCGCGTACTCAGGGCCTTTGGACCACGTGGGAGTCTGCTCAGCAGATCAACTTCCTGGAGCTCAGGGCGATCCGCCTGGCTCTCAAGGCCTTCTCCCACCTGACTTCTCACCAGTCCGTCCTTGTCCAGACGGACAATCAAGTTGCCATGTTCTACGTGAACAAGCAGGGGGGCACGGGCTCCTTCCTCCTCTGCCGGGAGGCACAGAGGCTCTGCTCTTGGGCCGTCAGTCACGGCATTCTCCTCAAGGCAGTTTATCTACCAGGCCAAGAGAATTACCTGGCGGACAAACTCAGCAGGATCCTCCAGCCGCATGAGTGGCGCCTGGATCCCTTGGTAGTTCAGAAGCTCTTTCTAAAGTGGGGCCTCCCCACGATGGATCTCTTTGCCAGTCCTCACAACCGGCAACTTCCTCGCTTCTGCTCTCGTCAGCCACACCCCCTTCGGGTTGCGGCGGACGCTTTCCTGCTCTCATGGTCGGGGAGCCTTCTGTACGCTTTCCCTCCCATCCCTCTAGTCTCCCGGACTCTTTTCAAGGTTCTCCGAGACAAAGCCTTCATGATCCTGGTGGCCCCTCGCTGGCCCAGACAGCCGTGGTTTCCACTCCTGCTGCAATTAGCGGTGGAGGATCCATTCCCTCTGGGGTTTCAACCGGATCTCCTCACTCAGGATCAGGGGTCTCTGCTACACCCCAACCTCAGGTCTCTCAACCTTATGGCCTGGCTGCTGAGAGGGTAGTCCTTGCTCCCCTTCTCCTGCCGACAGAGGTGGAGGAGGTCGTCCTAGCTTCGTGACGACCTTCTACCCGAAAATGCTACGCCCTTAAATGGCGTCGTTTCTCCGTTTGGTGTGCCCAACAGTCTCAGGATCCCTTCTCCTGCCCGGTGTCAGTGATCTTGCAGTACTTGCTATACCTCTCTAATCTGGGACTTAAGTCCAACTCCGTCAAAGATCACCTCAGTGCTCTTTCAGCACATCATGTGCCGGTGGACGGCAGACCTCTCTCCAACGACCCTCTCGTAGCGAGGTTTCTCCGAGGTCTCCTTCTACTTAAACCACCTCTGCGCCCGCCAGCGCCTGACTGGGACCTGAATGTGGTTTTACAGTGGATCACCTGTCCGCCTTTTGAACCTATGGCTACCTGTTCTCTCCGTTTTCTTTCTTGGAAAACACTGTTCTTGATAGCCCTTACTTCCGCTAGACGCGTAAGTGAATTGCAGGCCCTCGTGTCTGATCCCCCTACACTCGGTTCTACAAAAATAGGGTAGTCCTACGGACTCACCCAAAATTTCTTCCAAAAGTGGTCTCCCCTTTTCACATCAATCAGGAGGTGGTACTTCCAACCTTCTTTCCCAGACCGCACTCCAGCCGAGCTGAAACGGTCCTCCATACCCTGGACTGTAGAAGGGCATTGAACTTCTACCTTGACCGTACGCGGGAGCACCGTAAAGCTGCTCAGCTTTTTGTGTCTTTTGACCCCAATAAATTGGGGCTCCCGGTCTCCAAGCGTACTCTGTCCATCTGGGTTGCGGACTGTATCTCTTGGGCTTATGGGGCAGCCGGACTCTCCTTGGACGGTCAAGTCACGGCTCATTGCGTTCGGGCAAAGGCCACGTCAGTGGCTTACCTCCGCTCTGTTTCCGCTGGCAGACATCTGCCGGGCCGCTACTTGGTCTTCGAGCCAGACTTTTGCGGTCCATTACTGTCTCGAGAGGGAGTCCCGCAGGGACAGTGCTTTCGGACAGGCAGTCCTCCGTAATCTCTTTGAGGTCTGAGCAACTCCTACCCTCCATCCCGGATGTGGGCTACCGGTGGGTAATAATTCAGCGAAGATCCTTCCTTCTGTGCTGCTGAGCTAGAGGAGCTCATTTTTGTGCTTAGGGTCTCCGGTAGCCTTAAGCTTGGGAGTCCCATAAGTGAGGACTGAATTCCTGCTTGGTCCTGGAGAAAGCGTAGTTACTCACCTGTAACAGGTGTTCTCCAGGAGCAGCAGGAATCAGTCCTCACAACCCTCCCTCCTCCCCTTGGAGTTGCAATCATCTGCTTTAGTTTTTTTGCAAATTTTTTATGCTGTCTTTTTTAGCTATGTCATCTGACTGGCTTAGATGGCACCCTTGGGCGGGAAGAGGACCGCGCATGCGCGCTGCAATTCCCAAAGGCTTTCTTTGAAAGCTGGGGAAAATTGCTCCGCGAGGGCTCCGTCGGCGCCGACGTCACCCATAAGTGAGGACTGATTCCTGCTGCTCCTGGAGAACACCTGTTACAGGTGAGTAACTACGCTGTCCACACCACCCATGTATTTGTTATAAGTTGTAACAATGGAAGGACATGAAACACGCAGCTTATCTGCAGATCCTGCTTGCCTTCTTAGCACATACGTGACATCATCCTTTGAACATGGTAGGAAATTTGATAATAGAATCACTGACCTGTTGTCCTACCATTTCATACAAGTAACACCATTTGCTGTCATATAATCCATGTCACCACGTTTCATTTCTTTATCTGATTTCAAGTTCTCTGGCATGTGCTTCCGGTCTACACGAACTGTGCCACATAGTTAAATCTTCTTTTGTAGCATCTGAAATTGCAACATTGGCGAGTTGAAGAAATTGTCAATAAAAACTTGGCAACATAGCTGTTCGAGTACTTTTGACAGCATTATGACCACCCCCTCCCCAAGCCCATACTCTGTCTCCATTTTTTGTCCAGTATACAGGTCAAACTGGTAAAGAGAGCCTGAGATCGCATCACATCTGCACCACAGTTTAAATTCCCACTTCACAGGCTTGTTCCTTATGTACTGCTTCATGATGTTTTGGCCTTTGAATTTTATCATGTGCTCAATTGACTGCTGCTTGCTTGCATTTCTAGCTGCCTGGAAGCATCGACTGAAGTGGTTGATCAATGGGTGAACCTTGAAAGCCCGATCACACTGTGGGGGAGTTCTCAGTAGCATATCATCATTATTTGAAAAATGCAAGGCAGAGTGAATTGTTTCAAATCGCGTCCAAGTCATTGCATTTGCAATGAATGGAACCTGCAGATCTGGTTGAGTAGACCAATAATCTCTAATTGTGGGCAGAACATGGTAACCCATGACCAGACACATCCCAAGGAAGGCTTGGAGCTCATCTGCATCAGTGAGAAAGGGAATGCCTCTTTGCTTCATATATAGTTCACTCTGTTCTGCGATTAGTGAGACTAAGGAGTTGAAATCAGACACTTGTTCATAAACAGAAACTGCACTAATGTCTTCAGAATCATCAAACTTCAGATTTACTTTTCCATAATCGTAGTCGATTGTCTCGGAGTTGTCTTTCACTGGCTTCCTTCCCCATTTGAAGTGTACTGTAGTTTGCACTGACCTGCCACTTGCTTGTGATTTAGTTGTTGGGGGCAAGTCTTCATTCATTGGTTGTGTTGCTTGTTTTTGAATATCATCAGGATGATTGGCATCATTTGTCTCTTTTTCGTTTGTTTGAATTCTTTCTAGAATTTGATGTAGTTGACTGCACTGTTTATGAACAAGTGTCTGATTTCAACTCCTTAGTCTCACTAATCGCAGAACAGAGTGAACTATATATGAAGCAAAGAGGCATTCCCTTTCTCACTGATGCAGATGAGCTCCAAGCCTTCCTTGGGATGTTCTTTTGCTCCGGAGACTACTGATGGAGATGGAGTCTTGATGGTACATTTACGTTTAGATTTATTGTAGAATGTCGCAGATATGAATGTTGAAGCTCCACTGGCTAGATTTGTACTACTACTAGGATTAGTAGTTTCAGTTGTCAAAAAATCAGGATGTTCTATGACCACTTCCTTGTCAACATTGTTGACATCTTCAGGCAAGAAATTTTGATCTTCGTCATCAAGAAGCATATCATCATCAGAATCGCTGCTCTCAGCAAACAAGAGTTGTTGTATAGCTGCTTCACGTATTCTAAACAAATGCTCATGCATCTTTTTTTGAAGTATGGTTTTCTACGAATTGACGAACGATAACTGTTAGCATGCCACAAAAGTAGTACTGTATTTTTTCAGTTATAGACCACAGGGACAAATATGTCCCAGAGCAATAAAACTCACTAAAATTGATAAAAATAGCAATTTCTCTAAAGAAAACTATTCAATTTCATCAAAGACATACATGTAATTAAATATGAAAGTTCACATAACATCCTGCTTCTTACATCATTTTCTATGGAACACCAAAAGAACACAAATTCCTATTTCCATATTGGTAAATTATGAAGCGCTTTATAGAAAATAAATGTTACATGAATTGGTCATTAAACAGAATCATTTCACAGAATAAGGTTTTATCTTGATGTGAACAGAAATTAAAATGGATTTTAAATAAAAATCGCATGATTTATGAGTTTTAAAACTTATGGGACAAATATGTCCCCTGGTCCTTAAAGGGTTAACTCCAAAGCAGGACCTAGAGTTCATAGGAGCTCATCTGGACACTCTCCAGGCCAGGGCCTGCCTTCCCCTGGCTGGTGCAGATTGCCTCAGGGCCCTGGCCATTGAGGTGCAATGCCATCACAGTGTTGGCATGGTCCATGCTCTGCCTACTGAGCCACATGGCATCCACAGTCCATATAGTTCTCAACACCCACCTGCACAGGCAGGCGGCTCAGTGGTATCGCCACTCACAGTGGACACAAGCCACAGGCAGGCTGTGAGACAGGATCTCTTAGTGTCCTGTCAGCTAGCTGAGTTGCTCAACTGGTGGCAGGGCACACAGCACCTGCAGGAGGGCATGCCCTTCCAGCCCTCCTGCAGGTGTTGGAAGGGCATGCTCTAGCGGATAGGCTGAGCAGGGTCCTCCAGCCACACGAATGCTGATTATATCCCAGGGTGTGTCAGCGGCTCTTTTAACTCTGGGGAACCTGAAGGTCGGGACTTCGCCAGCCTGACCAATGCTCAGCTGTCCCACTTCTGCTGTCTCCATCCGCATCTGTCCCCAGTAGTGGTGGACGCCATCCTCATCTCGTGGTTGGAGGGCCTTCTGTTTGCCTTCCCTCCCACGCCACTAATCACCTGAGCTCTCTTCATGATCCTGGTGGCCCTGCAGTTGGTCCAGGCACCCTTGGTTTCCCCTGTTGCTCAGCTTCTGACCCAGGAGGAGGGCTCCATTCATCACCTCAACATGGCGTCCCTGTTAACAGCATGACTGCTGAACGGGTACCCCTAGCATCCTTCAACCTCCCAAGGGAGGTGTAGGAAGTCTTTCTAGCCTCTCGTAAGAACTCCACAAGAAGGGGCTTACACCTTCAAATGGCACAGATTCTCAGTATGGTGTGTAGAGCAACGGGTTGACCTGTTCTCTTGCCAGCTGCACATGGTACTACAGTACTTGCTTCACCTTTCGCAAACTGGACTCAAGTCCAACTCCATCAGAGTGCACCTGAGTGTGCTCAGTGCACCATCATTTCATAGAGAGCAAACGTCTGTCTGTGCAGCCCCTCCTTACCTGATTTATGCGGGGCCTTCTGCTCTCTATCTCCCAGCCGCCTGCCCCCAGCAGAATGGGACCCCAGTGTGCTTCTGATGCAGCTCACCAAGTTGCCTTTTGAACCTCTGGCTACCTGCCATTTGTGCTCTCTCTCCTGGTAGGTTGTCTTCCTGGTGGCGCTCACCTCTGTTTGCAGAGTCAACGAGCTTCAGGCCTTGGTGGCCGAGCCACTTTAAGCCAGGTTCTACAAGAATAGTATCATGCTTCACAGCCACCCTATATTCCTTCCGAAGGTGGTATCTGCTTTTCACCTCAACCAAGAGGTGGTGCTCCCCACCATCTTTCCATGGCCCCATGCTGACAAGGCAGCGGCCATTCTCCATACTCTGGATTGCAAGAGGGCCCTATCCTCCTATCTGCAATGTACCCAGGGCCACTGCAACACCTCGCCGCTTTTTGAGCGGACCCTGTCCACCTAGGTGGTGGACTACATTGCCTTTGCCCATGATCAGGCTGGGCTCTCGGAGTACTGGGTCACAGCACACAATGTCAGGGCTATGGTGACCTCGGTTGCATGCTTACACTCTATCCCTATGGCAGTCATCTGCTGGGCCACAACCTGGTCCTCAGTTCACACTTTTGCAGTTCACTACTGTCTGGAGAGGGTCCTGATGGGATAGTGCCTTTGGCCAGCCGTACTCTGTAATCTCTTCGAGGTTTAGGCATCTCCTACCCTCCAATCCTTCTTGTTCAGGCTAGCAGGGTGATGGTTCTCCCTGGCCACTAGTCTTTCCTCAGACTTGCTTGTAGCTGCTCACAGCTGGACTGTGTATTTTTCTAAAGGATCTTGGTAGCCTGTAGGTAGGGAGTCCCATATGTGAGTACTGATTTCCTGCTTCTTCCTGGAGAAAGCGTAGATACTCACCTGTAATAGGTGTTCTATAGGGACAGTAGGAATCAGTCCTCACAACCTTCCCTCCTCTCCCTAGAGTTGCTGTACAATTTTTGCCATCTTCTTTTATCTACTGTAGCTATGTCATCTGACTAAGATGGCACCCTTGGGTGGGAAGGGGACCATGCATATGTGGTAGCATCTTCCAAAAGCTTTCTTTGAAAGCTGGGGCAATGCTTCTGTGGGGGCTCCATTGGTGCTGACATCACCCATATGATGAACACCTGTTACAGATACATAACTATGCTTTCTGGCCTTGATTTGTGCAGCCACCTCTTTGGCAAACCAAATAGGTTTCATTTTCCTCTTGTTTTTCTTTACTTTCCTTACATATGTATCTGTTGCCCCTTTTATTGCTTCATTTAGTTTAGTCCACTGCAATTCCACTTCCCTTATTCCCTCCCACCCTGCCACCACCTCCTTCAGGCACTTGGCCATTTTACTGAAATCCATTATTTTTTGAAGTCTAGGACTTTGAGCTTGCTGTGATTGGACTCCCCCTTGGCTTTTATCTCAAACTACACCAAGTGATGATTGCTGCTGTTCATATTGGCAGCCACCTGTATATGCGACATTCTATCTCTGTTGGTGAATACTAAAGCCAGCATTAAGCTTTCCCTGGTTGGTTCCATCACCATTTGTCTAAGTAGTGCATCTTGGAAGGCATCCACAAAATTTTTTTTAACTTCTTTCAGGATTTGTAGAAGGAATACTCCAGTCCACATTGTGTAGATTAAAGTCATCCAATATGACCATTTCCCCCTTCATGGCTATTTTGGCCCGGGCAGTCATGGTATCCCCTTCTGCTTCAACTCTCTCAGTAGGAACTCTACGACTGGACTTTGCCCCAGACCTTATATCGCTGGACGATGGGAAGATGCTACATTCCAACACCTGGTCTTTAGCCCTACTGCATGGATGTTGAGAGGCTAATCCTGTTGGAGCTTAACCTGCCTGATAGAGTAACAGAGGTGCGGCTGGTCTCTAGGAGGACGTTGATGAGAAGGTCTTATCATTCAAATGAAAGAGATTTGCTTTCTGGTTCATTGGCACAGGTGCTAGATCCTTTTAATTGCCTCACTGACAGACTACTTGAGTACCTCCTACCCCTTGAGTTGGGTCTCGTCCAATTCTGTCAGGGTTCAACTCAGCGTGATTGGACATACCATCACAATAAAAGGAAGGTCCATCTCTGCTCAGCCTTTTGTGATTCGCTTCATGCAGGGTTTGCTTCTCTTAAAGCCTCCCTTCAAGCCCCAAGCAGTGGCTGGGGACTTCAGTATGGTTATGGCACAGCTCATGTTAACTCCCTTTGGGCTGCTCAATTCCTGTCCAATGAGGTTTTCTTGACCTGGAAAGTCTTGTTCCTGGTGACAGTTATGTCAGCATGCAGGGTAAGTGAGCTCCAGGCCCTGGTAGCTCATCTGCCACTCACAAAGTTCCATCATAAGTGGTCCTGTGCACTCGCCACCTTTGAAAGGAATCAAGGATATCCGCTTTCTAGCTTAGTCAGATGTTCTACCAACTTTTCTTCCCCAGGCCTCACACCCAGAGAGGGGAAGTGGTGCTGCACATGTTGGAGTACAAATGAGCAGACAAAGGCCCACTGGAAGTCTATCCAGCTGTTTCTTCTGACCCCAGCCAGCTAGGGCCTACTGTTTCCAAATGCACACTCTCAATTTGGCTGGCAGACAGTATCTCTTTTGCTTATTCCTAGGCTGGCCTGAGCCTTGATGGTCATGCCATAGCTCACAAAGTCCGAGCAATGGCTGTGTTGGTGGCCAACTTGTGCTCGGTCTCTATGGAAGAGCTGCGAGGGCTGCAACATAGTCTGTCCACACATTCACATCTCACTACTTTCTGGATGGGGATTCCTGATGTGACAGCAACTTCAGCCAATCGGTACTCTGGCATCTGTTTGGGGATTAAAATCCAACACCATCCCCCCAAGGCCCTTCTGTCCAGGCTACCAAAAAAATAACAATGCTGAATAAGCTGAATCAGATGAGTTCCTTTTTGTGAACTACCACTTTTGTACATAATTGATTCTCCAGTTCTTAGTAGTTTTGCCTCTGTTGTGCTTCTCTGTGGCCTCCTCAGTTTTCTGTAGCCTGTAGCTTGGGAGTTCCTTATGTGAGAACTGTCTTCCTTTCTTGTCCATGTTGAAAAGGTAGTTTCTCCAGGACCAAGCAGGAAGTCAGTCCTCACTTATGGGTGACGTCGGCGCCGACGGAGCCCTCGCGGAGCAATTTTCCCCAGCTTTCAAAGAAAGCCTTTGGGAATTGCAGCGCGCATGCGCGGTCGTCTTCCCGCCCGAAGGTGCCCATCTTAGCCAGTCTTCTTTTGTTCCGCTTCTTACCGGGAGCCCTGCAGACTTCCCCCGTCTTGTCCCGCGAAAAAAAGTTGATTTTCCTCTTTATTTTATACTTTTTTCTTTCCGGTTCGAACGCCGACGTTTTCCCGCCCGGATCTCGGCGCACGCCGGGTCTCGAGTCCTCTAACGGTTTTTTCGGTTTTTTTTCTGACTTAGTCAGCATTTCGTTTTCGGTTTTCCCTGGCAGCCCGGTCCTTTTGACCTCGCAGGGGCCCTTTTTCCCCCGATGGCCTGCCAGTGGCTTTAAGCCCGGTTGTGGTCGGTTGTGGAACCGCACAATATGTCACTAAACCGAAACACACACGACTTTTGCCTCGCGCTGCTTGGCCCGGGATCATGAGGAACTGATCTGTGGGCCCCTCTGCAGCAAACTGTCCCTCGAAGGCGTTGAGAAGTCGGCGGGCATCAGAGCGAGAGAATCTTCGCTGGACCCCAGCCGCAACCGGAACTCGTCGGAGGGCCTTCCGTGTCAAAGGGCTCCAGCTCTCGGACCCGTCGCCGGAGCTCCTCCGACCGGGGTTCTCATCCGGGGACCATCGTCGGAAGGACGGAAAACCGCGAGTAGGCAGGAAGAGAGTACGTAAGGGCCCGTTGGGAGCGCTCCTTGACAGGTAAATGTACGCGAATTTCTTCTTTTTTTTTCTCCGCGAGGGCCAGGTTCGCATAGCCCGACAGCGCAAAAGTGCCCCGGGTCCTTGAGATCCGTTTTTTATCAACTCTTTTTGTGTCCGGTATGAAAAGGAGGTAAGGTACACCTCCCGAAAACAGCGACTCGCCTGGCAGGTTCGAGTAGAGGAGATGCCTGCGCAAGCAAAAGAACCGGGTCGGTACAGTCCCTGTAGTCCTCTGGACTCGCCTCCGCGGACAGCCGACCGTCGGGCCCGACTCCGTCAGGAGGCCCGAAGTCGGGTGGGGGCTGGCTGGGTCACCTGAGATCGGACTCAAGGTTGACGGCCTTGGAGAGCAGACTGTCTGCCTTCATGGGGACCAGCAAGCGGGCACTGCTCGCTGGCTTCGGCTGGCGTCGCTTGCCCCCGACCGCCGGGACGTCGACGTCACAAGTCGACCCGGGAGGGACCGAGGGGGCCGACTCCTCGAGTCGATGAGAACTCGTCGATTCCTCGGTCCGAGGTCGCCCTCGGCCCTCCCGTTTCGGGGACCGAGGGTCGTGCCGACGCCGACTCCCTGCGTCGGGGCGGCTGGCCGCCGCTAACCCTACCGGGCCGACCCCACCGAGTTTCCTCGTCGGAGTCGGTCTGGGGAGTCTGAGGTAGGAAGAGTCACCTGATCTTTCCGGACTCGGTGGAACTGTGTCCCATCGACTCTCCGGATGTCCGAGCCCTTCGGAAGCAGTCCCCCCCGGAGGATGCCCGGTTCTCGGACTTCGTTAGGGATATGGCCAAGGGCTTTGGCCTTCCCTGCGGATCCCGTAGGAGGAGCCTCGAGCCGAAGAGCTCGACGCCCTCCAGTATGACTCCTCCCGCGAGGGGAACACTTTACTGTGCCGGTTTTCCTCCTATGCTGGAACGGAACTTACGCCTTCCGCATGTGGGAGTAGTCCGGCCTCCTCGCCGGTCCTGAGCAAAGCGGGTCGATTCTTTATTCCTATCGAGTTCCGCAAAGAGCCCTGGCTTTCAAAAGGCACCGGTTTGCCACACCAATTCCATGGTAGTGCGAAATAGCGCCATGCATCGTCTTAAGAGCCAG